>JBBMJY010000021.1:24460466-24496016 GCA_037833715.1 Toxotes lorentzi | reverse complement strand
ATCCTGCCTTCCAGGTTCTCCACAGGGCCGATCAGCTGATGTGTTTTCAGGTCCGAGATTGTCAGATGAGGCTCCAGGTGTGTCTCACAGTAGGAGGCCAGACACACCAGGCAGGACTTCAGGGCCGTCAGTTTGGTTCCTGTGCAGACGTCACAGGGAACTTCTCCTGCTTTGGCAGCTTGTTGCTCTGAACAGCTGCTGTTGACTTCCTGTTGAACTGACCATCTGAACTGAGCAGCCATCTCAGAGATGAATCCATTGACCCGCAGTTCAGGTCTTACGTTGAAAACCTCTTTACAGTTGGGACACTGGCACAGGACATTAACATACCAGTGATCAGAGATGCATTTGTTACAGAAGTTGTGTGCACATGGTAAAGTGACCGGATCAGTGAACACATCCAGACACATGGAGCACAGAAACTGATCTTCAGTCAGCAGACAGCTGGCAGCAGCCATTTCTACACACTGAGAACAAAAGAGATAAAAGACAGAAATAGTTGATCTTTTGATTATTTGTTTAATTACATCAAACTGATAAGTGAAATATTAGGAATGTTATCCTGAATCTTGTTGTTCACCCGCAGGAGGACCAAATTTACTAAGAAAATGGCACAAGGCAACCATGCAGGAGAGTGGCAGTAGTGGAGCTGGTGATGGGCGGTGGTGAATCTGCAGCGTTAATGTTTCAAACATCTTCACTTCACTTTAAATTTCGGGGATTCAGACATGTCATTTTATCAAACCACTTTACCCCTGTAGGCAAAAATCCCTCCCAAAGCGAGAGCAGCATTACAGTGATAACATCCTGAGCCTCCATGTTAATGTCATCATTTCAACGTGTAAGTTTGTAAGAGAGTTCAGTTTCAGTATTATGTCTCCCCTGCTTTACTGTAACATCGTATGTTAAATCAGGAAGTGAGCTAGGACAAAGAGAATGAAGAGCAGGAACACAGAGAGGACCATGGTGCAGAGAGCAGAAAATCAAACACGTGAAATGTACATGAGAAAACAAGAAATTGTAAAATTTCTCTCCAGAACCCCACACAGCCATCAACTGGGTTAAAAATGGGCCTTGGGTGGGTCCTCTCTGTCCTGTCAGAGCTGAGGTTTTGTGTCATTAGCAGTTATTGAAACACAGTAAATATCATTAGCAGTACTCACCAGTGCTCGACAAAGACTCTGCTGTGTTGTTGAGGAAAACCAGATGGTTTTATAACCAGTTTAATTTTTCTACAGAGCCAAACAGAGAGACTTGCCGGGCCTGTAGCTCTGCAGTCCTTCAGACAAACTTTCACTTTCACTTAAGGAAATGTGACATTGAAACTCTTGTCATCTTTCAGTGCAGCTCTGTAGTCAGTCCAGTGTTCAGCTCACTGTAATTTTAAACTGTTTACTGTCTTTTCCTTATGTGACAGATTTCTGACAAATCAATATAATGCAAAAAAAAAAAAGGGTAAAGAAAAACTGAGATGGAAAACTTCTCTGTGCTTTTGAGGTTTCAAAAGTAGTAAAGAAAAATACTTATTTCAAATCCAAAAGTGAAACTAAGAATTGGGCTTTATAATTGTCACTTTAGTTTCCATGTGTGATTTTGAAAATATAACATGAAACATTTAGAAATTTAAATCCATCAGTATCAGATATTTCAGAGGGAGCTTGTCCTCAAATGGCCTCCTGCTGCCGTTTGTGAGTAACGCCACTAGGGGGCGTCCAGCTGTCACTTATTCACTGGACTAAGATTCATCAGGTGGACAGAAACACCACTGCAGGTGAAGGATCATGTTTCTCTGTAACTGCTGAATGTGGAAATAAGCATCTGTTTGAGAACACATTGAACTTAAAGGGTGAAGCTCTGTCAGTGTTGTGTGCTTGGACATACAATTAGTAAACTAATCAATTCTTAATATTAAAATATTGTTTATAGCCAGAAATTCAGATCACCATCACTAATTATCTTTAATCTTCTTTAATGTGCCATTTTACAATTATAGCTGCTGTGACGGATGCAATTTCCCCATTGTAGGACTAATAAAGGTGTATTTTATCTTATCTTATCTTATCGTTGTTATCATTATAGAATATTACAGCCTCATCTTTTATCAACTGTTCTTTTTACATATTTTAAAACAGTTTATTTACACATTTCTTTGTCTACAAGTTTGAAACAACCAGACTGACTGTAGGAGTGCATAAAAGCCATTTGACCTTTTTTTTTTTCATGTTTGTCTCTGGTTTACTTCAGTGGGATCCCAGAGTGTTTCCATAATAAGTTTATCTTGTGAAACACGGCTTGTTTGGGCCCCTTTGAGACCTGCTGACAGTCAAATTCAATTAAAACATGAAGCCAGCATCCTGGCAAACACTCCCTACTACTCTCAGAGAAACGCTGGCTTTCAAAGTCAATTGTGTCCAATGTGAAGAGGCTGCCTTCATGTCCCCGTCTGGAGCCTTTTCACGTGCTAAAATAAGAGTTTCCCCCTCTTTCCCCGAGTCGACATGAGCAAAGTGAGCGCTGTGAAAGGCTCAGAGAGAGCTTCCATTTGACGACTGGCAGCCTCAGGTCTTGTGTCTGTGTGACACTATGGGCCACCACAAAAGCTCGTCCTTTCTCCTGCTGCAGAATAACACTGAGAGAAAAGAAAGGAGGTGGTGCACGATGGGGAGGAGGGAGGATTTTAGGGGAAAAAGGGGGGTCTGGCTTTTGAAACCGGCCCAGCGCAGATGTACGGGGCAGGAGGATTAGGCTGTGGGTGTCGTGACGTTCACCCAGCTCGACTCTCACTCCGTCGTGGCCCTTTGTGGCTCCCAGCAGTCCTGGGGTGGTAAGCGGCTGGCCGGCGTGCCAACGGGGCTCAGTGTGCACCCTGACAATGGTGAAGAGACCCCCCCAACCAAAAAACACTTCACCAACCTCCGACTCCCAACTCACCCCTCCTCACCCACTGCAACTCCACACAGGGAGGATGTGATAGGGGAGCTAATGTCACCCCATCTGACCAGCATCAGGCTGAATGAGTATGTGTGTCGATGGATCCACAGTGAAAACAACAACCTGTTCACACATTGTGGGGACTCACCTTCCATCCGGGGACAAAAATCTGGTCCCCACAAAGGAGACTCCACCAATTTTACAAGTCAAAGTCTGTTTCCAGGTCTTCAGGAGTACCAAGTCGTATCGTACTTCAAGTACAGAAGCAGCAATATGTACTTTCAAAGTAAAAGTGTTCATGATTGTTAATAATGACTCGTTATGCTTCAGCGGCATTTTACTGTTGTAGCTGCTCAGGTAGAGCTGTTTTTAACTACTTTATATACAGTCAACTAGTTTAATCCAGTGGTTCCCAATGTACGGTCAGGTCCGTTGGGAACCACGGACCTGAAATCTGGGAGGTCGTGAGATGATTAATGGAGGAGAGAAAAAAAAACACATTTACATTCAATGTTGTGGCTTTTTTTTCTAGTTTTTGCTCTTATTGTGAAATTTTGGACAATCCCAGTTGATTGATGAAACCATCTGAGAACTGTTTTCCCTCTGAAAAGTAGTGGACGTGAGGAGTAAAGTAGTTTAAAATGGAAATACTCAAGTGAAGTTCAACTTCTTTCAGTTAGAAAGAAGTGAGCTGACCCCTCGCCTTCACCTCTGCTGCTGGCTACAGGCTCCAGGATACATTAGCCACTAGAAGCACAACACACCCCAGTCTCTGACCGGTAAAATATGTGTCATTTCACTATGAAAAACTCACCTGTGTGAAATCCCAGTAGAAAGAATCTCCATGACGCCTGTAACTAATGTAACAACAAGAAATGTCTTGTCGATCTGTCTGTTGATGTGTTTGTCCACCACTTTTGTTCAGACTGAAACATCTCAACAACTGTGTTTCATTTTGGTGCAGGAATATATCACTTCCTGATCCACACACATCATCCCAATACATCACCCAGTGCTGAAAGAGAAGGGAGAGGGCGAGAGAGGGAGAAGCGCATATTCTCCGAGTGTATTGTGGAGAGGAATGCCATTGAATTTGGGTGTTTTTTCATGCGCCAGCCTCTTTTGTGTGCAGGCTATGGAAGTCCATTGTGCGGGCAGACACCCTGAGAAAAGAGGCGAGCTTGGAGCCGTTGTCTGCCGGTGCTGCTGCGGCGCTCGGGCCCTAAAAAGACCTGAATGAAGCTCTGCCATCGGAAGCAGCCGGCCCGATCCAAGAGACAATGCCACTGGGCAACTTTGAAGACCAGCAACAATTAAAAATGCAGCTTCACTATATTAATTATGCATTCATGCTTTTGTCTTGGCCTTTTCTTGGGAGGGGAGGAATGGGGGGGGGCATGTGAGGTTTAACATTCAACAGGTCTGAGGCAGAGAGAGAGAGATTACAGTGAAAAAACAACACATGCAAATGCTTCTGCAAATACTGCAGTTGGAAATTCACTGAGGGAGAACTGTGTGTGTGGCTGGACGTGAAGTTCTGGGGATTATGGACACCAACAGGAACTAGAAAAAAACACCCTGGTATTCACCTAATAAAACCAAACTTTGTTTCAGTAAGACGACAATAAAACAATTCTGAAAAAAGGGTCCAGAGCTCGGCAAACCTCTCGGTTTCATCTTGCAGAGCATGTTGCTAGGAAACTCTGAGTTTCAGCTCGGAGCTGCACTTTGCAGACTCTTTTTCTTTAAGGCCTTTCTCCTCTCTCCTCCCTCAGTTGCGGGCAGGACACACATAAAGCAGCTTTCTGAAAGCATTGAGGTGAATTTCTGCTGGCTGGCGGCTCTGTCAGGTGGCTCTGTTGTGCTCAGAGTCGCCAGCGAACGGCTCCTTTTGCACCAGTGGGAAGGTTTATTCAGAAAAAGCCAACACTGCTTTGAAAAATCGTTCTGTTTGGGGGGAATTCATGAATCGTTTACAACCAAATCTGTCACACCGAGGACAGGAGACGATGGAAGCACAGTCTCCCCCTGCTGCCCAAGAGACAAACTGTACGTGCGTTAAATTTCAGGTTATTGATGATTGAAAAGTCCTGAAAACCGTGGCTAAATGATTTGTTAAGTAATCAATAACACAATCCTGAACCAATTCTTGGTGGAAGTTGACACATGTGAGTCCATTACAGTGGACAATAAAATTACAGATATGTGTTTTTAATTTTATTCATATATATATAGAGAGAGTAAAACAATATGTTAAGTAAGGTTTGTTTCAGGTTTGTCTTTAATCATGAGTCTGAGCTACAACGTGAGACTCATTATTTTACCTCTGGATGTCCAAACAACCTTCACTGGGTTACTGTGATACTGAAGAAAGCTTAAAAACCCGATGATTCTCAGGCAAGTTCTGCATGTTCAGATCTGACTCAGAGATATGATGAATGATTTTGATGAAAATCACGGATTTTCGAGGACGTGCCGTGTGTCACATCCACTGCTGCAGCTGCTGACTCATCAAATGTCCACAAAAATCTGTGTTTCACGAGCGTCAGCATTTGATTGACAGCTTATCACAGTCTGCTCCATTTTCTGGGTGAAGTAATTGCTGCCATGTGGTAGGAACCGTCATCGATCCCCACACCTGGACCTGTGTGACATTACAGCTCCGTCACACTCTGCTACACTGCAAGACTCAGTTCACTCATCTTAACATCCACGGGACAGGAGGCAGACACAGGATAAGGGAAAGTGAAGTGAGCGGTCAGCACTGAAACAGGTTTCTGTGTCACAATCAGATCAATTCTAATTCACTGCAGGAGGTTTGTGGATGCAGCAAACACGTGTTTGACAAACAGAAGTGGAGCAGAGGGAGTCTGACAGTCTGTTATTGTGGGTATCCCCCTTTATGTTCACTGTTTTTGCTTTTTAGAATCATTAGATGAGCAGAGTGAAGAGGTTTAAATGACTGATCTGACTGAAAGATGAAATACATCACAGAGCGTCTGAGTTAAGATGAACAGATGCCACCAACAGTTATTGATTAAAAAGAAATCCTGCTAATGTGAGAACGCTGTGTAACAGTTCAGTGAACAGCAGAGCTGATGGGAGGTGCAGACTGGTGGCACTGTTCACTGTGTGTTTTTATTCTATTCCTATTCATTCCACTACAGTAGATCTGTGTTTTCATCCAAATCTAATGCAAGTTTTTTACAGAAAGAAAGAAGATATGAATTAATGCTTTATGGAGATAAACAGCTGGTGACGGTGCCATTAAATCGCTGCAGAGGAGATGATTCAAAGAGCTCCAGTCGAAGCTCAGACGATGGAAAACCGTGTGGAGAACATGATGGAAATCTGACATTTCTGTTTGTTTCACGTTAACATGAGAACGGTTCCAGTTTCCTGATCACTCCACACAGATCTGATGCTGATGTGCAAAATGTGAACAAAGGTATGGACAAAGGTATCTGACACACTGTAAAAAATAATCACTTTGGGCCAAAGTTCCTGATTTGACCTTCATGATGAAACACAGCTTGTTTCAGAATGCAACACTTTCAGGTTTATGACTTAATATTTCAGCTTTCCCAGGTAAACTTTGAGTGACAGGTGGACAGCTCTGAGTTATGCTTTCTGTAAACTGACAAAATGAGTTCAGGCTGCTGCAGCTTCTCTTCCTCAGCACAAACACATTCAACCCAACGTCGTGGCGATGTGTTGTGGAGTGCAGCAGGGGTCAGAGGTCACGTGTGTTGGCAGCGGGTAACTCGCCATGTGTTTCAAATTCAAACAGGACTGCATGAATGAAGGGCTGAATGCACAGCTCATTAGTGCTGCAGGAGACTGTATGAGGAGAGTCACAGACCGTATAGTTGGAGTGAACACAGAAGTGCCTCAACACATTCCTGCCTCTTTATTAAGGCGATCTGTGACCCTGTCTTTCCCAAAATAGAAAGTTTTTCCATTGTGTGTGTGTGTGTGTGTGGTGGTAAGGGCTAATACAGTTCATATCGGACCTCTTCTCTCCTAAAAAGGAACTCGTTGTCAGTTGAGAGACCACTTAGTGCTCTTATACTCTCGTCAGTGCGCAGATAAAAGCGAATCAGACCTGCTGTTTTCTGAAGCCTCCTCCACTGGAGAGGCTGGAGAGCAGCGTTTTGTTTTGCTGCTGGTATGCAGAGAGCAGCCCGGATGCACAAAGACGGCGATAATAACAGTTAATCTTTGCAAAGGTTCAATGGCTGCCAACCAACCAACCAACCCAACGAGCCGGCCGCGATTCAGAGCCGGCTCAACAATGGCAACGAAACATCAAAGTGGGAGGCAGCGCAGAGCGGCCGGTTCCCATCACCTAAATCAACAAGGCCTGGGCAGAAAGTAAACACGCAGAGCTAACAGAAGGAGTCAGGTTCGTACGGATGTTACAGACCGCTGTAACAAACATTTCCACCTTAATTAAACATCCAGTAACTGAGTGTGTTTTTCAGGAGTTAAGGATTTTTCTCAAACATTTTTTGCCTCAGTGTTCTGTCAGTACACAGACTCACTCTCTCAAAGCTGAAATCATCAGTGGAGTTATTCCGTATTTGTCCCACTGCACAACAAATCCAACAATGTGCTGGTCTGTGTTTCAGCACTACCTTCCCTCTGTGGATCTTAGCCACAAGCCCATTGATCCCTACTGAAGACATAAACCGCTCACAGATCTATACTTCTATAGTATGAGAATGATCTATACTCAGTAATTTTCCTAAGGCAGCGGCTCTCTCTAGTTTTTAACAAACAGGAGAAAGCAGTGCATTGGTTGGGGACTATTTTCAGCGGCGGATGTGTCCACAGTTGTTCCTGTGTTTTGGGTGATCAGTCCCTCTGAGCGCGCTCTGTTGAGAACTCGACCCACGCGACCAATGGATCGATTCAACACTTTGTGTTGCGACAGAAATGTGATGTGAGATGTGTGGGTTTGATGAGGATCACTGGGGGCTGTGAACCTGCCTCCTGAGGGTTACCAGCTCCACAGCCTGACCTCTGACCTCTCTATCAGGAGGGAGGGAGGGGGGGTGGAGGGGCTTATACAGTGAGTGTTGTAGCAAGAGGGTGGGTGGTTAATGACACCCAGTCTGTTATGTGTGACACGACCTCGTTACCTCAATCCATGTAGTGATGGGTGGGGGGGGTGGGGGGGTGGGGGGTGGGGGGGTGGGGGGGGGGTATAAACCAGCCCGACAACATATTGAGCTCCACTGCTGCTGTTAAAGGTGCAGTTCACACAAATCAAACAATAACATGTATTCCTTCAGTTGAGAGTGGTTCAAATGAAAACTGTGTGCAGTGACTGTGAGCAGCATGAATGAAGCTTCACTGACCTCCATTATAATGGACCTCCATTCACAAAAAACAAGTCAAAGGTTTTTCTTTGTTCCTGTTTTTCTTTCTTGTTTTCTTTTCTTCTTTTTTCATTTCATTTTCTTCTTTTTTTATTAATTTTTCTTGTTTTTTTCTGTTTTCATTTCCTTCTTATTTTCTTTTTAATGTTTCTTTGTGAATGTGTTGCCTTCATGTGTTATGGTTATTTTGTTTGTGACAGAATCAAATCAAATTAAAATATCATTCAGAACGTTTTTAAAAATTCAGTTATAACTATGTGTAAATGCATAAGTTAATGATGATGATCCAGGAGCACAGACAGCTGGCTAACTCTTCGACAGGACTGACCGTGGAGGGGAAATCACCAAACATCCATCCATCCTTTTATTAGCGTAATAAACTTTTTCCTTACATATTGTATTGGTCATGTGTGAATGTGTTGATCTGCATTAACTTGAAGCAGGGTGGAGCTGAGGAAGAGCACAAAGCTCAGCAGAGTCACTCTGTAAAAAACAAATGTTACAAACACGTCCACAATAAAAAGTGCATGTGTTTATCTGATGTCCTGGAAAACGCCCTGGGAACCTTCCCTCGGGGGATTTGTTGTTGTCTGTTCGTTTCAATGACTGGTGCTTTTTTCCCATGTAACATCATCCGAGGGTGGAACCTGTCTGTGGATCTGAAAAGGATGTTTGCTGGAGCTTTTTCTGTGACTGGAAAAGGGACCTGATTATCACCTCAGCATCATTTCTTCCTTTAGTGTTGACACAAAGATGAAGAGCTGTGGTTTGTCCTGTGGAGCTAAAGAGCAACAGGTTCCGATTCCTAAACATCAAAGCAGGTTTGTCCACGTCACATCTCATAAAGAGACACATAGACGTGTTTTCTGATCTGAGGCCATTATCATCAAGACGATGTTGTTTATCATCATGAAACTGTGAATGTGTGTGGCTCCTGCCAGGATTTTGGTGACCCTGTGACCTTTCCTCTTCCACCACCATCCGGTCATTTTAATGACCCTATGGACTGGTTTTGTTTTTTCCCTCCAACAGTGTCAAAGATTAAGAGGTCGGACACCACAGCTTTTGTGGTCTGAAACTCGTTTTTGGACAAACTCTTTTTTCACCTGTTGTGTAAAAACACTTAAAGGTCTGAGCAGGATTCAAACCTGCACCACTCCCATCGAAAACGCTCTGTCACCACATTCACTTCCTGTGCCTACTGGTTGATCGATCAGTGGATGTTTCCCTCTGCTCTTCCTGCAGGATCAATAATCTGTTCGGAGCAGTTCGAACCTCTGAACCAATCGGTTTTCTGCCTCTTCACAGCAGCTTGTTTTGTCCTGGGAACGTTTTCTGCTCCGTGTTCCCTGTTTGGTCACGTGGGTCGGGCTCTGTGACAAACCACTCTGCTGAATGACTCACACAGTAAACAGGTGAAAGGAGGAGAAAGTAAAGTGTTTCTCCTTCTCTGGCCTGTTAGTTTCCCTGCACAGATCGTTTCAGGTCACAGGCTCATGGTGGAGGGAAAATCACTCTCAGCCTCGGTCCAGTTTGTAGGAAAGTCATAGAAAACTGTCTGAAAGCTCCAAAAAATCCCTGAATGGGTGCTCTGTGGGAGTACAACTAATTTTATTAGCCCCCTTGGAAACATTCAACCTAACAAGTGGAAAGCAGTTTTTGCATAAATTAAAGATAATCCAGAGTAAATTATGCAAATATATTCGCCCAGATAAAGGAGGGGGCAGTGTGCTCGCTCATTGTGAGGTTAAAAAATCTGAGCCAGCAGATGAAACCGAACTGAGGGAAACTTTGCGAGGTCTCGGCCTGTGAGGAAATCACACAGGGATGTGGCGTCGTGTGTAAACCATGACGATGAGCTGGGACTCAGACTGAAGAGAGAAACCACAAGCGGCAGCGAAAGTCTGGTGAAGTTTCCCAGTCATGAAATGTTCATCCCGTCAGTTTTCAGCCACTGGTGGACGTGGTCAGATCAACCTGTCAGGGCGAAGAAAAAAAAAAGAGCTGTTGGATCCCACACAGCGTCTGAATGCCAAGACCTGAGATCCTGGTTTTTCCTGGTGACAGGAAATCTGCTCCCATTTCCGGGACAAAAAACCTGCATGAGCCCGAGATTTTAGCATCTCCGAACTAGTGTCTGGGTACAGTTGTGTTTTCATGTGTTAAAGATTGTTGTGGAATAAAGACGCCTTCTCCAAACCCTTAACACAATCATGTTCAGTTTACTGTTTACTGTTCAGCTGTGTGGGAGAATCAGCAGAGGAGGAAGTTTTCAGATCCTTTTCTTAACCGAGCGGGTCCACGTTTCAGACGTTTCACCGCCAAATGCTCACTCACTTTCATTTAAATAACTGCTCAAGGCCCGAAGAGACGAAAGTCTCCACGACTCCGTACAAAAAGATGAGAAAAGTCATGTTTGTGTATCAGAACTGTTTGTTCTTCTTCTCTCCTCTCCCCCGTTAAGTGGGAACCACTGGACTAAAGCAACTAACTGTGGAGTATTTTTACATTCTGCTACTGTTGCTTTTACTTATATAAAAGTACTGTTATATTTCTGTCTATAATATTTTTCTTGTATGAGGTTCCTTCTTTGTTCTAAACTGGACTCACTGTGTCCTGGTCCCGTCTCTCTTCTGGTTCTAGTTAAAACGGATTTCAGTCTTCTCATCTGACTCTGCAGAAAACCGAGAGGATTTCTCTTCCTCTTTCCTGAAACCTTCAAAGTTTCATACATTTCTGATACATGATCCTGTGTGTTGAGTTACATTCTGTGATACTAACCAACATTTTCTCACTCCTTTGCAGACACATAAACACACTTGTTCCACATTCCCAGAGTGAATTGTGATTTCTGGGTCACTGCTGATGTTTTGGTCTCCATTTCAGAGCGATCTCAGGGGTCAGCAGGTCAGCGGCCCTGTGAACTCCACCACACACACTCAGTCACTCTTTAGGTTGTGTTAATGACTCCCCGCGGTCTGCAGGCTGAGAGTACAGAAACTCCTCTGAACGGATGAAAATCAAACGTATAATATTATTCACAGGTTCCAGATGAGGCGTTTATTTATTTAATGACAATATTTTTATACCTCAAGGGCCAACCCTGTTTCCTACCATCACGTTTATACACAACTCATCTGCAACAGCAGCTGCATTTGGAAGGACACATAATGTCGACGGGAGCCGCCTGAAACATTCACATGATTTAACATCAACTACTGAAAAACCAGCTCAAATAAATGAGTTTATGTTCAAGTTTATTTTTATTGGAGAATATGATACTAAAGCAGTGGAGAACAAGTGAGAAGAGAAATCACACATCAGTACTACTGACATGAACTCACGTTTACATTCTCCAAACACACAGATTTCCCAGGCTGGATAATCAACCAGAAACAGTGATCCTCCTCCTCAGGCCCCAACGGGTTAATTAGTCTGTGGTAATTATATTAACTGATTAATATAAGCTGATAAAAACTAATGGAAAAGGCGACTCTTGCTGTTAATGTTCCATTTCGTCCTCTTCCCAAATTTATTTCGTATTTCTTTCCCTCATAACTTTACATTCAAACGTCGACTCTTTCCTCTCAGTTCATTTTCCTTTGATAGTTTGATAGAAACAATAAAAAGAAATAAAGAAATAAATGAATAATTTAAATTCTTCTTAAACTATAAGAAGAAATAATAACTCTTTACTGTGGTGTCTGTAGTATTAGTTGCGGTGTCATGTGGAGGAAGTGAGGCCGGTGTGGTAGCGGGCTGTGGGCGGTGCACAGCTTCGGTCTGGCGGCTTCTCTTCAGTCAGTCAGTCGGTGTGGATGAGAGCGGACGGAGAAGATCTGGGATCTGTACTACACATACACAGCAGCAAGTCCACGACCGACCGACCGACCGGCAGGCAGGAGCGGAACGGAGCGGAGCAGCATGGAGCTGTGAGGGCGGAGGGGCCGACCGGGACCTGCTCCCCCAAAAACCACTGATTTGTTTATTTACCGCATCTGCGAGCTTTTCCCCAACATGGAGACCAGAGGCTGCTGGCTGCTCCTGGCCGCTCACCTCATCTTCGTCTGCACACAAGGTAACACTGACAGTCTCACTTTGTCCGCACGGGACACAGGAACCATTAAACCTCCTGTTGTTCGGATTTTATTAAAACTGCGTGCTTTTCAACGTGCTGCGCCAAGTTTACGGTGACTGCGCAGCAGCGTCAGGTGAGCAGGGAGGTAAACCGAAGGACGCAGGAGAAGAAGCGTGTGGTTTGTGTATTTGTGTTTTTGGTAGAATGAAAAACCTTCTGCTCTGTTGAATGAGCAGCAGTGAAGCTGCAGCGCGTAACGCGTCGTGCGTCTTTGGAAACACTGAAGCAGACGAACCCAGCACGTTTGTTTTCAGACAGATTTCTCGTGTGGCTCGGATATCTGTGCTCCCTCTGGGGATGATCACTCTCCAGCTCCGTGGGATCGCAGATTAAAACGTTGAGAGTCGCAGCGCGTCACATATCAGATCCGAATCCGAGCTGTCAGGCATGAACAGAGAAGTTTGGACACGGTAGTCTGACTGGCTTATTAAGAGTGTCAGAAGCTCCATATCTGGCAACAACAACAGCAGTAATCCTATAATTCATCTCAGAGACAGAAACTGTCCCTGAGAAAACCCATAAACAGACAGACATCTGTTGAATTTCCCATCCTGAAGCGTTTCATAGAAACTTACAGTGATTCAGGAGAAACACAGGGTGTGTGTGAATATTAAACGGGAGGTGAAGTTAATGTGACTGTAAACTCAGGCCCTCAGGTCTCTGATCAGAGCAGGCTTTTTGAGATGCTGTTGTGTTGGAGCTGTCGGTCAGTCGGATCCCCTGGGAGGTAAAATCAGCTTGTTTCAGGTTTAGGTGGTGTCTCTTCGGACTGTGGGGACTGTTCCAACCTGTCCGCTCACAAAAATGAAGGGACGCAGGTTTGAAAGACAGCTGAAGCTCTCGGCCTAGCCGGGAGTTTTCAGGTCGCAGGTTTTCCTTCCAGCCAACAAGGCAATGCTCCACATGTGCTGCTGTTCTTTTGGGAAGTAAATAAATAAATAAACAACTGAATCTGAGCAAATGTTTGATCTAAACTTTCAGTAGTTTTTGATTCACATTTCCATCAGTACCAGAATAAATGTGTCTCTCAGTTTCAGGAACCAGCTCATTGGCTGAGCCTGAGCTATAATGGCAGGAAAAGCCACAAGGCGTCTTCAAATTAAAGGTCACTTTCTAGGCGTCTAAACACAGTGGGCAGAACTTTTCTGAAACATGTTGTTTGTGAGATTTCCCCACTACATAAAATTAAATGTGATTACTGTGTCACAGTATCCCAGTGATTTGTGTGATCAGCCTGCCTGCTGATGGATGGTTCATATCACTGTGGCCTTTTGTAGCTTCTACAACTAGAGGAGAAATAATATATTTCCTATATAATTTGTTAAGTTATTTACCTGTAGCGCTCTTAGCTGGCGTTGCTAACCCTGGTGTGTTAACCCTGCACAGTCCTGGTATCAGCCTGGCAAACGTTAAACCACAGTGTCTCATCTTCAGTCTTTACCCTTTAAACACAGAGGAAGTGATGTCTGGATGTGGCTGCTGTGGAGTTTGTTTGACAGATGTGGTTTGATGGAACCAGTTACTTTTGCTTTTGAGTGATTGTTAAAGTAACGTGATCATTTATTTTTAAGTAACTCGGTCAACGGCGTAAAACTGTGATGATTCGTTTCTGATCTCTGCAGCTTATTTACCTTCTCGCTTTTAATGTCACTCTGATGCATTTTTCCTTTCCTGGACCAGAGAACAGAGCAGATATGACGACAGGTAAATCTTTAAAACAAACTGTGGCAAACTAACGAGCTCGTTAACTACATGTTTGAGAATCAGTGGGTGTTTGAGAATCAGTGGGTGCCAATCAGGTGCCAATAGGCAGATTTAGGAAATAAAGTGTGTAAGAATTGGGCAACAAAGCAGGAGCTGACACGTTACCACATGTTCAGAGTACATGCTTCCTCTGCAGTTTCTTAGACGCCTGAATGAGTTGGTGAAACCCGTCTCACAGAAGGTCCATTTAGTAGCTGCTCTGGAGCTGTCAGTCATATCACATGATCTCCTCTAGCAGATGGGGTTTGTCCAGTTGTGTTGGATGTAAATTTCAGTTTTTCTGGACTTCTCGTCCAGGCTGGCTGCTCTGTCAGTCATGTGTTTTTGCAGGTGGATGATTAACAGTTCTGTATCACAGGTGATATTATATCCTGTATCAGCTTCTCCTAACACGTCACTGAGGGAAATATCCACACCTGGGAAGTTCACTTACTACATTAAAACTCAGAAATACTCGACATGTCTCGTGCATCATGTTAGAGACATTTAGCTAAATTCAGCAGACATGTTTGGTGTCTTTGAAAACGTAGTGATCTCTGCCAGGAAGATGAATTTCAGTTTTTAATTTTGTGTTTTTTTTTTTTAATCACACAATGAAGGTTTGTAATAATGGGCAGGGCTTAGGAGCTTTAAGAAGTCAGTGGAGATGAATCAGGATTTGTCACCATAAGTCTGAGCCCTGGAAAGGTTTTCCAGCTCTTATCCTTTGGTTTGCCCTCCCAGCCGTACGGTACGGTCGCAGCGTGCCAGAGAGGACACTGATCTGCTTGGCTGAATCTTTTCGGGGGGTGAGACATGAAACAAAGATTAGGGGGAGAAGCTGGTCGGAGCCAGTTTTAGCTAAAGAGATGTGAAACCTTTTGTGGCCGGGCCAGTGAGCCTGGATCTGTGCTGGATGGTTCGGTACCTGCAGAAAGCCTCCGGGGTCCCTCACGCCCCCTCCCTTTTCATTTGGGCTGTTTTTAAATGAAGCTTTGATGAAATGTCGCGGCACAAAGGAGGTGCCAGTTCGCTGAGGAGGCAGTGCTGGAATGGTTGATGGTGGAAGAAAAGACACATGAGGAGAAAACTCAGCACCATCTGTCCTCCCAAAAGATATTTGTGAATGGGCAGTGCCAGCCGTGTCCGGCGCTCCGTCTGGGCTCGTGAAGTCTCCGGGCCTCTTGTTGTCTAACAGGGAGTCTGCGGACAGATGGCTGTCTCAGTCAGGCAGTCTGTCAGTCAACGACATGCAGGAGGCCACCGTGGACGTGGTGTCCACCGCCACCACAGACACTGAGATGCCAAAATGTGACGAATAGTGTTTATTGTCTGTTGTTGTTAAAACAGAGACGCACATCTCGTCAAATCCACCTGAAAACAAAGCTCACATGCTCATATGTACACTGGAAGTTCCAGGGGACAGCATCCACAGTCCTTGTCTTTAAGCAGTTTGAGTCTGTCACTGTCTCTCAGTTACAGACGCAGGTGCAGAAACAGGTGCATCAGACTGGCCGACAGACTGGACTGCATGATGTCAGTGTGATGGTCAGTATGAACAGGAGGAATGATTTCAGCAGCAGAACCTGTTTCAGTGGACGCCATGAAAAAATTGTGAACCTGTCCTTTTTAATGATATTGTGGAATTTGTATAATGGATAATGAGACCTCTCGGCAGCAGATTTCCATGTACTGTGGACATTCGTGCTCCTCAGAGGATCGATCCTCATGACTTTAGTAACCTCCTGACTTTTGTCCTACCGTCAGTATCAGGACAATTTTGTACTTGTGCACGAGAAATGTCACAAATGGCTGAAAGAGCCAAACAGTCACATTTCCTGTCTGATTTGATAGATGTGAAGATATGAACAGACCGTGAATGAATGTGCTGAGGTGGATTGTGATTCTGAGCCTGATCGTTCTCTGATCCAGAGAAATAAATACAGTAAATAAACCTCATTTGGATTCTGTTAGTTGTTTGGTGAAAGACACAAACGAGGCTGTGGTCACCTCAGACAACCTCTTCTTTCCTCAGTCTTTCCTCTCCTTTACATTCATGTCTTTATTTCCTCGTGTTTCCCACCATCCTCTCCCTTTCTGTCTCTTTTCTTTCCTCCACGTTATCCCTCCATCTCCGTCCAAATCAGCTTCAGCCGGGCAGACGCCCCTCGCTGCCCCACTGGTAGTCTGGAAAAAAAAAAGCAGATTTCCAGTCATGGCAGCCGGGGTATTTGATGACCAGATTAGTGGGTATTAGGCTCAACAGCATTCACTCAGGCATACACAGGGGCCACTGGTTTGAATCCTCCAGAGTCGCCCCTCTTTTTCTCTCCACTGGCCCTCGGCTGAATGCGGGCCGGGGTTACGTGGGGAAACAACCAGCCGGGTCCTCGGCTGAGGTCAGCTAAGGAGGCCCGTCCATCCTGTGCCGCCTCCTCAGGCCCGGCCCAGTGAATTATGCTGTCAGAGGGGAGATTTGTTTTGTAACAGTAGGAAAGGGGGGCAACTACAGAAAGAAGGGAGGTGTAAGGGGGTAGATTGAGGAGGGGAGTGGTGGGGTGGGGTGCAGAGCAGCAGAGAAAAGAAGAGGGGTGGGGGTGGGGGGTGGATTCGGGGGGGAGCATTTAAGCGTGACGCATGATGGCACTGCGATTTGTCCCAGTGGCGGCGGCAGTGAGGAGGAGAGGACGCTGTCACACTGTGAAGCTGGAGCAGAAGTGTGGGAGCGCAGTGTGTTAGGGGGGTGTATACACACACACACACACACACACACACACACACACACACATTCTTCCTGCGACACCTCGAGGTTGGAGGCCTCACAGAGCGATGGAGCGCAGGTTAAGCAGCACTCCTGCCTTCATTAGTCTTCGTTAACATCCCCAGCCTCGTTACACCCCCACCCCCCCACCCTCACCCCCCGATCTCACTGTGTCTCCCATCTCTGTTCTCAGGCCTCCGTTCCCCTCAACACTGTAAAAAAACGCCCGTGCTAACAAGTCGTTTGGTCCCAGATTCAGTTTGTGAGTGAGTCTCTCAGTTTGCTCCACAGCCGATGGATTATGTGAAGTTGTAGGCAGTGTAGAAAAGAATAACTTAAAATAAAAAACCTATTATACCTGATAAATACCTGAATTCTATAAGAGGAACAAGGTTATTGTTTGGAAGTACTTTACTTTAATTTCAGTCCAATTTACTTTAAAATACAAAAAAAATTTTAATGAACAAAAAAGCCAGGTTTTAGCCAGTGGTCAAGGTTTTAATGTTTTCTGAGCACAAGCTGCCAAACGAGAACTTAAAAAAGGCTAAGAGTGAGAAAACTATGATTGAAATCAGGAACTGTCTGGTTTTAAATCTGACCGACTTTCAGACACAGTTTTCATCACTCTGTTTTAGTTATGATCAGTACAGGTTTGATAACCAGCCCTAAAAAGAACAGAGCAGTTTAAGGGGATTTCCTCATGCACCCAAACATCACAGTGTTTCCTTCTGCATCAACACACTGTTCACATTACTTTACAGTAAGTGCAGGAAACACATATGTTGTTTTTTTTTTAATAATGTAAATAAAAATGTTTCAGTTGTTTCTGTCTTGGGACACTCGTCTTTAGCTTTCTGTGAATTCTTCATCTTCATTCTTCTTATTTGGATATTTTATTTATTTTTACTTCACACGTCAGTGAGTATAATTGAATGTGTCTTAAATAAAATGAGGGAGAAAAAAAATGTACAAATGCAGGAAACAGATCGTTTTTTTTTTTTTTGTTCAAAGAATTTTCTTGGACCAATTGTCAGAAACTTTGTGGAGCAAGTTTTCAGAAACAAGTGAAATAAAATTTTAGGCTCCCCTTCTTTTCCCTCCATTCATTTTCCACTTAATTCAATTTAGACAAAGGATTTAAGCATAAACAGAAGATGACTGAAGTTTTTTTTTATTTAAAATCCAGCTCTGCAGAGTTTAGGAAAATAAGGTTTTTAGATTAACATTTTAAGACTGAGATTTTTTTGCAGTGCATTTCCTCAGGGCTGGATTTCTTTTCTTTTTTCTTTTTTTGTTTCTCACTCTTCAATCTTCTTTAACATTTTTTCTGTCCAGCTCCTTTTTCCTTTTTCTTTCCTCAGCCCTTAATCTCTCATTTTCTCTCGTCCTTTCACAACTCCTGTGAGCTGCTGCTGCACATCTTCCGTCACCCTGTTGTCCCACATCTCTCCCCTTTTAAAGCCTCATGCGTTCATCCTTCTACTGTCTGCCCCCCCACCCCCCCACCCCTCTCCTCCTGCAGCTCCCCCCTCCTCCTCATCCTCCCTTAATGTTTTTTTTTAAATCCTTCTCCTCCTCATTTGTCTCCCCTCTCGTATCTGGGCGTGTGAGGGATGAGGGGTGTCGAGGGTGGGTCTTTTGGTTAGCCAACCATCTTGTCTCTGCTGGTGTCCGCCTGGCGCTCTGCCACCACCGTCACCCACCCCTCCTCTTCCTCCTCCTCCTCAGTGCCCACCGCCGCTCTGGACGCTGTAATGGATGACGGGGCAGATCCGGGTGGCCCGCAGCGCCTTTGAAAGGGGGGCCAGTCACACCGGGGCCCATTGCAGCAGAGAACAAGTGGAGCCCCCGCAGAGTAGCTGGTGGAGAGCCATTTGATTTGTCCTCCACTTTTCTCCTTGTTTTCTCCACTCCTCAGCGGCCTGCGAGTGTGTGGTCTCTGTTCGATCCTGGATGTTCGATGGCCCTCATCTCTCAACCAGCTGAATGTGAAGTCCTAAAAAGTGACGCAGAAAAAGGCCAGCGATAAAAGGCCTGCGTGGAGGACGCGGGTCGGTCAAAGTCCTCTGCAGCAAAAGGGCCAATTCGCTCCTTTTCTTCCCCATTCACCGGCTGGTGGAGGGGATCTAAGCAGGTGTGGAGGCGCTTTAGGCAGATGTTGGTGTGCACAAAAGGATTTGATGGGCCTCAACAAGGCTTTTCAAGTATTTACAGAACATTTACATTTACATTTCAGGCATCGGGCTGATCCTCTTATCCAGATCAGCCTCCATTGAGTGCAGGGGGAGAATGAGCTTAAATTCCTCGATCGCCGACATTACAAGCTAACAGTAGCAGGGGGTTGAGCTGTACAGCACCGTGTCACGACTCCAGAGGCTCTAAAGAACAAAAAAGAGCTGAGTATAGAAGCAGATATGTTTCTGGGTTTTCTTTTTTTTTTCATGCTACAATGAAAAAAACTGAACAAGTAAATTTTACACTGCGTTAATTGGTTTTAACTTATCAACCAAAAAAAAAAAGAACATAGACTGAAATAAATGATGTGATCACATGTCCTGTAGGGCCCGAGCTGCATGATCGTCCCATCAATCGTGTGTTTATCCAATGTTCACTCTCCTTTTACCTCTGGTTTGGTCTCCACCAGCTGTAAAAATCTCTGTCTCTCTGCTGTTTGCTGCTGGGCAGGTGGAGCACAGTGGCTTTATCAGAGCTTGTTTGATGAAAACAGCTCTGAGACTGACCCAGACAGTAAATGTGCCAATACAATCAGACAGAAGAATAACAAGCTGCTGCTCAGAGCAGCAGTGAGTTCAGCCTCGCTTCTATTTGTTTCTCTGAGCCTGTAAATAAACGTCTGTAAACAATCCAACATGAAGACGACAGAGTTTAAACAGAAAAGAACCTTCACTTTGTCTCAGACTCATCAGGTCTCAGGTGGGTCAGTACTGAAGATAAATACCTGCAGACTCAGCAGAGGTCAGCTGTCAGTTTGACCTGCAGCCTCAGACTCTCAGGCTCTGAGCAGATGTTTACCCCAGAGGCTCCCACTCCTCCTCAGCTCCGAGGGAAATCTGGCCTCCTCCTGGTCAGACTGGTTCTGTACCTGTCTGCTCCTCAGAATGTGTTGACACACCTGAGCTGAGGTCTGCAGGAAGAGGCATGTGAAAGCTGTCAAAGGACAATCACAGCAGTTACATCTAAGTGGAAGCAGATAGGAAGTGGCTGTTTTTTCACACTGTCACCGAACGCAGCTGGAATTGATTTGGGATGAAACCAAAGCTGATAACTGCCAGATGTGCAGTTACACCCCCAGATGTTTTCGACAGCCATGTTGTTGTTGTTATCCTCCTTTGGAGATAAGTGGTCTGTTTAAAAAAAGCCACAGTGATTGTCGGTGTGAGGTGCTGTTCATTGACTGAGGGGGGTGCTGGGTTCATTCTCTGGGGAGCAGGAATGCAATCAGGAATTTTTACTGAGAGTTTGTTTGATATTATTTGTGTAGTTGAAACTTTATCCTGATGGGGGCAGTAAAGGGGAATGATTTTACAGGTCAGGTTGCATTGTGGGAAGACAACATCTCTGCTTCTGCTGCATCAGTTTTCATACTTTAAACTGTGTGACAGCAGTGCAGTGCTAAATCAGTGGAGAACTCTTTTAAAGGGATCAATCAGAATTCATCCCCCTGGGACCACGAATGTCAACAGCAAATTTGACGGCAGGGGAAAGTGAATAAGTCTCATTATAAAGACCCAGAGTCCGAGATGACATGTGTTGTTCAAGACCAAAATCAGTTTACAGTGAAATAAATCATCAGACCATCACACTGGAGAAGCTGGACGCAGAGTGTTTGGAGTTTCTGCTGGAAAAATGCTGCTACTGATGATTATTTTCAATGCATATTTATCTGCTGGTTATTTTCTTGATTAATCGATTAAATGTTTGTGTATAAAATGTCAGGAAATAGTGAGAAATGTCTGTTATACTTTCTACCAGCTCAGACTGATATCAAACAAAAAGATATTCAGTTTACTACAACAAAGAGAAGCACCAGGTCCTCACAGATATTTGGTATTTTTGCCAAACAAAATTACTAAAGTGATAAATCAGCCATCAAAATAGTTGCTGATTGATCACCGATGATCAGTAAATCAGCTTATTGTTTCAGCATGAGACTCATAGCCACTGTCATTCCCTCTGTACATGCAGCAGACGGCTGTCTCCACATTCGTGTTAGTGTCTGGTTGACTGGTGCAGTAGCCCGGGGTGGGTACTGGGAATGCTGGGTGGGAGGTGGTGGGATGGGAGGCAGCTGGTGGTGGTCGTGAGCAGCAGGAGGTCGGGCACGAACTGGCTCCCGCCAAGCTGCTGCATCTGGGCTGATGGGAGCTGATGCGGAGGAGATGTTTGTTAGAGACAAAGTACAGAAACAGTTCATCTCAAAAATATATATGTTTAATAAAACCAGAGAAGATGTAATCTTAAAGATTTAAGTTTAGACAATATTTTACAGTATTTTAGTTTTTAGTTTAGAGTAAAAATCACAAATCTGTGATTTTTATTTTATGTTTGATGCCTCAACCCACAATCTATTAAACATGAGAATCTTGTAAAGAGAGAAAACTTGGATAAAAATAGATTAAAATGTGTTTTGTGTTCAGATAACGACGATGAGGAAACGTCAGCCGTCATTAGTTTACACGACTAACAGGGAAAATCCTGTAGAAGTGTGTCAAGGATAAAGAAGGACAAAGTGTAAAATCCATAATTTCCTCTGTGTCCCGCCCCCCGCTGCTAATTTCAATTAGGTCATTCCTCAAAATAGTCATGCATCCCCAAGGCACCATCACAAAATGTCTGCCTGTTAATGAGCTGCGATCGTGCTGATGGTGTTCGCCTGGCTGCACAGAGCCGAGCGGCGGACTCACACAGGTGAAAAAGCGATTAGTGTTTGGCTGCAGACGGGCTGAGAGGACAGGTGAAGGGTGGTCTGGACAGAGGACGCACTCTGTCTTCTTACTTATTATCTTCTTGTGCTTCAGAAAACCATTGGTCTCATTTTATTTCTGCCGATAGGAAAAGAAGAATCTCTTTTCTCTCTGTAGCCTCCGCTGCCAAAATCAGCTGTTAACAAATGGAAATCCCTGTATTTCACAGACCATTGTGTCACTGCCTCTGACTGATTTCTAAGTTTTATTGGTTTGAAATTTGTGATTTGGCTCAGTCGGCGCTGAACCTTGTAAAAGTTCAAGTTCATCTGTCGCTTGAACACGAATCCACGCAGGGAGGGTAGGGAAGTCAGGTTTTCATGGCCCCGATCCAGATCTGAGCCCTTCAGTGTTGGGTATCTGATGATTCTAATCCAATAATTATATTTACCTGAACACTGATTGATTTTGTATCTGATAAACTCAAATATCAGCTGTAGCTAATTGATCCTACACACCTTATTTTTCTTGAAGCTGCACATTTGTTTACAGCAAAGAAGGAATCCGATTTTCTTCAGCTTTTCTCGGCTTCTTTCCTAAGTTTGTTCATTTCTGTGGATGATGAATCGTTCAGGCCGATTCTTCAGTCAAACACAGGGTTTTAAATCTTTGGTGCATTCATGGTGATGATGAAATCTTGAGTTTGAAGAGTCGCTGTCGAACCGGCCCGGTGGTCTGAGTGACGGTGAGGAGTCTACATATCAGAAATCTGTTGAAGCACGACCTGGTGGTGGAACGTGTCCGTACCTTCCTATTCTGCTTCTGGTGTGCGAAAGTCTCTGTGTTCACAGTGAAGGCCGCACAGAGAGCAAGGCCTGCTGGGAAGGCGAGAGCAGTGACGCTCAGCTGAGGCTGACTGCGCTCTGCCGGACCGTGAACAGGCCACACTCAGTCACGCTCAGGGATTTACAGTAGGTGAAACCAGAGCGAGGTTAGGCTGTTTGGAGTGAAGTGGACCGTGTGGTTCTCACACAGTGAGAGGACGTGGACGTGATGCAGACACTCAGATGAAGTTTGATTTTGTTTGAGTGTTTAGATCTAAAGGTGTCCCCCAAACTTTTCTATGTGCACCTTCAGACCAGGTCCAGGAAAAGGATCACAGCTGGAATCCAGGTCTGTGGCTCTGTGTGAACACTGACAGTGTTTGGATCTGATGTAGAATAAAAAAAATAATAATTAAAGATATGAATCAAAACAGCAGTGAATAAATCTTCGAGCCAGTCAGGCTTGGAAGTAACAAAGCAAAGCTGATGTGATAATCAACTGGTTGACAGATAATAATTTGCAGGTAGTTGCAGCCCTACACTATTGGACTGCTTTTACTTCACGTTAGACAAAGGTAAAGAACCAGACAGTGTTTTACAAACGTTTCTTTGGGTTTTTGTGTTTTTAATTTTATGAGTTAATAAACTTTCACTTTCACAAGTTACAAGGAAGGAAATCACGTGTAGCTGCATCAAAAATGTTTTCCATTTGTTTTCCACCTTTTTGGTTTTTATGTATGAAGTCCAATCATCCATAACCCTGAACGTTATCCATTAGTTCTTTATAATGCCGTAAAAATAGGCCCAACTTTAAAATGTGAGCTTACACTGCCAGTGTGTGTGGATTTGTTCGGTGTTTGCTGCCTGTTTTCCCTGTTTGGCAGCTTGTAAATACTACATGACTTGAATGCAGCACTGTAATCCTCAAATTCATTCAGTAAATAATCTTTTTCTGACCTTAACCCTCACCACACGTTACAGACATCATTCATTCTCGTCTTAAGATAGAGATGAAAAGTAAATGCAGCTGTAAAAGGTCTAATATAAGTAATGGTTCTTTACACACACACACACACACACACACACACACACACACACACACACACACACACTTCCTCTCTCATTGTCCTTCCTGTGGGATACAGCTTTGGCACTCTCCTTCGTCCATTCAGCCCCAGTGTTTAATTAAGTTGTTTTTCTGTTAGAGGAGCTTTTCTCTGGGCCTCTGACAAACTGTTTCGTCACCGTGTGTACGATTAGAAACACGTCTGCTGGAGCCAAAGCAGCTCCGCTCGGATCGGATGCTTTATATTTGAGGAAATGTGGGTGAAGAAGGAAACTGGCTGCTGCTCCGCGGGTGTTCAGGTATTCACTTTGGTAACCTGCAGAAAAAAACATTGACTGTGTTCACTACACAGCAGCGTCTGGGAATCACCAGAGTCCAGAGTATTCTTCCTCTTGGGACCATGAAGGTCTGAACAAAATTTGAAACTATACATTTCTGACCTGTCTTCAGTAGACTGAGGAGCGGAGTCAGGAAGTGCAGAGAGACGGACTCAACCACCGGTGGTTTTTCTGGGGGGGACGCAGTGACAAGAAGAACAGCACCAGACTAATGCTTCAAAAAGATCCAGTGCAGGGTGTTTGGCTCACTCTGGACCCTGGCTGTGACCTTTGACCTCCCTGTGAAGGAGGGAAAAAACTATTTCTCTTGACTCTGGATCCTTGTCATGAAAATCTCTTGTTGCCCACACATTGTAATCTGCTGTGGAGCTCAACGTGTTGTTAGTGTTCACAGAGGTTTTATCGGCTGATGAAACGCTGCAGAGTTCCATGTTCAGACGGTGCACTCCGACATTGTCGCGAGGACTGTCATGCTGGACACTCTGCTGACGTCCAGTCAGTGTGAATGCGTCTGTGTTCACAATCGCAATGACGACAAAGACGCATCTGTTTACAGTTTACAGTCAAACAAACTCACCCTTTGACTGATTTCCTTAATAAAGAAAATCAGTAATTGTCTTTATTCTGCCGCGCCTCCAGCGACCGTGTTCGGAGTTTAAGCTTCACACAGAGCTGATGGTGGAAATACATGGGATGGCTATTTTCTTTAAAAATGCCAACCACAGACAGGTCTGAGGTTTGGGTCAGTGCGTGTTATTTATCGATATTTAGGATTTTCAATGATGAATTTGTTCCTTTCAGAATGTCTTTTCTTCTTTGAGGTGAAGGATATAATCCACAGGCTTAAACAGACTAAACACATCTGGACTATTGGTGGTTTCAAGAAAGTTTAAAAGGCCGCAGGAGGGAGCATATGTCATTTATAAGAGCTGAGGTTCACCGCTCTCCCCCGAGATTACACGCCGCTGCTTTGTTCTCTGATTGATGCCAACATCAGCCACACGCTACAAACATTTAGCTCTCCCAAATGTTTTTCTTTAAATTTAATTTGCTGCTGTGCCAAGATATAATAAATCATTATTTATGTTCTGCTCTGCAGAAACATAAGCAGGCTGCGGCTGGCATAGCTCACAGCGAAGGCTTTAAATAAATAAAACCTCTCTGTGATCGCTGTGTTGGAGCCGTCCCTCTCTCAGGTTCCCTTTTAAATCGTCCTCTTCCTGTAAACAAGTCGCTGTGAGTGGGAGCTCTTTGTTTAAAAATCCCGGTCGCTCTCTGAGGGTTTGGAGCCGCTGGCTGTGGAGGTGACGGCCGGGCAGACGAACAGAGACAGAGGCAGTCTGAAGGTCTGGGCGGCGGGTTTTGTTTGAGATTGATGCAGCGACAGAGGCTGGCACACAGTGAACAGTGGGCAGGTTGAATAGGTGTTGATGCCACAGAACTGGTGTAAATACAGTAGACGGAGAGTTGAGGGCCTGGACATTTGTCTGATTAGTTTCCAAAAGATGTTTTAATTTCCTCTCCTGAGGTTTCTGAACTTTTCCACAGTGTTGTCAAAAGAAACATTAATCCTGTAATCCAGCCTGATAAAGGTTCCCCAGATGATGAACCCTGTTGACACCGGTGATCCTCTGACTTTTTCTCTAGCGCCACCAGGGGGTCCTTTAGATTTCCATTTTCATCTTGTTACCATTGTCACATAATTGCTTGGTAAGCCAGGGCTCTTATTGTGAAAAGACCTAGAGGAAGCTGTACACGTTATGGGTGTGTAATGGATTCTGTGCTCTATCGTTGAGCCAAAGCGGAGCCGACTGTAGACTAACATGGAGGCTCACTGAGAGTTTGGCTGCAGCCCAGAGTGATGGAAACTGTAGACGGTCAGATCCATTATTCATCAGCTCTGCCTCCTGGGACAGATCATTTGTTTCTGACTACAGATACAGGTCACACACACACACACACACACACTCTGCTGAGAGTGTTGTTGAGTCTTATCAGTTCAGTGCAGTGAAGCTGGTGTTGGAAGATGTTGACCACAAACTGTAGTTAATTAATTAATTGTGTTGACTGAGCCCAAGTGCAGCATGTTGGTTGACTGCAGATGTCTGAAATTAGATCACACTGTTGTAATAAACAGGTTTTCTACTGTGTTTGAATCTAATCAAACAAAACTGTATGAACACACTCTGTCTCCATCTCCAACCACCTGCTGGACTCCGATTTCTTTAATATTCTCATCTTTTTCTTAAATATAAATAAATTTCTCTCATGCTTGTTTCTCCTGTTTAGAGGAGAAGAAATGTTTTAATAATCAGTGCTACGTGAAGTGATTTACCAAAGAGGATTTTCTCAGTCATATTTTCAGTCGAGCTCCTGGAGTCTGTTTTCCTGCCTTCATTCCTGGCGTTCATGTGAAATCATCCCCTCTGCAGCTCTGCTTCTTTCATGCTTCAGCCTTTTAGGGCTGATGGACTCGGCCTGTAGATAATCCACAGCTTTTGTTCTTTGCCATTTATAGTTAAAAGGGAAAGATGAGAGCGGCTGATCGATGAGGACAACATCAACCCACACCCAGAGGCCTCTGTTCAGCTGATGAGTTTAGTTCTCCCCTGTGTTAACGCTCACAGCAGCAGTTTGGGGGGATTTTTAGGTGGAGCAGACTTTTCATTTGTGTAATGCCTGCAGCGCTGTGACGAGGCGCTTTGATTTCCTGTTGGTGGTCTTACAGTGGACTTCTCCGTTTTTATGGAGGATCTACTGCGTGAAAATCTAGCAGGAACACTTTGATGAATCACTATCTGCCACCTGAGCTTCACAAAGGCCAAACTCAAAGCCAGCTTGGAAGTGTAGCTTGTTTTCAGGCAGGAGATTAGAGACACATTTACAGAGGCAGAGAGCAGTGAAGAAAAAAGGGTTTGAAGAATGAAGACTGTATAAGCTGTAAAACCTTGATTCTGTGCCTGTTTGGTGTGAACGACAGGAGGTTTGGACTTGTACAGTAGCTTCAGTGGACGTGTTTTAACAGCAGTGGTTTTCTGCTCGGTGGTTTTTCTCTCAGTCTGCTGACAGACCAGGCCTGTGGTCAAACCTCCGAAGTGTAAAACACTCCAGCTGTTCCGACTCATCCTCCCATCCACAGGGCCAGTGACTGCCCTGAGTGTGGCCTGCCAGGTAGCGCTCACTCCCTCACTGGATATAAATAGTCGCTGGACTGATCTCTAACACTGGTGGATCCTCTTGGCTTAAAGGCTTTGCCTGTTAGACCCAACTCAGGTAAAACCAGTCTATTCAGGAAAATATAATATTAAACTTAACAAAAACAATCAAGGACCTCGAGGGTGCAGGTTTCTGCTGACCCGTTTTACAGCCGCTTTCACTCTGACAAAGCTTCTGTAACATTTGGCACAAATCCTGCGGGAGTACACACCCAGTCTGTTTTGGAAAATTAATCTCACATCCCTGTAACGCCACACTACTGGTGGCACCACTTTGATTGAAATATCTCAACAACCATCGGAAGGTTTACCATGAAACTGTTCATGTCCTGCACAGAATAAATTGTAATAACTGTTCTGATCCTCTGACTTCTCATCTAGCATCATCATCAGGTCCAATACTTTTGACCAAATGCTTGCTAAACTTTCCACTAACCAGCTAAGGCAAAACACACCACTCCACCACCAAAACCAGTAATAAGCTAACCTCAACACGATGCAGTGATTGTCAGGCTAATAAAGCTTCTGTTCCTGCCTCACATTGGCCTAATCAAACCATGAACATCAGCTCAGAGACCAAAAAGGCGACTAAAGTGTAAAGGATTATCTACCTACAGGAAGGTTCGGGTCCCTTCGAGCTGATTTCCATAGAAATGAGAAATTAAACCAGTGGCTGCCTGGAAGGAAGGAAATGACCTCGCTGTGTCTGGAAAATGTGGGGTTAAAGAGCTAAACCATGCTGGGCCACACTGGTGTGGTGCCACCAGAAATTATAGACCAGCGCGTCCACAGATTAACCTGCCGTACCCTCCCAATCTTAATGGTTGGTATTACTTAAACCAGCCCCCACCCTCCTCAGACGCTGGTCCCCCTGGCATCAGGAGAAGCAGGGCAGAGATTCGGGTGGATGTTGGGGGGTGGGGTCGTCACACATTCTGGCATGGGCACCAGTTCTCAGCCCCACAGCCTGTGGACGTCCTGGCTCTCCCAGGGCTCGGCTAATCCTCTTATTCAGCGTCCGGCTGGAGGCAGCAGGACTCCCACAGACCGGAGCGCAGAGCCGTCCACTCTCCGCTGAATAAACACACTGACACAGTTGTGGTCTTTTTCTCTCTGTACAGACGCTGAGCAAGAGTTCTCCATAGAATCTATTCTCCTCATTCACTCCTTTCCAGTAGAACATAAGCATGCCCCCCCACCCACACCCCTCCTTTCTACCCTGAAGACCTGAATTACACCCCCCACTCCTCCTCCTCAATCACCCTCCCATCTTCACTTCCTCCTCTCCATGGTCTTAAATCATCTTTTCTCTCCTCGGCTCTTCTTGTTACTGATTTTGCTCCTTTTACAAAACCTTTTCTCCTCTGCGATCGTTTCATTTCTCCAATAAATCGATGCCAGATCATCAACAGGAACAAACATTGGCTGCTTTCTGTAGCGTAACGTCATTCGGTGCCCGTGGCACAAAGATTCCCAAACCAACAGCAGCAGACAGTTAAAGTACCATCAACAAACACCGGAGTAAATCTGTGAAGGAGACGTGCCCCCCCCCCGTTAGTCTGTGGTGTCCCTGAGCAAGGCACCAATCCACTCCAGCCACTGTGAACACACAATGGCTGGTTGGTATAAAAGTGCACGACTAGATGGAAGTAATGTGACAATTAATTTCATATAGTGGCCCTAACGAACACTGCAGCCTCCAGGGGACTGTTTGATGTAGTTTTCACGTTAACATCGAAGCACAGGTGCTTTGTGTCAGAATGAGCAGGTGTTTTCTTTGCAGTCAGTGTCACAAAAGGTTTCCAGCTCAACTCATGTGTCAGGTATTGTCACGACGCCGTTGTGGTCTGTAACTGAAACCTGCAGCGTTTGATGTGAACATGTCAGAGGAGTCGTGTTTGTCCTGCAGCACAGAGACGAAAAGCAGGAAGCCACATTTGACCCAATGATTTCACACAGTTTCAGAAGTATGTTAATGCCGCATGAAAAGGCTCTGACACTTTAATATCAAGTAGAATATGCCACAGAAAAACATCACAGAAAAAGTGTTGGAATTTAGTTAAAAACCAAACGCTGTTGCTCTTAAAGGAAAAAAGGGGCTAAGATCTTCATATGTGCAGTAAAACCAGCTGAACGCTGGGTGGGTCGTGTACAGCTGAGTCACCTGAAACGTTCACATCGCTGCACATGGTTGACTCTTAAAGAAGCGGCACTGAAGGTGGACGACAGCCGGAGCGTGGAAGGGAAAGATGAGCTCAGGTGATAATCTGAGTGAGCACATGCACAGATAAAGGACTACAACAACTATGAGGATTTAAACCCCAAACTGATCCATTTAGAGAAGAAAAAACTCACCAAAACATGCTCACACCACAAGATTTTCCTTGTAAATTTGCCAAACACACACATTTGTTTAAGGAGTGCAAACACACACACGCATACAGACTGTGACTGAGCCTTGCTGATGTACTGTTCAGGAAGCAGGCAGGTGTTTCATGTCAGAGCTGCTGTTTACACTGGTTTCCATTTCCACCTTAACAGAGACAGAGCTCAGAGCTTCCTGTCTGTCCTGACCCACCTGACTCCGAGCTCCGAGGTCACAGAGGGAGAAACAGGAGGAGGACGGAGTCGAAGACGACTCCTGTCCCTCGGTCTTTATGTTCGTGAACGTCTGCCGCTCGTGGTGTCGTTTCACACAGAAACCACTGCTTTGATCCAGACTAAAACATCTGGACAAACACTGGATGGACTGAGGTGAAATTCAGTGCAAACATTCATGCTCCCTTCAGGATGAACTATACATGCTTTAGTGACCCTTTCATTTTTGTTTCAAGCAGCTGTGAAACAGTGAAATCAGAATAATAAGGAGAGAGGATTCACACAGATCAGCGTTAAGTCTTTATAAGATGCACAACACAGTAATGTGTTTATCAAGTAAACACAGAGAAAAAGACTTCTCCTAATAGGCAGAACAGCAGTGTTAAATCTTTACTGAAAGCATCACATTAGCCCCAGATAGTAAAGACGTGACTGTGCTGCTCTACTCACCTTTCTGACATTTTCTATAAGAAAATGAACTGTTAAAATATCTGCTCCTGATTTTATAAGACAAGATAAATCTTTATCTAAAAGATAATTATTTTTGTGTAAAAGAGGAAATTACATCTTGATGGTGATGTCAGAAGAAAGGTCACTGGGTCACCAGGATCATTAGAGGTTGAAGACCGAAAGCTGCTTGTTACTTGAACTTGTCCCCTTTAACCTTTAAACTAGAGGTCGTGACCCTGCCACAGCCTGAGTGGTAGAGGTCAGCGATTAAGTGAAAGCAGCAGTGTGAATAACGCCACCAGAGTGAGGCGACAGAAAAAGGAAGGGCCTGATTGTTTCCTTATTGCTGCTTTCTGAAGGAAACGAGCTGCGGCCGGTCGGCAGGAGATGTAACACTGAGCTGGAATGCGTTGCAGTAAATCACATTCATTCTCTACTTATGGTCATGCAGTGATTCATGGGAAAGTGGCAGGGAGCGAGTTTCTGCCTCATCAGGAGGTTTAGTTCCACTTTGGCGCTCTGTCAGTCTTTTATTCCGAAACAGAAGGTTAGAGTCCTCGCTGCTGGGCTTCGATCGTGTTTCGACATTTCTGTCTTGTGTAGATTCAGGAATTAAACTTACTGCACTTTAACTAAAATGAAATGGATGACTGAACCATCCCGAGATGTTCCACTGGACCAGAGGAACAAGAAGAGCTTTATTCTCTCAGAGGACAGACTCCAGACCTCACTGTTACTGAGTGTTACTCACTCATGGTCCAAACAGGCCATGAGTGATTTTTCTTTTATTGATGGAATTATTTTGGGATTATATCATATGACACTGATGTGTTATTGCAAATTCAACTAATAGAAGCAGCACGATTTTCAGTCTTTAATGGCAGTAACATTTTTTACATACAGGCCACAGTGCGTCATGTGACCTCTGTTAATGTGGAAAGTTAGTCCATGTGACGTTTAAATCCTGCAGGAAGTTTTAAAACTCAATCAAATCCAAACTTTCAAAGTGATTGTGATCTCGTCTTTACTCATAAACACTTAATCTGAAGCAGCTAATCTGGTTTTAAAGCAGTCAGATTACTGGCAGCCTGCCAGGAAAACACCTGCTTTACATGAGAATTTTACGTCTTCGTAACCGTAACGTTAACGTCTTTGTGCCAAGGAGCTGAACCGAAGTCCCCGTCCTGCAGGCAATGTCTTCCCTCTGCAGACCGTCAAACATGTAATCCTGGATTAGACCGCTATCATCCAGAGCTCAGAGGGAATAAACGCCACACAGCAGGACACCTCATCTCCTAATTTACTGCAGACTAATACTGAACAGACCACAGCCAGGTTGGGTCATGGAATTTAATCTGGAAAGGAGGCTGTAAACCCTCAGAGAGAGTCTGACAGTATGAATTTCTGGGTTTAACGTCGGTAACACTGATGAAGTTGTGAGTTCATGTGGAGGATCCATGTTTTGCTTCTTCCTGTTAGATTGCGTGATATGTGTCTTCGTGCATGCTGATTTTGTTAGGATTTTATTTCTTAGCTTGAAAATTAGCCAGGTTGCTAACACTGGCACTTTTATTAAAACGCTGATTGTTGTGAACATGACAAAAATCTTCATACAGGAAATGAAAGGCCTCGGCCCCAAACTGTTACTGTATGTTGCAGCGTTAAAGGGGACTGCTGGATTATGTTATAAAACTTAATGTAGAAAGGTGCTTTCGCACTCGGGCGTCTCCGCTGTTGTAAAATACATTGAGCACCCTGAGCATGTTTTGTGACAGCTCATCAACACACACCTCATCATGTCACTTGATTTCCTCTTTGTGTCATGTGACCTCAGCTCTTTGTCTCTCCGTCGGGCCCTCGCCGCTCTGTGATGGTAATGAGGTGTTCTAACAAATCCACTTCATCAATGTGACAGGTGCCTGGACAGCCGCTCAGGTTAATGATGTCACCCCCTGACTGGATCTCATTACACTCATGACTGAGAGCCGTAGCGGTCCGAGTCACTGAGCGAGGTCCAGAGGAAGCCGGTCAGGCAGAGGGACTCTGATCAGTGAGCTGTACGCTGTGGATCCGGCATCGATCCTCTAGACTGGAGAAAAACTGGTCGTGGCCCCCTCTGTAGCCCACCGTGACCCAAATATAGACCCACAAAATATGGACATAAAAGAGGCCAAATGGTGCAAATGGTACCAAATTACAGTTCATCACTGACCCATGAGGGACCCACATGGACATGTTGGCTGTTACAGGGACCAGTTTTTACCAAATCTGCTTTTAAGCAACTGAGATTTGAGAACATGACGCTGCTTTATGTATAAGATCCAGCAGTTAAATAAAAAAATCAACGTTTGCATTTAACACTTTCATTCAATCGACTTATAGTGAGGGACGACAGGAGATGGGAGAGTTGAGTCTTCAGAGATTCTTGAGGGCAGAGAGGGACGCCCTGCTCTGATGGCTTTCTGTGGCTCGTTCCATCCACAGTAGCCAAGAGCCGGATGACAAACGAGGTCACTGTTACAGGCGTGAGTGAATCACGGACCCTCTGCAGCTTCAGGTTTGATGTCTGAGCGGAACAGAGCCCGTGGTGGTTTTCAGCTGCAGGATTGCTGAAAGTACATGTTGGTGCTTGTGGTTTTGTTTTGCAGCAGCTCAGTGAAACCTCAGCAGTGACTGTGTGTGAAGCAGCAAATCAAATAAAATCAAACCAGTAATAAAAACACTGGTAGACAAACTGTAAAATCCATTAAAGCCCGACCCACTAATCAATCTGTCAGCTCAGGAGTTTTTTTTGTCTCACAGCATCGATTGTGTAAATCTTTTTACAGCCTCACAGCACCTGAAGCTATGATCTGTGAACTCCATTTCTTTACTGAAATAAACAGAGTGAGTCATTGTTTAGCTCTTCTCTCTCTACACACACACACTGACAGATGCATTTAGAGGAAATATTATGTTGCAGCAGTAAACAGGTTTTGAGGATTTACAGGATTCAGCAGAGAAATTATACAGTTTAAACATCCAATGTAACAGATAATTTATCATGTGTCATAAACACGTTTAAATGACCATCTTTCTCTCTCTCTTACAGCTGAAGGATATGCTTACAGGAACCAGCGCAAGTTCTCAGAAGACATCGACTGGTCGTACGCAGGTGAGTGAAGTTCATCCAAAGCTCTGCAGGCTTCGGCTTTTCAGCAGTGGATTAATCCACATCTGGTGATGTAGGACTCTGGGACTGAGTCAAACCAGTGTGTGTGTGTGTGTCACTCAGTGTGGATCTCTGATGTGTTTTCAGTTGTTTTTGGAAACAGCAGAGCTCTGTGGCTCAGAGGATTCATTTATCAGGCTGTGATACACAGATGTTACAGACATTCGCTGCTGTTTTCAGTCTTTTCACGTTGATTCTAAGAAAAATATGAAATATCACCAGACTTAAAAGATCTGCTCAGTCAAAGACGTGTCTCTAAAACTTAAAACTAATCTGATAAACTTCCTAACAAATTTCTGTTCGAATCGCAAGCATTTTTAACCAACAGGGACAAACGACATATCTTGATTTCAGCTCACAGACTGCGTGGATCTGTGATGATCAGAATGTGGTTTCAGGACATTGCTGGGCTTCCAGTCTTTCATATCAGTCGATTAACAGCTCGGTGAGCTGGTTGGGCTTCAGAGGAAGTTATTACTGTGTGAATCATCCGATTAACAAAGAGAATACAACAACTACATGACGTGACTGAAGGAACAGTCTTTAACAGAGGTCTCAGAGCCCTGGTGGACAACACTACTCATAGGGAAGTATCAAAGCAGCAACACACACACACAGTACACATGGTGTTGTTACACAACACATTAGGCTCCTTCTCACAGTCAGAAAGCTCGTCATGTCTCAGATATTTACTCAGCTCGTGTGTTGATTCCACTTTCATTCTGCTAACCACAGGTAACCACACATAACAGGATGTTGTTTCCTGTTTGTGTGTGCATGCATGTGTGTGTTTGTGTATTTGAGTGAAAGAAATGTGTGTGTGTGTGCTGGAGTGTGATGTGCTGGCTGCAGCTGATGGTCAGAGAGGACTTTAATGTTTCTGCTTTGATGTGATTCAATAGATGCTGAACTCAAATCTGTAAAAACTGATAAAGTGTTGTGTGTGTGTGTGTGTGTGTGTGTGTGTGTGTGTGACTGTACTTCAAAGAATAAACTCATTGATTCTGAATGAAAGTGAAGGGGTTCATGAAGCTTTTGAGCATTTATGTGGGAGAAGAAAATATGGATGCAGATTAACTCCGTTTATCAACGTGACTCATTGATTGGTCCAAATGTGAAGAAAGAATCAGCTTTTGATTGGCTTTATTTGACGATAATGAGAATCTCTGCAGAGGATCACTGACGTTGTTGCAGTTCATCCTGTGGGGAGCATGAATGACCCGTGTTTCTATTTCTTTAAAATAAAAGTTCTCGCTCTGCAGTAAACTGTTTCCTCTGACTGAGCTCTGATTCTCTCAGACTTTATCAGATCATTAATCCAGAGCTCCGGGTGGAGCTGGCTAACTATAAACAGGTAGATAGTTTACAGTTGTTCCTAACCTGAGAGTTGTGCTGTGCCCCTCCCGTCTTTCTTCAAATTCATATAATATTATATATTCTTATATTATATACACACGCGTATTCTCACACATATTCTTAATCAATGCTCAGACTCATAAAACTTTATTTAAAACTGTAGTGGAGATCACAGAGTTTCCACAGATTCCAAACATGTCAGGCTGAAGTTTGTAAAATAATAATAAGTAATAATAATATAAATAACACAGAGCCTCAGTGAATACAGAATAATTTATGCCGTTTGTGTTATATACTGACATGATGTGGAAACTGATTCTAACTTTTCATAGCTGCTTAAGGGGAAAGTGAATGTAAATATTTAGATTTCAAGAGGTAAATGTACATTTATGATCCTTTTTAAAAGCACAATAAAGAAGAAAGTAATTTAACCTGTGCGTGAGGCTTCATATTAAATTACGTTTTAAGACAAATTAATCTTTATGTCTCAACAAGAAATATTTCGAGCATATAGCTTCAGTTATGCACACACCGGAATGTGTGTGTGTGTGTGTGTGTGTGTGTGTGTGTGTGTGTGTGTGTGTGTGTGTGTGTGTGTGTGTGTGTGTGT
>JBBMJY010000021.1:24444482-24455290 GCA_037833715.1 Toxotes lorentzi | reverse complement strand
TGTGTGTGTGTGTGTGTGTGTGTGTGTGTGTGTGTGTGTGTGTGTGTGTGTGTGTGTGTGTGTGTGTGTGTGGTTTGGGCTGCAGGTTGGGTGGAGAGCAGGGTGGGAAAACTACAAACCAGCACATGAAAGCTGGTAAATTTTGTTTTTGTGCTCTGCCAGCAGCCATGGCAGGTAACCGGCCCTTTGGACTTTTTTAACTCTCCAGAATTCATGTTGCGGGTCGTCTGGTGGCCTGAAAGTCCTGGGTTTGAATCGGGCCTGAGGCTCTCTCAGAATGTCATTCCCCTTCTTCTCCCTCTGCACTTTCTGTAACTTTTTAAAAAAGTTTTACTGTTATTTCACTTTTGTTTCGCTGAGCACTCCAGGTATTACAGTCCTTAATCTTCAGCTCTCAGAAATGTTTGTGTGTCTGGAGAAGTTGAATGCACCGAGCTCTCCAGTGGATTTCTGAAGTGATTTCTTGTCAGACTGGTTTAGGTGATGAACGCCCACTTTAATGTTTTGGATCTGACATCAAAGTCTGTCGCTGTTCCAGTGAAGTATGTTGATTACCTCTGGGCTGTCACTGCGCCGTTAAAGCCAGTGTCATGGAATCCACATGAGCCCACAGCATTTCTACTACAACCCAAACAAGTAATCAGAATGCAGCTTCCTCTAACGCAGTGATTCCCACAACCAGGGCTTCTTGAAGTTGCAGTCGTCAGTAGGTCTGTTTAACGACTGTAGAGTAACTTCAGTTAAAAAAATTAAATAATAATTAGCAAGCAGTGAGGGCTAAACAGATAAAAGTAATAACCAAACAAACTGACAGGAGTGAGGAAGCTCATTGTCTCAAAATGGGAAAGTGAGGGTTTTAGAAAAAACTTAAGTGATCACTTTAACAACTGGTTAATCCATCCATGTAAGTTTTACTGCTCATCAGGGTCCAGGTGTCATTCATTTAATACATTTTATCATTAGGAACTCATCATACTTTGATTATTTTAAAATGCATTTAATGTTGTATTAAAGAGTCTTACATTTACATTACATTTACATTTTCTCTTCACAGACGACCGTTGAAGACAATGAGAACTACGCGGCCATCATTGACAGTATCAACAGTGTCAGCAGATACGGTAGATCAGCTTCTTTGTGTCCTCTTTGTACTGTTGCTTCTTCTTCTGTTGTGTTTATTCACATCATATCGTCTGCGGTCCAGGAAAGAGCGCTGAGGTTGTGCCCTTCACCCTCCGAGGTCTCCTGCCGAACTACACAGACAAATATTTCATCTACAACGGCTCTCTGACCACGCCGCCCTGCAGCGAGATCGTGGAGTGGATCGTCTTCAAGAACACGGTGGCCATCTCTGACGAACAGGTGAGAAGTGCCGGTATTTTTTAGACTGAATCAATCAAAATTTCACTCATTGTGCCGGTATTTATGGTCTAATTTGGACCATGTAAATAAAAAGGCATTTAGTGTTTCCCTCTTCCTTAGAGCATCAGGTGCACTGAGGTCTTCTGTCTTCTTAATCCTTTGTTACTGATCTGTCTCAGAAAGGTCATTTTTCAAGCTGTAATTTGTGGTGTTGTTGTAATTGGCTCTTTTTTTTAATCGATTTTTTAATCGATTTGAACATTTACCTCAGTCCTTAAAGAAGCGACCCGTCCTTCCTGAAGTAGCATCATCATTTCCCCTAAAGCTCAACGATATCTTTAATTAAAATGAGTGAGGCAAACCACATGCAGATCAAAGTGTAACAAAAGAATAAAAACCAATAAAATGCTGCTGAAAATCCTGAAACGTGTCAGATGAAACACATGTGGGGTCTAAAACGTGAGGCCATAAAAACCATGTGTAGGATATTCAGAGGTATAAACCAGGGCTGAGGGAGCATTCCTCGCAACTGCATCACCACATGACAAAGAAAAGAAAAAAAATGTTGACAAAGATGGATTGACTGCACAATGTCAAAAAATCCTCTGCTGCATAGAATTAAACCAGAGGCTGCTAAAACTAAAACAGAAAAACAATCAGCAGTAATGGAAAGAATATGCACGGACAGAAACCATGCGTGGCCACCGGCGTGGTCCTTTGAGAACCAGACGTCAGCTCTGGAGCTTTTGTTCAAGATGAAAAGGCAAAAGACACGAATACAGAAACGTCCGTAAACAACCTTTTAGAAACGTGTTCGAGGAGCTGAAAGGAGGAATTATCATACCAGAGCTCAGGAAACACTCGAGTGATGGGTGAGGCAGAGAAACAGCAGGCTGCTGTCAGCAAGCCTGCACAGAGTCTGTGTCAGTGTGTGACTGACTGCCCTCAGGCCAAACATGATTGACAGCCATACAGAGGCAGTCATTACATCAAACAAATATTGGCTCACAAAAGATCTTTATGGTATTTAAGCTGAAACACACACACACACACACACACTTCAGTAAACAAAAGGTTTCCATGTGACGCCTGCTGAGTCTCTGACATGATCTTCAACCACACACAGCTGTCACACACACATTTGTACTACTACACTTGTAAAGACCCTTTACATGCAGACAGCACACACCTTCTACACACTTCAACATGTAGAACTTCTGTCATGACACGGTCAAATCAAATGAGTGATCACGATGTGAAAGCACAAAACCCGGATTAGTTTTATTGATTTAGTTTACTATTTTTTGGTCTTTTTTATGAATCCTAATTACATGAAATAGACTCTTCTTTTCGACATTTCCACTCAGAAATACATCTATAATACACATGTAATTCGATTAAAGAAAAAGATTAAGCTGCGAGGATGGAGGCAGATGTCCCTCTTCCACCTTGTATCCTGGCCATCCCAGGCCTTCCAGGGTTTCCAGGTCCCTGCAGATCTCTGTGACGTGTCTCAGCCGGTCTACATTCCAGCTCAGCTCCGGCTGCCAGAGCTTAATAGTTTAAAGTCTTTAAACAACAAAGACTTTAACAACCACAAATGGCCTTAATGGGCTCGAAGCCTAACTCTGCTGCAGTGAGAAGTGTGTGTGAGTCAGATGATGAGTGTTGTGTAACCAGAGGGACGTGACTCACCTGAGCAGGTACAGAGGCAGACCATTCTCAGATACACACTCAGTTGTCAGTTTATTAGAGACAGATTATTTCATTCGTTTTCTGTTTTCAGGACAGAAACCACTGTAATCACAACAACACTCACCTCCTCAGTTATTAAGTCTAATAATCAGTGTGATTGATATCAGGCTGCAGGTCACATTCAGTTTTAGTTCCCTCAGTCTGACTCACCACTGTTACTCAGAGTGACTGCAGGAGCATCATGCCGTCGTGTTGTTTGCTGACATCGTTGTGTTCGTGTGTTGCCGGGGCTCCTGTGTGCAGCTGGAGATGTTCTGCGAGGTGATGACGATGCAGCAGGCCGGGTACGTGATGCTGATGGACTACCTGCAGAACAACTACAGGGAGCAGCAGCAGCAGTTCATGGGACAGGTGTTCTCCTCCTACACTGGTGTCGAGGAGGTGCTGACACCAGGTACGTTTTCAAAGTCCTACACTTTTCCTGTCTGTGCTGTGAGTCTGCCACCAGCAGCACGGGCAGCATAAATTCTGTTCAATTCACTTGCTTATAATCTCCACTGTGAAAAACTTCTACACAAAGATATTCAGGTGAGCGATGAACAGTCTCATGAGCATTTCTGAGTCTGTGCTGTAGGACTAGCGTTCCTCATTAAATCTACATCTCACCTGGCTGACCTCAGTTTGACTCCAGTATGAAAATGCAGGTTCATGCTAATTAAGTAAAGTCTAAATGGATCAGACAAGTGACGGATAAAAAGAGAAATAAGAATAGAACTCCAGTGACCTAAATGAAATCTCAGCGACAGAGAGAAAACGGGTCGACGTGCTTAACCATCGATTTTCATGCTACACGCTGGTTCTACTCGATAATTAGTAATGACGTGTATTGATCAGTGGTTTTTGTGGAGGGCGAGTTCTGGTGGTAGAGACCAGGGGATCATTTGTTGTTTGAACTGAAGAGTATTTTACTCTGTTAACAACTCAGATGCTGCACTGTCAAAATCTACCTGCATCGCTTGTAAGCCCGATTTTTATCGTCCCTGAAGACAGTTACAGTTTCAGGTGATCTCCTAACGTTATACTAAGAACATAAATCGTAACTTATTCCCCCGCAGTCTGCTGAGAGTTGTTGTGTAAGTGTTTACACAAATGTCTGATCAGTGCAGTCTCTTTTTATTAATCTGCTCTATGGTTCTGTTCAGACTCTCACAGCACCTGGTTCAGGTTAGGGGAAGATCCTGGTCTGGTTTAATACAGACTCCACTGTTAATAAACGCAGAGCTTGGACTGGGGTCCCACTGAGAGCGCATGTGTACGGGGTCCAGCACCACCGTCCACATGACTTTGAAAGAAGTAGAAGATGTAGAAAAGAGGAATCTGTATGTATGAACATCTAACAGTGTTGAGGGTGTTTCTGGAGTACGATTGCCTCTCATGCACTTTTAAATGCGGGTCTGTCTGTGAGGATGAGCCGACGCTTGTTAGTCCAAATCATTTTAACTATGGTTCATTTAACTACAGTCACTCAACAGTACAGTGAAGTTTCTGATGGGGTTTGTTCTCCTGGTTCGTTCTGCCCTCTAGTGGTTGAAGCCACAGTTGTCACCCTCCTGCTTTAAACCCACTCAGTCTTTGTCAGCGTTAACAGTGGGGAGCAGACGTCGAGGTTTCAGGAGCAGCTCAGAGAAAGATGGAGCCTCCTCCTGTCTATTGTCATCGATCCTCATCCCATTTTAATCTGTGTTAATCCCAGACCTCTGAGTGTCTGTCATCTGCATTATCTCTAATCTGACCCAGAATCACACTCAGGCTGCAGGAGATGACTCTTAAAACACACACACAGGGATAACTTTATGTACCTATGTATTAATAGTTTGTTGTTGTGTGTGTGTTTCTGTCAGTCTGCAGCTCAGAGCCCGAGAACATCCAGGCGGCGCCCTACAACCTCAGCAGCCTGCTGGTGACGTGGGAGCGACCGCGGGCGGTGTACGACACCAGCATCGAGAAATATTCCGTCAGCTACCGACTGGCTAACCTCGAAAACTCTGTCCCCTCTGAATACCTGACTGATGGAGACCAGGATGTGGTGAGAGAGAGAGCATCAATAACCATTTCCTCCTTGTCAGCAGTCTACCACCTCTATCAGGCCTGAATTAGCAGCTCTGTCCAAGATGCTCTCTGGATATCATGAAGAGTTACTGAGAAATACTGAAAAATAATGTAATAGTAAATAAATATTTCAGTCCTACTGGTTTTCCAACAAACGTTCATACTCAGAACTGTGAAACAGATATTAAACCGTATCCAGTGTGGGATTAAAAAGTCTCAAATTAAAAGTAAAAGTTTTAAATTTAACTCTGGAAATTGAACATCTTTCATTCATCAGCATGTATCGTCACTGGAATTTGACCTCATGTTTTTCAGCATGCTCTCACTTATTCTAGGTTACCATCACACCCAGGCCTCGCCACACCCATGATACCATCCTTTCCATTAATGCTTGTGTCGTTCCTTCTCCCACCACTAGGGGGCGATGATCGATGATCTGTTAGCCAACACCAGCTACGTGGTCCAGGTGGTGGCAGTCTGCTCCAACGGTCTGTACGGACGTATGAGTGACCTGCTGATGGTCGGCATGCCCGCCGACGACCCCGGTAAGAGCGACCGTGCACAAGGCCGAGCGATGAACTGAGCAGATGTTTCTCACTGTGCAGCAGTTCTTCAGTTTGTTTAGAGCTGGATTCAAATATGGAGCAGTACGACTTTTAAAAAAGGATGGAAGCCAGTTCCCAACAGGAAAAGAAGAAATAAATTACTGTTAAAAAACAACAAAGTTATCAGTCAGAATTACAACACAGTCAAATTAATGGCGAAATAAGTAAAAATTATGAGATAGAATGTAATAACTAGAATTTTTAGTGGTGAAGTAGTAACAAACAGTGAATCTTAATTTAGTATCTTAAATTTATGTTAGAATATCTCATAATTTTAGTTTGTAAAAAAAAAATCTAAATGACTGATAGGTGTGACTGAGTAAGTCAAAATTTTAACTTTAAAAGTACTAATTACTAATTCTGATTATTCTCATAACTGTGACACACAACATTTAAGTCTTGAAAAAATCAACTCTATCATTTTGGTTTATATTCTTTATATCTTTATATTCTTTTCCTGGTAAAATGGGCTTCTGGACAGTAACGCCAGAAAACAAAAGCATCTCAGCGACCGAACACTTGAAGATGATTCTCAGTTTGGTCTCTGCGTGTCCAGTACAGGACTAGGTCCAGGGTGCGTTTAACCTAGCTTAGCACAAAGACTGGAAGCAGGGGGAAACTGCTAGCCTTGCTACAATAAAAAGTGATAAATGCACCTTGTACAAATGACCAAATCACTGTATGTGAAAACAAATCCTCTGTCTGAACTGACAGGAGAGAATCATGCTAAAGGTTACTGTTAATGGTTCAGTTAAATTCACTTCTACTTCCTTTTCTGCTCGATATGTTTTATCTCCAGCGACATTTCTGTTGTGTCAGAAACGTTTCCATCCTCCCACTCATCCTCCCTCTGAACCCTGAACAATGCTTTGTTGTTTTTCTGCCTCTTTATCTCACTCTTCGCCCTCCCTGCGCTTCACTCTGGGGTATACTTACATTTTCTCTTTTGTGAGGATTTAATCACACACACATGCAGAGCTTCTGTTTGACTCATCTTTTCCTGTGTTTTTAACTGCTTCTCTGTGAACTCTTCAAATGTGTTGTCTCTATATTTTTCCACATTTCTACATTTCTACGATGAAAGAACGCACTTGGTTTGGGGTCATTTCCTCTGTCTCTTCATGTCACGTGGAAAGACAAAGTCTCATCTCTGTTTTGTTTTCATTTTGTGGCGTCTGTTCCTTCTGCATCTCACAGTAAGAGAAATGTTTGCATGTCTGCAGCAACATTTTCACCATAACACTGTATTATAACTGAGCTTTCTATTAAATAAACTAAAATGTCTTGTTACAAAGAAAAAATAATCCCCTGCATCCTATTTCAGCGTCATCTTGCATGAATGAGTGATATTCTGCAACATTCAGTAAGTTTACGTGACTGAATTGAATGTGAGGCCATTGTCTGGTTAAGCTAACGGCACCGTCCCACCTTTAAAAACACAAGATACCATGATGGTAGTTGATAAAGGCTTCACTCAAAGTGATTATAAAGATTATTAAAATTTATTTTAAAATGTTTAGAAAAAATTCTTTGCATTTGCTTTTTTTTTAGACTATTTTTTTCCTGTCAGAGAACCTGTTAAATAAAAAGTAAAATAATTCCAAATGAGCCCAAAATCAAGTCTTTTTCATGTCATTCTGATGTTATTCATTCTTTTGAGCATCAGGAGCTTTCCACTCATAAATGAAAGTTCGTTTTCAAGCAAAATGTCCCTCAGTCTCCCCCAAAAAAACCCTCATCTCCTTCAAACCCAGTTCATTAAACTTGTAAAACCTCACCTCATGCTTCACAAACCAGTTTGATCTGGTCTCCATGATGTGTCACTTAGCCTCAGACAGGTAAGAGCCACACCTGCCCCTGACATGCCCACCGTGTGCTGTGGCATTTGCAAATAACCCTGTGAGTTTGTTTTATCCCTCTTTGGTGACAGATGGGCAGAGTTTGAATACCGACCGAAACTTTTAGATAATCAGAGGAAAGTAGTTAAAAGTCGTCTTTGGCTCGTCTGGTTTTATAAGGAGGATGAAACAAAGTTCAGTTGCAAATGCTTTTTGCTCAAGGTTTTCTGTGTTTGCTTGTGTGTTCGGGGGAAACCCACGCATGAAAGTCCAAATTTGCCTGACGTGTTGCATGCAAGTGTTTGGTATTCTCGTTATGTACGAGTACCACCTTTCCCTCTTGTCCACTTTCATTTCACACATTTACATCCATCAAGAACTACACATTCACTTTCATTCACTTTCATATTTCACTATCAAGTTTTTGTAGGTGTAACAAAATTAAACAGAGATTTATTTTCCCACATTTTTTTCCTTTTCCTCTCCGTGATGTTCTCATCACATTGTTTTCAAATTGTTTTACCCTTTTGTCACATGTCTGTTTTTTCATATTGTTTTTCCGGTTTTTACCTACATACTAGTACACAACCCTAGGAAAACACAACATGAATACAACCCAGAAAACTATAAAACCAAACTAGGCAAGAGTTAGATTTCATAATCCAGGAGTTATTTTAATTATACTAGTGAGTTATACTAATGATGCAACCTGTGCCTTTTTCCAGAAAATGCACTGGATCCAGTTTCAGATGAATTTGATGATGAGGTAAGGAAACTTTTTTCCCTCAGAAAAATGCAGGTTATTGTGTAGCTACAACTATCGCTGTTATTCATTGCTGTCTGTCAATCTTCCTGTCACCAGGACAACTATGAACCCGATGTGTCCTGGAATGTCCCAGCTCAGGATTATGATCCGACCTTGATTCCTGCAAATTCACCACAAACCACGACTTTTGGATCACCTCTTTTACCTCTGCCTGGCATGAGAACCACAACAGTGGAGTCGGGTCAGAGAAGAACCACCACTGATCCAGTTCCCCCTGTCAGATCCACTCAGTCTGGTCAACTCCTGAGTAACTCAGAGGACACAGCACGCCGCAGTACCTCCACAGAGCCACCAGAGGTCACCGTGTCACCAGAAACCAGAGGAGATGCTGACTTCAGTGGCAAAGCTCCCACCACGCCCTTTTACCTCGATACAAAGACGGATGGTGTTCTTGGAGGCATCAGTCCAGAAGGTGGTGTTAGTACCACTCCTCCTACATTCACTGGTGGCATGAGCAGCACAACAACTTCATCATCCTTCATCCAGGCTCAGACTGACCAAGGCATGGGGAGTCCCATAAACGAAGATGCCACCCCTGAACGTGGAGGTCTTCCAGAGATCCACACTTCGACCTCCCAGCCTTCCTCCTCGAGTGAAGCTGGTCCACGTAGTCCCACGAGTCCCAGCATGCCTCATTTTTCAGCCGGTACAACCTCTGTCCGGTTGAGTGATGTTCTCTTGCAGACCGCAAAGCCAGTGTCCAACGGTGAGCGCCCCTCTGTCCTCCCCTCCTCTTCCTCCTCCTCCTTCGCCTTCTCCCCTCTTTGTGACACCATGGACCCCAACACTGCCCCCTCCACCTGCTTGCATGACCCTCCTTCCTCGTCTTGGCCTGTGTTGTCTGCCTCTGCAATGGACTCCCAGCATGCTGCTAATGTACAGCTGTCTAGCAAAGACCCAGCTTCTCCTTCAACCCACATGCTCACTGCCTCCACCCTGCCTCACCTCCCTCACCCCTCGCACCCCCTGTCTGGTTGGGAGACTGACCCCGTCTTCCCCGGTATCGAGTTTGATGATAGTGATAGCGATGGTGATTTGATGTCTGGGTCTTCGTCTTCATCTTCGTCGGTTTCTTTAGGTGACCCCTTAGTGTTTAGCGATACCCCTCCTCTCCAGACAATGCCGGATCTGTCTGACACCACCGTCGCTGCCGAGCTGTCTAAATCCACCTGGGATCCGTCACTCTCAACAGGGTCTCTGTCTCTAAGCCCCACCCTTCAGCCTTCAGTTCTCCTTTCTAATGACTTCACCGTCTCTGGCACAACGCCGGGCTTATCCCACTCTTTCTCAGCAGGGTTTGAGGACTCAAGGTATGCTACAGGGAGCACTATAGAGTCTTTTCTCCCCGAAGTCAGCGGTGATGGGTTTCCATCAGCTAGCAATGTGGACGCCATGTGTGGCTGTTCTCTGGAGCTATCAGCGTCCTCATCCTGGTTGCATGCCTCTCCTCATGTCCCCCTGCCATCTTCAGCCTGGGACTTTGCTAGCTTAGAACTTTACTCTAGTGTCGGCCTCCTTTCGGCTTCTGGTGTTGGTGTAGATGACCTCCGTTCTCTGTCTGTGGTGGATTCTGATGGTCTGTCCTTAGACCAGCCTCTGCTCTCACATAGCGCTATCTCTCCCTCATCGTCCTCTCTACACTCCCACCTTGTCCAAGCCACCCACAGTGACCTGCCCGTTTCTGTTGCAGCCACAGCGTCTGGCGTCAGGGATTCCTGGTTCTCTGTGTCAAATGGGATCCCCGCCCTCCATACCTCTGCCCTCCCTTCCTCACCCACAGCCTCCCCCGTCACCCCCACCCCAGAGGGACAGGTGTTAGACACTAGCAGCAGTGCCTCCGGGTCAGCCCTATTCCCTGACTCCCAGGAGGGCATAGATCAGGAGTGGGAAAGGGGTCAGAGCTCAGCCTCAGGAGAGAACGCTCTCCCTTATTCAACCAAATTCCCTAACACCATTCCTCCGTCTACAACCTTGGAGTCCGGCCAGATCCCAGATGATTTGGACGAACGCTCCTCAGCGTTCTATTTTGAAAGCGAGAGTGGCAGTGCCGTCACCTCGGAGGTAGGAAGCACTGCAGCTCCAACCACTTTTGCGGTAACCTCGACTTCACCCTGGTCGCTGGGTGGGGAGGAGGAGAGCGGCTCAGGGCAGGGTGAAAGCCTGTACGACAACGAGACGTCCTCTGACTTCAGTATCTCCGAGCGCACAGAAAGAGAGTCGGAGGAAGAGGACCCAGTCGCAGGTAAAAAAAAAAAAAAAAAAAAAAAAAAAAAAGCTACAAACTGCAAAGGGATCGGAAAAATTTCTGGACACCCAAAAACCGACCACTCCCCCCCCCGCCAACAACAAAACTACCTCTTTTTTTTTTTTTTC
>JBBMJY010000021.1:24389314-24444382 GCA_037833715.1 Toxotes lorentzi | reverse complement strand
TTTCCCTCCACGGCTCTTTTCCAATTTAAAGAGGGTTGGGGGAAGGGGACCCAGGTGCGGGGAAAAAAAAAAAAAAAAAAAAAAAAAAAGCTGCAAAATGCCGAGGGATCGGGAAAAGTTCTGGACATCCAAAAGATGACTAATCCACCATCTGTCAACAACAAAACTACATCTCTTTTTTTTTTTTCCATTTTTGTCTGTGAAAGCGAAAGTAGGAAAATTTGTCACAGTCACCAACAGGATCCCATAACGTCGACGAATCACTATCTTCATCATCATCTGAGGCTCTTTCATTTTAGCACCATTCATCCATCCGTTTCTAAACCTCTCATTCTCTTTATGAAGGGCGTCAACCTATCCCAGCATGCATCTGGTGGAATGTCTGGTAGGGAGGCCGTGTCAATCACAGGGTTCTGTGCTCACTTTTACCTGCGTGTTTAGTTTCTTTAAAAAAGTGAGTACAAGCAACCATTTGCATATTTATGTAAGTAAGTAAAAATATTTTTATTTTATCATTTCATCTTGTTTACATATAAAAAAAGAACAGCACCACTGCTTTATTCTTATTAATTCTGTCTAAATGTTAGTGGACATGTCCAGCAGAGTGCAGCAGAGCTCTACTGTCTTCTGCTGTTTCAGGCTTCTGTCTCTGACTACACTTCAAATCCCCATTGAACAGATCGAACTCATGCAGCTTTGTAATGCAGTGTAATGGCAGCACAGATCCTGATGTGAGCGTTTTAAAGAATCATACGGGTGAATTTGCACGCTGTACCTCATTAACTTTAACATCGACATTACGTCACAGTACCTCTGGATGTTTTATCACATATGCAGTTTTAGGTTGAAATCAATTTTTAGATTGGAAATCAACCGAGGAAGGTATATAAGTACAAATCACTGCATCAGACTTCCTTCCTTCAGGAAGGATTGTTATTAAATCCTTATCCTTATACAGAGATGAGCTTGTGGAAACTTAAAAGTTTCTGCAGGTAGAAAATCCATCACAGTCAATCACCTGCCTTTATGTTTTTGTGTCGTTAAAGTTGCACGATGATACTTCCTTAAAAACTCTTTGAGTTAGCGCGTTCAAGGACGCTCCGAGTTTTGAGTGTTTTCATACTTTTATTTTTTATATTATGCTTATTGATGTTTTAATGCTTGTTGTTTGGTCCTCTGCGCTGAATGCTGTGCTTCTGGGCAGGTTTTGATTGTCAGAGCATCTTTGAAAGCACATTAAGCAAAGTTTTTCAAATGGTCTCAACAACATGACAAAGACTGAACTTTAACGAATGAAAATGAAAGAGAATCATTCACAGTGATGGATTATCTGTCTGCAGCAAGTTTCAAATCTCTTTAAGTTGATCCTTCATCAGAAACAAAGGTGTGAGGATAGAGGGTGTCATGTGTTGAGGCAGATTTATGAATTGTCTTTTCGGGCTCTATGGATGATGCTGAAGACAGATGAAGAGGCCTGGTGTTCACTGTGTCACACTTGCAATAAATCCTTGAAGAGATTCAAGAATCTTGAAGATAAAAAAAAAAGTGATAACAGTAAAAAAAAGAAAAAGAAACCTTCAGGCAGTTGTAGGCAGAGTCGGGACTGAAGATGTATTAAAGCCTTTATTTAATCTTAAACGTTCCTCAGATTATAGATAAAATTGTGTGTCTGGGACTGATGGTATTATTTTGGTCCATTAAAATAGGATCCTACCTTTCCCAGCGTATTTCCATATCTGTGCCCCTGACATTCTGACAGCCAGATGTACAGTAACAGAACTCCATCCTCATCATTTAGTTTTCAGCTTCAGCATTTAATTTGAAATCTTTTCACAGGGAACTGTGAAAAACAGAAAAAAGAAGTTTTATGCCCTTAATTTTCGTCAGATCATCTTTGGCTCTTCAGTCTCTTCATCGAAACCAATAACCTTCTCCATCTTCTGTCCGGGCCTTTTCTTTTCTTTGACCATTATCATCACCTGTGTGTCCAGGATTTTTGAGAGGCAGACAAGGTTGGATGTTGGATGGATAACTGAATGGGTTTTACTCTGAGTGTGTGAGAGCAGAAAGCACACAACAGGCTCTTTATGAACCAGCCAACAGGGCAGACCCAGCCATTCATGGCTGAACTCTGTCAGTTTGTGCAGAACAGGTAAGTTCTGACTTACAGCCTCCCAGTCAAGGTTAATCCACACTAGTGTTTTCCTTACTGCTAATCAAATGATAAAGGGAGGATTCAGCAGCAGCGGCTCAGTGAGGTCAGGTTCAGCCGTCAGGTTTTCATTTCCCATTATTCAGAGTTACAATTATGCTGTTTGATTGATTCCAGCTCAGCTTTGCTTGTGTGCTGCGGCAGTTTGCAGTATGTTCTCACTTGATCTTTTGATTATGAGCTTTTGTGCGTCTGTGTTTTTTGTTTTTTTTCAAGTGGTTTGAATGTGTTGAGTTTTGTGTTTGTGTCTGTGCAAGTTCTCATTCATCCAGGTCATCGTATTCTAAGGGTTGAATACGATGTATTCTATTCTTCTAGTCTGAAGCTTGAAGACGTTTCACCTCTCATCCGAGAAGCTTCTTCAGTTCTGGAGACTGGAGCTTGAAGCAGCCCAGCAGGCACACCCAAGGTCTGAACGTTCCACCAAGTGGTTTCAATAGCTCCCAGAGGTCCCACCCACTGGGTTGGATAGGGAGGAGTTTAAATGTTTGGACTCTCTAACCAGTCTCCAGAACTGAAGAAGCTTCTCGGATGAGAAGTGAAATGTCTTCAGGCTTCAAACAAGAAGTCCAGTTGCCTTCAGTCAACCCTTAGGATAAGTTTTGTGTCTGTGCATTAGGCGGCTGCATGTGAATGGTTGTACATTGTGTTTCAGCGCTGGGCTGTTCATGTTCATGTTTCTCTCTGAGTATTATTAGAGATCTGAGACTGTTGGAGTTTTTGTTCTGCAAACAGTTCAAGGACACCAAAGGAATGAGCTCAGTGGTTGAGTTAAACCTGAGACATCTCAGGTCCAGGTACCAGGACCTGAGACCTTCTAAATTTGGACTCATCAAGAGGGCAGAAGAAAAGTATGGATGTTTTGAGGAAAACTAAGTATTTTTCTCAAAATACACCAAAATACATGCATTTTCAAATTAGATTTTTCCTTTAAGTTGCCAGGTATAGTAAATGGTTACAAAAACTTTAAAGTAGTTCCCACAGGTAGATGAAACAGGAAGTATAACATCTGAACACTATATGTTCATGGTTGAAAAAACTAAAATATGTGTCGAAGCTAAAAGTAGTGGATAACTGTTGAAATATACGGCTGAAAGTAATAAATACTGGGATAAATGAATGAAATAACTAGAAGTAATGGTTGAGAGATACAGCCGGGCTAATTGATTGAGTGTTAAATGACATCCAGTTTAAAATCCGTTCCAGTGTGCACATTTGAAACAAAGGCTGGTGAGAGTGTACTTTAGTTTATCTGACGTAGCTGTGGAGCTACACCAGACAAAAGAAGGTTGGGAGTATACGGCTGTGTCTTTGACTCTGCCGACTGAGGTTGAGTTAATTACATTTCTGCAGCCGGAGCAGCTTTTCCTCTCAGAAACACAGTAACGGTGAAACCTCCTGTGTGCAGCGGAACAGGTGATGGCTCTGATTCCGTCTGTCGCTCTGCAGTAGCTTTACCTTCTGTCCTCTGCTGTCTCCTCTCTGCAGATGCCAGTAACAGCAGCCACGAGTCCAGGGTCGGTTCGATCAGGGAAAGAGAGAGGAAGGCTGTGGTTCCGCTGGCCGTCATCTCCACCCTCACCGTTGTCGGCCTCATCGTCCTCATCAGTATCCTCGTCTACTGGAGGTCGGTACTGCTGCTGAATTTAAAGCTTTCATTTGATGGTTTTGGAGATTAGAGGACAGGAGAAGTCCAGGACATCTTTTAGTGCTTTCACACTGGTTGTTTACTTCAGATCTAATTTTTAATTTTATGTTGGAAATTTGTTCAGTATTTTGGTCAATTCATGTTCCTTGTCTTTATTTAAATTTGTATATGATGACATGTACAACCTCAAACTTCTCCTACATACGCCCCGTTTCCCAGATAAGGTGGTAAACAGACACTTTGCTGATTTAAAGGATACACAAAGCGATTGTGTACTGTGGGCAGCACCGGGGATTTACTCTTCCTCGGGGGCTTAATTATTTAATGGAAGGGCTACAGACTTTGTAGATCATACACGAACAAAGGGCCAACGCGTTGCGTTTGAATGCCTTGTCCTTACAACAAATTTAGGTCGGGAAAGTGTATTTGTGTTTGTTTACTGTGACTCTCATCCTTTACCTGAGGAGCGTCAAAACTTTCAGACCGAACAGCCCTGCAGCAGCACCCTGTTTTTAGTATTGATTTCTGTGTGTATAGGCGTGGATAATCTATCACACACACTCTCACACACACACATCTCCTCCAAATGGAAGCTCGCCCCTCCACCTCCACCTCCACCCCCTGCCCTGTCACCTCATCATATCTCATGTAATATGAGGAGGGGGAGTGTGGTGAGACTCATCTTTGTCTGGGGAGCTTAATATTCTCTAAACACAAGCTAAGTCTTGATCTTACATTGTTCTGAGTGTTTTTATTAGTGTGTGGTGTGTGTGTGTGTGTGTGTGTGTGTGTGTGTGTGTGTGTGTGTGTGTGTGTGTGTTTGCTTACCAACATCTCCTTCACAAACAATGCCTCCTGTGTTGTGTTGTTGATGTGGCTGCCGCCGCTGCTCCATGTTTGACAGTGGAGTGTTTTTGATTCCTCCCAGCTGACCTTGAGAGATGCTGTTTTTCGTTTTTTATTGAGATGTATGAAATTCTGGATTTGGAGCAAACAACAGTTTCTTGGAACAGTTTTTATGACATGACAGGGCATAAACCCAAAAGTTTATTTTGAAAGCATCTCCTCTGTGTGGTAGTAAGAAACCCTGCAGCCCAGTCAAACCGTGAAATAACCAACTTCAGAAATCCGATCAAGGACACGCTGTGAACACTTTTTGTCATATTTTTCACAGACTGTACATTTCTCATCTGCTGAGCTGGAGGCTCAACATATTGTTCTTGTTTTGCGCCCTTCTTGTTGTTGTATCTCCAAGATTGAGCAGTGCTAAACTGGTAATAATCTGGGGAGCAGGGGGATTAATCCTCGGTGAAGGATGTACCTTGGCTGCAGCGCTGCAAGCATCCACTCAGCGAGCCCATCCAGGGAGGGCCGGGGGATGGAAAAGGACATCCGCCTGATTATGTCGGACAGAAGGAATCGTGTCAGCGTCTTGTAGGGCGAGCGGCAGGAGGCCAAACTGCACTAATCCTGCTGGTGTTGTGTCCTTTTTCTTTCCCTCGTGACAACACGGTGCTCATTTGGACACTGCTGCTGTGCATTTGAGGTCAAGCAGTTTGAGCGACTTTTGGTCGACGTTACAACTTTACAACAAGCTAAATGAAGCTAAATAGTTTTTAAAGAGATCTGATCAAATCCAGCTTTACTTATGTAGCAGCTTTCTGTCCAGGACACATGGATCCATCTCTGAATGGGCCCCCCGGGCACCCAGACCCCCTGTCCTCTGAGACTCAAATATGAAGGCACATAATACAACTACAGAGTGATGCGAAATGACCATGAAGAGACACAATACAACAATGACCGACTGAAACTGGAGATTTAACCCAATCAAAAGCATCATTAATGTCAGAGATGGAAGGACGGAGATGTTCATTAGTCTCCATTGGAGATTTAACAACAGAACAGGTATTTGTAGAAATGTCACTGCAGGTTAGTTCTTTGCACCTGCAGAAAATTTTCATCAAGAGAATCCAGTTAGTGAAACTGTTCGGTGCCAAAATATTTGTCTAAAATGTGAGACTGTGCGAGTGTGTTCGTTAATGAGCAGCAGCTGTTTCCTTTTCTAGGTTAAAGGACTTGCTGAGCTCCTTACATCCCACATCATTATAATCAGATTAAGTAGTTTCAGTCTCAGTAGATAAACAAGTAAAAGACACTAAGTTGGCCAATGAACAGCAGCAGAATTACATCTTTTGATTTTAATAACTTAAGCTAATGTGTCTCACAACATCGAAAACCATCTGTCTGATGATGAACTCTGTGTTACCATGAAGAAGTTTTAATGGCTAAATCCAACATGCTCTGAAGTAGAGCTGAAACTAGAGACGCAACTGACAATTAGTCACTATCAATTAATCTGCCATCAATAATTAATTTGTTGATGGCACTAGATGGAAACTCAGAGGATCACTACAGTTCATTCTGTCTGCATCAAATGTCCTGGTCATCCATCCTGTAGTTGTTTAGATATTTCAGTCCAAACAGTTGGTTCTGCAGTTGGTTCTGGTTCTTCTTCAGTTCTGCAGGTCTGACACACAGTTGGTCGAAGTGTTTTCCTCACTAAAGGTCCTGCTACGGGCCTCGTAATCCGTTTTTTCACCTCATAATCCGAGGCAAGAAAAACCAGCCTTTAATTTCTTCCATGCTTGGTTCAGTGTTTCTTCTGAGACTGAGGTTATCATTGTGAACATAAGGGCTGATAAACAGCTGCCTTTTGATTTGACTTACAAGTATACATACATACATACAAGTATATTCAATGGAAATGATCTTGTTCAGGAGACGAGTGTTCAACTAATCCAGCGTTCAGCTGATAAATAAAGATCCACTGAGAGAATAACTGTTTGTGTTTCTGTCTCTCAGAGCCGTTTCTCCAAAGCATCCACCTCTAATCTCAGAACTCAACCCTGTGTGTGTGTGTGTGTGTGTGTGTGTGTGTGTGTGTGTGTGTGTGTGTTTGGCAGTGATAATCCCTGATGCCCGTTTCTGGCTGAGACAACACAAAAACGTGTTAAGGATTAACAGAACATCTTTCTTTCCTGTGTTTTTGGGCCGATTACTCCGTGTTCTCCAAAATCTGGGCTAACGCAGAGTCACATGAAAACAAAAGCATTTTCAGCTCCTCAGATTCAGTGTCACTGGTTTGGTCTTTTATTTTTTCCTCTTTTGTTTTCCTGCCCGACAGAACTCTTTGTATTCACTGTTTGTTTTTTCTTCATTTGTCTTTATTTCAGTACGTTTTCCTGATGTGAGCGTTTCTTTTGGTTTTTCAGTTTGAGGTGATAAGAGTTAGTTTCTCTATAGTTTTGTTAAACACTAAACAATTTTCTCATATTTCTAATATAGATGATTGGAAATGATGCACTGATTTTTTTTTTCTGTAATGTTTCACAGAAACATTCAGAGAATAAATGTGGAAACTTTGTTGAATCCCAAACCAAACATCTGAAGTCTAAAATGTAAAACGTGGTTTTAATCAAAATTGTATGTTTTTTCTGCAGGACCTGTTTTCAGACGGCTCACTTCTACATCGATGAAAGCTCATCACCCAGAGTCATCGCTTCACCGTCCACAGCTGCATTAGCATCTGGTAACACTCGCACACACACACACACACGCACACACACACGCACACACACATATTTCTATACTTGCTGACATGTTACATCCCATAGCATCATAAACTAAACTTAAAACCTGTTAAAACCCTAAAACTTCCTCTTAGAATTTACTCTTAAATATTTTCTTTACTCACTCAAATTCAGATTTCACAATGGAATTTCCTCACTTTTCTAAAATGTCTTCAGTTTGTCAAAATGTTCACTGTCTTCCAGACGAGCAGACGACTTTTCCAGTCAGAGACTTTGTCAAACACGTCGCTGAACTCCACGACACTCAGGGCTTCCAACGAGAGTTCGAGGTCTGAAAGATGCAGATGCAGTTTTTGGCTAATATTTCTCTGCAGCCTGACTGTGGTGTGTGTGTTTGTATGTTCGTGATTGTCGTCATGTCGTCTGCATGCTGCTTGTTAACCTGTGATGATGTCACATGTACTGGCTTGATGCAGGGCTGCAACATTGCATGATTATTTTTATTAATAATAATATTAATAATCATCATCATCATGAGTCGGAGGGTGTTGCAGTCCTGGCTCAGCTTTTTGCGGAGCCTCCATTCATCGATGTGAGCCGTGAGTCTGTCGTCAGACGGTTAACAGGTCCTGGACCAGGACCTCAGACATCATGACTCCAGTCACTTCATGAATCAAAGCTCCATTTTGTTTTGTTCTGCCACTAAATCAAAAATCAACACAAAGACAACAAGGCTACAGAGGAGTGGACAGGAAGGGGACATGTATGTCCTGATATTCACCGTGATGATGGTACAGAGGTGGAGGTTTCCTTCAAATCCTTTACTGCAGCGACAGAATCAACAGCAAAATTCTGACAGTGAAGAACGAAGAAGTGAAGGAAAATGTACTTCTCGTTTTATTTGGGTTGATTTTCCCTTTGTGTTGGCAGTAGCATGAGCTGTACTGTGAGATGAATTAGTTTAATTAGTGTTTTTTTTGTGTTGTCTTGTAATTTGTGTTTTTGCACCTCTTTGGTTGACTGTGTTGTCACGGAAACGTCCTGGCTGCCTGCTGCTCCCTCACCCTCATCATTAGATACTGAAGGAGAGCTACGAGGTAAGACGCTCTCCTCCTGACGTCTTTATTCACTGACACTGCTGCACGCGACGTCGCTGTGGTTTTGTCTTCGTCCTCTAATGGAATGTGAGAAACGTGGATGTACAGAGCGTATTATAAGACAGGGCATCCCAGAAGCCTCACAAAGTCTGAGGAGGTCTTGAATCTGATTTTTACAAGGACAAACATCAAATTCTCACATTTGAGAAGCTGCAACAAATACTTGACTTTTCAAACAATTAATTGTCAGAATAGTTGCAGATTAATTTTTTTACTTTTTTTTTAAACATCCACAGAAGAAGTGGTAAAATTAGTGTCTTAAAAATCAGAAGCTAACATTACAAGTGTTCAGCTTGTTAGAATATTTTCACCATATTTTGACCGTCCATGCAGAGAGAAGACAGAGGTTTTAAAATCTCTGCCTTCTGTAGAAAGTTGAAATCATTACATTACTGTGTAATATTTTATTCTGCGTGTTGTGTAAAGTAACAAGAACTGTCAGATAAATAAATATAAAAAGAACAAAAGGGACAGCACGTCTAGAAAGTCTCCAGAAACTGTGTAGTTACTTCATACAGACTCAGTTTAGACAGTGTGTGTGTGTGTGTGTGTGTGTGTGTGTTTTCAGGAGGTGCAGGCGTGCACAGTGGACATGGGGATGACCACCGACGGCTCCAACCATCCTGACAACAGGACTAAAAACAGATACAGCAACATCCTGGCCTGTGAGCACACACACTCACTGCAGTGTACACACACACACACACACACACACACACACACACTGTGTGACATGTTTCAGATCACAATAGGACAAAAAGTGACAGGTCACTGCAAAGACTTTGATCTCATGAACACAAAGATGCTGCCACCGATTTTTCAGTTTGCAGTTCAAAACATCATTCTGACTAAATCAGGTGTGGATGGGTGATTGAATGGATGGATGATGGACGGATGATCATCCGTCCATCTTCCATCCATTAATAAAGTTATGGATGGATAACTTTATTAATCCCAAAGGATTAAAACAGCAGCAACTAGAAAGTAAAAAAAAAAAAAAAAAAGTTAAATTACAGACAATATCCAAACTAAATAACCTATCAAAGTAGAATAAAACAGAAAACCATAACCAGCAGGGGTGGATAATCGGTCCAGTTTCCGGTTTCGATTCGATTACGATTATTGAGGCCTCGATTCGATTACCAATCGATTATTGCGTTTCCATTTGACAACAGTAACACACACACAGGGACAGTGTAAAGGAGCCCGTTAACCTAATGTGCATGTTTTTGGGATTGTGGGAGGAAGCCGGAGAAAACCCACACAGGCTCAGGGAGAACATGTGAACTCCACACAGAAGAGCTCAGACCGGGGTTCGAACCCGCAGCCCTCATGTTGCTAGTGTCACCACAGGACTTTAGCTGAGTGCGGCAGAGTTCGCAGACACCGTCCGTCCTGTGAACTCCTGCCATGAAAACCTAAACGCATCCACACGCTGTTAGTCCAGATGGAGCTGGATGGATCGGTTGGTTGTCGGTTAATGGTTTTTCTTCGCCTCTCGCCTCGTTAGCATAGTTAGCGTAGTTAGCTCGCTCGCTGGTTCTGTTACAGGGTGTTTTCTTATGACCGTTAGTCAACAGCTCCACCCTGCGGTCAAATTGTGTATGACAGCCAATAACTGGAGGAGTCACTGCAGGGTATTACTCGATCTTTGGAAATTTAATATAATATATATTCGATTATTGATATTGATAATCGTGATTAATCAATATCAATAATCGATTTTTTTTCACCACCAAAAGAAAAAGTGTTTTCCTCACTGATCTGATCACCTTCTGTGTTTTTAACCCTCAGATGATCACAGTCGGGTGCGGCTGTCGTCGCAGGCTGATAAAGACAGAAGGACGAGAGATTACATCAACGCGAACTATGTGGATGTAAGAAACTTTTTTTAACCAGTTTTTCAGTTTCATTTCTAATCTCCACACACGCTGAGGCCTTCATCTTCAACCCAAGGCTCGTTTCTGAGAATTGAATCTGTTAAACACAGTCCAAACTTTTAAAAAATATATATATATTTTAGTTTTATTCTCAGAGCCGCTGCACGGTTTCCTTCTTGTCTTCCTAAACCAAAGTCCTGTTTCTAAACCTATTCATGAGGCACGCTGTTGTTAGGGAGAACCTGCGTAGCTCTCCATTATGCGTGTCACCGCACCATTAAAATCTCATTTCCAGTGTCTTGTTGTTTCGTGAAAGGCAGAGGAGACACAAAAAAAACCCCGCGGCAGTCGCGGCCTCTCTGGAGAGCCAGCGTGCGGATTATAACGCCGGTAAAAGCTCGTTGAGGATCTCTCCAGCTCACGCTTTTGTCTGCGTCTCACAGTATGAAGGCAACTTCACGCTGTCAGTCATGTGAAGGTTATCAAACTATTAAAGTGAGTGATTGAATGCTGTCCTCTGCGGAAAACGTGTGACACACGCCGACTCGTTGGATTTCAGCCTGCTCTTAACTTCAAACGTTAAAACTGTTATTATCCTTGATGGGTTTTATTTGATATGGCAATATATTTTCAAATGTGAGGGCCTTTGCAGCAGTCCCCCCTTTTCTGGCTCCTAACCTCCTGTTTCACTCCCAAAACTGCTGTGAATAAGAGTCGTCAGTTTGTGTGACTGAAATCTTAAAAGGTCCCAGATCAGATTTTATTTTTTAAGTTTGAAAACTTTAATCAAACTCCCAAATTTAAGCAACTAAATAAAGTAAAATAGAGAAAAGTCCATTCCTGTATATTTGAGATCCAGTGGGCGTGTTGTGCCTAATGAGATTAACATGTTCGGTTCATTTGTGTCTGAATCGATTTAATGTATTTGAGTGAAGCTGGTTTTGAAATCAGCCAAGCTGTTCCTTTGTACAAGCTCCATGTAGTTTTACAGTCAGGACACGAGGGTCCCTGCTGCCTCAGCTGTGACCGCTCTCAGCCACTGATTCAGGAACATGAGCTGGTCCGTGACTTTCAGACTGAAGTATCTCCACAACTGCTGAATGAACTGCAGTGAAATACTGTAGAATCATTCATGGTTTCCAGAGGATGGATCCCGCAGACTTTTTCTTTCCCCTGACTTTTCATCTAGCGCCACCATGAGGTTGATATTTGTTTTATTTAGTTAAATGGATTTCCATGAAAGTTGGTAAATCCGTACGTGTCTTCTCATGATGAAAGGTAGTTTGGTGACACTTTGACTCATCCTCTAGCGCCACGATCAGTGTCCAGCACTTGATGTTTGCTTTTAACTGAAAGCACTGAAGAGTTTGTTTGTTGAGTTTTTTTGCTGTGTGTGTCCTCAGAGTTTTAAAAAGACCAGGTCGTACATTGCCGCGCAGGGTCCTCTGAGGTCGAGCACCGAGGACTTCTGGAGGATGATCTGGGAGCAAAACGTCGGCGTCATCGTCATGATCACAAACCTGGTGGAGAAAGGACGGGTGAGTGACAGGATCTCAGATTTAATCACAGTCTGAAATAAAATGTGTTTCTGAGGTGAAATAGTTCTGGACAAATAAATAAACTGCTTCTGATTTTCAGACACTTTGGAGTCAAGTTAACCACATAAAAGCTGATTATTGTTCACTGTTCATTGTAATCATGTTCAATAGAGCAGAGAAGCCTCTCTCCCAATGTGATTTCACTGGGTGAGAAAGTCAAATATGAAATGGCTTTAGCTTTTTGATTCATACGCAGTTTTCTTTCCTAAATCTGAAAATAAAAATAGAGACTCTGATTTTAGGTTTGAATTTGAATCAAGGCTTAATTTTTATTTTCATTCTCAGACGTGTGATGTGTTGACTGTCTCCTCAGAGGAAGTGTGATCAGTACTGGCCGTCTGAGGTGCAGGAGGAGTACGGCAGCTTGCTGGTGACAGTGAAAAGCAGCAGAGTCCTCGCCCACTACACCCAGAGGACCTTCACCGTCAGGAACACCCACGCCAAAAAGGTCGGACAAACCAGGTGGTGCGATCACGGGGGGGTGTAGTAGCTGTTTGCAGGTGCATGTGAAGGACTAAACAAAACAGAAAGTAATGTTCATGTTTAGTGTTTTATAAACCATTAAATATTCATTTAAATGCTGAATAGGGAAAATGGATTTATATACATAACATCTTGCATATGTGAAATGTTAGAAGCCGTTTTATTAATAATCAGTAACATGAAAGTTATTTCCAACTGATTAGTTAAAACTGCATTTTAAATATGCATTAATACATAAGTAAAATAATGATTCATATATAATTAAATTTGCCAATTCATAATTATTTTCAAATTAATTAATTACTGATTGAAGTTTAAAATACAATCTCTGTACTACTTAAAAAAATTCTTTTAAATCAGACTTTCATTTCAGGCATTAATGTGTTTCTTATGGTTTATGTCACAGTTCAGTAGCACAAACAGAGAAGAGTCATAAAGTCAATGAACTGACTCACAGCCATACTGTGACCTACTGGTCATATCAGACCGTGAGGAAAAAATGTTTTATTTCCACTTTCAAAAGTTATATAATCAGACTGAAATGAATGAAACATGTACACTATTAAAAAACAAAACAAAACAAAAAAAACAAGGGGAAAGGGAGGTAAACAAACTGGCAACTAACAATTAGTTTCATAATCGATTAATAATATGATATAAAACATCAGAAAACAATGTCACAGAGCATGAGGTCATTAAAATCTTGTTTTCCAAAACCCAATAATCCAAAGAAAGTCAGTGTATTCGGACATTTGAGAATCTGTAACCATCAAATATTTGTGACATTTCCACTTTAGCGATTTCATTAGCAATCAATCAATACTCACAACTCCACTTATCAGACTCCGAATCTGTTTTTTTAGCCAAGTATACGAGCATCCGAAGAACGTGTCTGCTCCACAAATTAAACATACAAGAATAAGACTAAGAATGGGAAGTATTTAATAATAAATCATGAAATAAAACAAAAATAAAAGTTTTAAAATTTTTATTTATAGGCAATTCATTATTAATCACAGCAGCTACAAAGAACAGGAAGAAAAAAAAAAAAGAATCACATATATATTCCAAAAAAGAGAATAATCTTTTCACCTGCAGGGCTCCCAGAAGGGACGGAGCAACGAGCGGACAGTGACACAGTACCATTACACCCAGTGGCCCGACATGGGCGTCCCAGAGTTCGCCCTCCCGCTGCTCAGCTTCGTCCGCAAGTCATCCAGGGCCAGAACAGACGGCACGGGGCCGGTGGTGGTGCACTGCAGGTGAGATCCGATAAAACTAGATGAGTCATTTTCACACAGTCAACATACAGCAACAAATCCACTGTTAACAAATGACTAACAGTATTAACAAGTAAATTCCATACAGGACAGTGGATTGTATAAAGCTTTGTTTCCTTTTTCTACTTAATATAAAATGACAAATATACAAACAACAAATAACAAGCACAGAAAGAGGCAGAAACCCCAGTGTAAAAAACTAATATTAATAACATATATAATAAAAAGAAGAATGATTCTTTTTTTTTTTTTTTTTCCATGTTGCTATGCAGCGCCGGCGTCGGCAGGACAGGAACCTACATCGTCCTGGACAGCATGCTGAAGCAGATGAGAGACGAAGGCACCGTCAACATCACAGCTTTCCTCAAACACATTCGCATGCAGAGGAACTACCTGGTCCAGACAGAGGTCAGAGGTCAACCTTGAGTCTGCACACACACAGCGACATTTTCTACAGTGTGTAGTTTGAAGTCAGTCTTTTCAGCCATGAAAGCAGGAAAGTCCTGACTGACGTATCTGTACTGATGTTTAATGAGTCGAACTACAGCTCTGTCTCCTCTCCACAGGAACAGTATGTTTTTATCCACGATGCCTTGGTGGAAGCCATCTTGTCTGGAGAGACAGAGGTGGTGGCAGCTCAGCTGCACAGGTACGTGGACGAGCTGCTGATCCCGGGGCCTGCTGGGAGGACGCGCCTGGACAAACAGTTCAAGGTGAGCATCTCATTGAATACTGCAGTCTGTGACCTTTAATGACTCATTCAGACAAAATCTCATGTGCTGAATTCTGCTGTATAATTACACTGCTCTCTACTCTAGAATACATATTGTTAAATGTCTAATTAGATTAAGTTATTTTAATAACCCAACATTACGGTGACACAAATGCAGAACTTCATTTAAAAATGTAAACATTTTATTGAAGGATTATTGTGCTGTAGGAGTGGTGAAAAAAAATGGATTAATGATTAATCACGATTATGTTATGGACGACTATGAGTCGATTATTACATTTCCAAAGATCGTGTAATACACTGCAGTGACTCCTCCAGTTACTGGCGTAGGCTAAAGAGACAACCGTCTGAAGCCTCATTCCACCGAATCAACGTCCTCTCCACGAGGAGACGACATTATTATCCCCGGTGAAAGACTACATCTAAAACGCGTTAAAAGAATTAACCGCCCATATTCTGCTGTATAAACCACAGCTCAACAGAATGATTCAGTGCTGATTCTTCAGTCACAGACAGATGTTGTGTGTTTTCCACAGCTGGTTTGTCACTCGGGAGTGAAGCAGTGCGACTACTCTACAGCTCTGCAGGTCTGCAACCGCAGCAAGAACAGAAACTGCTCTGTGATACCTGGTGAGCCCGACATGTTGGCCAGCTAAGACCTCAGTTAATCTGTCGTTGAAGGTTTCATTTGCCTCTGCAGCTGCAGGCTGAAAGAGGAAAATCCTGCATGAGTGTCATACAGGTTTGAGAAATAAACTCCATCTTCTGTCTCTTTGCAGTTGAGAGGTCACGAGTGCGTCTGTCTACATCGGCGGGGGAAACGTCGGACTACATAAATGCATCTTACATCACAGTAAGAAACTTAAGGCATCAATAACGCAATAATGATTAAAATAATAATTTAATAAAAAACAAAAGCATCCTAATGAAATGAATCACACTAAGCCATGGTTTTGTTCCGGTAGGGTTACAGGCAGAACAGCGAGTTCATCATTACCCAGAATCCTCTGCCTGACACCGTAAAGGACTTCTGGAGGATGATATGGGACCACAGCGCCCAGGTCATCGTGTCACTGCCGGGGACACCACCATGTGGGGTGAGGAGTTGTGTTTAAAAAAAAAAAAAAAAAAAAAAAAAAAGTTTTGAAGAATTTGGTGTTCACGGGTGTCAGCTTCTCAAATAGTTTCTTTACGTTTAAAGTTAGTGTCGTGACCTCACCTTACCTGTAGCATTGCTGTTGTTGGGTTAGAGTGAGACGTAATCATCTGCTTACTTCCTGTGTCATTAGGTGGAGGAGGAGGCGGACTTGAATGCCTTCTGGCCCCGCAAAGGGCAGCCAATCAGCTACGAGATGTTCACTGTCACTCAGAGGAGCCAGGATCACATCTGTCTGGCCAACGAGGACATGCTGGTGGTCCTGGAGTACGTACTGGAAGCTACACAGGTTAGTGCAGCCTGAAACAACACAACTTCACTTGGACCACAAAATCGTTAAAGCTGATTTGTTTAGATGGTATTAAATTAAAAAGGGCTCAACAGAATGATTCAGGACAATGTGTACAACCTATGAGCAGCACAAACTTAATCAGCTGATGAGCCATATTTTCCTGAAACGTTTTGATCGTATTCTTGCTCACCAGAGGACAAACCATTTAGATTTTATAAACCTTTACTTTAGTGCCATCTTCAGGTCAAACTTTACACCACATTTTCCTGCCATGTTCCTTCACACTGTCTCTGACAACACACGCTCAATCACCAGTTAAGCTCAGTTATTTTCCAGCTGAAATCAGCTTTTTCCTAAAAACTCCAGATTTTAAGAGGTTGTCAAACCAAAAGCTGAAATCCACGCTTATGAATTGTCATCACTTATGTCCACTCTCTCTTCTCCTTGTTTGGACAGGACGACTATGTTCTGGAGGTGAAACACTACCGTGCCCCCCGCTGGCCGAACCCGGACAGTCCCATCAGCAACATCTTCGAACTGCTCAACCTGGTGAAAGAGGACAGCACAGCCAAGGACGGCCCGACTGTGGTCCACGATGAGTAAGACCGTATCTGACTGACCAATGTTACCATTAGAATTACGACATTTAAGGTTTTTTTTTCTACTCAGATTCTTATTCACAGTAGGGAGAATGTTTCACAGCGAAATTTTTTTTCTTTTCTCAGTGTGGGTGGAATTACAGCAGGAACGTTCTGTGCTCTACTGTCCCTGACTCGCCAGCTGGAGGCTGAAGGTTCAGTTGACGTCTTCCAAGTAGCCAAACTGACAAACCTCATGAGACCAGGAATCTTCAGCGAGATTGTAAGGCTTTTGTCTGTCTCTCAATACGGTGATGATAATGTGCTGTTCGTTTTCAACTTGTATGACCTACATTTGGCAACATTTATGCTTAAAGAATAATTCCAGCCTCTTACAACTTGGGTCTTATTCTCGTAGTTTTGTCTGTCACTTTAAATTGAGATTTTCTAAATAGTGACTGTATAATGAGTCCCTTCTTTTGATCAACATGTTGAAAATTCAGTCAAATTACCTATCAGAGATATTCATGGTTTCGTATCTGTACACTGGAGCACCAAACTGAGATTTCAACACAGAGCAGGAACAGGTTTCGTCTGAAAATCGGCCTTTGGTTCTGACTAATCACTAGTTACCTGTCGTTGCTTTAAAGGAGCAGTACCAGTTCCTGTACAAAGCCATGCTGAGTCTCATCGGGACGCAAGAAGATGAGAAAACCTTCCAGTCCTCCGACATCAATGGTACCATCGTGGCGGGAACTGCCAGCACCGCAGAGAGCCTTGAATCCCTGGTGTAACTGCCCAAAAAAAAAAAAAAAAAACACACAAAGAACTTTTGCAAATGAGCAGCAGCATTTGATCCTTCCTCTTCAACCAACAGACCTTCTCCTGACACCAGAGTCATGCTACAGCTACTAAATAAAAAATCCTTGTCATTCAGGACTGTGCGTGTTGCAGTTTGAGGCTGGCATGTACCGAACAGTTTCTTCTTTGCTGGATCTGGACTCCCTGTGGTTTTGTAATTGTGCCTTTTTTGTATTTTTCACCCTGTACGTCTAACTTTGATACAAGCTGTAGACTAACTGTCCAACGTTTTAACGCTTTGTTGTCCTGAGATGTTTCACTCGACTAACAAACTTTTCCTAAACCTTTGTATTTATTGGCACTGAGCCAAATGGGGAAAAAAGGGAAAACTGCATCTTTTTACATCAAATACATGAATTTTGTTAGATTGTCTTTTATAGAGTTTGTGCACTGAACTCCTCTGTAAATACCATCACAACAGTAGCAGCAGTGTGCTATTGAAGTCAAATATAAAATAAGGGCCTGGAATAATAAAAATAATAATCTAATGTAAATAATATTATAGTAATCACCTTGATGGACCAAATTTCTATTTATACTTTTAGATTTTTATATTTTACCATTTTTAGTGCATTCAAATGTTATGGTTTAATTCTAATTGCTTAGTTGGAGAACATTAATGCTTTTATATTCAGGATTTTGTAACAGACTAAATGTGATGCATGGGGTATTGACATGTTTGTTTTTAGCTGAACATGAAACACTGCTGGATTCTTAGGTAGGGGATTAAATAAGTGAAACACCAAAGAAAGAGCCTGTTGGACTGTTTTGTTCCTGTGTACTAGTGTGAAACTCTTTCATACAGATCATGGTCCTGGATATTCATCCAATGAAACCTGCAAACTTCCGGCTGCAACTTCAACAGGCCACTACCAACTAAACTTCACAAAGAGAAGAAGAAAAATGTTTTCAAAGATTTACAAGGAGCTATTTTACCATGTATACTTAATATGGGCTCAAAACCTGCAGAGTATTAATACATACTATGGAATTTCTAAGTGTCTGATGGTTTAAATCTGTGCTATCACTGTAGCTTCACCAGCGGCAGCACTGAGCGCGCTGCTGCTGGTTTACAGAGACTTTGACACAGTAGACAACCATGTTTGAATTACTGAAGTTATTTATATAATAACTGGACATAACCATTTTTGCAAATTAAAATTTAAAATTTTAAAATTTAAATTTACTAAGACCGACTGAGTTTCTCTTTTCCCGTCCTGCCTGTAAGGACTTTAGGCCTGAACGACTGAAATGTGAGTTCCATAAAATCCAGGACCATGATATGTGCTATCAGTAAACCGGGGTAAAGCATTCCATGAACTTCACATAATGGTGAGAGCAGAGAGTCTCAAATTAAGTGGCTGTAAACCGCTAGCCAGTTAGCTTGCGTGGCAGCTAGTTAGCTTGCGTGATAGCTAGTTAATTTGCTAGCTAACTGATACAGCACCCCCTCAGTTTCTGTTTCTAAGCCTTTGCTTTCTGACAAACAGTTTACAATGACAACACGGGATATTTCCTGCTTCAAAACCTCAATAAATGTTTAAACAACCGATCCTTCACATCACACAAATAGGAACGCAGGCTTCTCATTTTGAGCCCGTACGGTGGCCCTGAGGGTCAAAACACAACAACAGCTCACAAAACATGAACATCCACGACAAATCGTCTTTGTACTTTAAATTTCTAGGATTAAAAAATTCTAATCAGGGCGTTGAAGTGAACATTGGCGGGTTACAAGTCTTTCATTAATAAAGTTTTAATATAATATTTTTTTGATTGACAAGTAAGTGACAGGCTCGACTCCTCCCGGTTCCATAGCAACGACGCACCAGCGTGAGAAACACAACGTGTGGCGGGAGTGCGTGACTGTCACGCGCAGTGCGTGTGCGCGTGTGGGAGCCCTGCTCATAAGGCCCTCAGCGGTCGTGTGTTTGTCCAAAGTGACTTACAGCAGCAGAAAGAGTCTCAGCTCCGTGATCACCAGCCTCACAGACGACCGAGGGTCAGAGGTCACAGCGTCCAGACAAAAGATGGAGCAGACACCCCCTGTGAGGAGAGGGGAGAGAGTTGTTACTGGAACAAACACGGAAACTGAGAAAATACAGACACGGTGTGATGAAAGCCGAGTCCTGTCCGATCTGTGGATTATACATTTTCCCTGTATGGAGTCATGCTTTAATCCCTGCACTGAACCGGTTATTACAGTTGATTCCCCGTGTGTTAATCCGGACTAAGACTCTGCAAGAAACGCGTCTTTTCAGGACAGAAATTAGGTCAAGTGTCCAGACGACTTGACCGTCGGCCACATCCACACCTTCATTTGCATTTCTGACTTTTCATAATTACGTGCCCAATTATCCCCTGCTTGGTGGCCTAGTTTGCATGGCTGCCTCCAGACTGAGAGGAAGCAAAAAGGCTGATTATCTTTTTCCAGAGAAGACGTCAGAACAGGATCAGAAACACAGTGTGGAATATTTACATGCTTTATCTGCTGCCTGTTAAAGAGTCCGGGGTTTACAAGATCTATGGATCAAATCTGAAAGTCAGAGTTTAAACAGACGCATTGGTGGAAGATGTATTCACATCATGTACTCGCAGATATCATCAGCAAAATGTACTAAAGTTACACATATTACATACATATTCAATAACAAGGAAGCAGAATTTTAATGCATCATAAAAGAATCATATATTCTGAATGTATACGATTACGACGATAAATAAAGCAGAAGAAATAGAAGCAGAAAAACAAATAATCAAAAAACCTGTTGCACTGTACTGACTTAGTGTCTTTAGTTCAACTACTTTGTTGTATATTCTAGTTAAATTTAAGCAGAACTGAAAAATGCAGCTGACAGATGAACAATAATTATCTTGTCGAAATTCTGTTGGATTTTCTGCCACAAAGAGACAAAAATGTCTATTTTCCAGGGAACAGGTCTTTTTTTTCTTCCTCAGGAAAAAAAACCGTGGTACTCAAGAGGTCAAAAACAGCTTAGTTTATTTTTAGGTTAAAGTTTATTTAGATCACACCATTCAGACACAAAGCAATTCAAGCTGCTTCACCAAGGCAAATATCAAGGGGCTGACATTTTAAGATGTTGCCTTGGCCTCAGTACTTCGTGACATTTTATAGACTAAATGATTGCTCAGTTAATCAAAGGTGTAAAATGATAATCATTTAGTTGCATGCAGCCTGGTTAGAATGCAGCCTCCATCTTTGTGCCCTTTGCCTTTTCATCCTCTGAACTGATACTGATTTCAAACAGTTTTAGCTGCGTTCGCTCCGGCTTTCTCCTTCAGGAAGAATTTTAGATAACAAGGACATCAGGACACAAAAGATCAGAGAGGAAGGAAGGTTTCCTGAAACAAAATCAACCATGAAATCAACTGGAGGCGTAAAGACGTTCAGAAACTTAGCAAAAACATTTTGTATGAAAAACTTAAAGGTTCAGTTCCAAATCCCATCTGAGATAAGGCATTCCTACTTCCCTTCAAATGTTCATCCTCCCTGAGACCACCGCCGTGACACTGTGAAGCTGAATGAAGTTATATTATTTACAAAAAACATTTCATTAGATTAATAATTAAGGAGGCTGTCGCCAAACGACACACTTGTACTTGTGTATTAATAAATTGACAAGTTAAAGAAAACCTACAATAAATGGATTACGTGCATTTGAGTTGAAGAGATGCATCAATAAGCATAAGTGACTAAAAATAATCCAAAGATTTGTCAACTGTCAATTAAAAGAGCTGTTTTCTGTCTTTAAATGATGAAAGAGGAAGAAGGAACAGAAGGATTTTTATTTATGACCATTTTAACATTTTCATAAAGCAGAAATGTGATATCAAAACAGGCTTGAATGCGTGTTTTGTGAACAGGAATTTCTCAACTCAAACACTGCAGACAAAACAACATCAGAAATGAAAACGCCCTCATGCTGGAGGTTTATCAGTAAGTAAATCAAATCAATACTCAGATATTTTCGGATTTTAAACTTCTCTTTGACAAACACTTTGTGTTGATGTGTAAAAACTTTGAATTCTTTCTTTTTAAATCTGATGGAAAGTTTTTGTGTCATTCAGATTCAAGCCTACATATCTATCAAAATATCAGACACTGCAGTTTAAAACCCACAAATAAACTACACATCAGGAACACGTACATCGATATATTATTTTTTAAAATATATCTCACATTTCAGTTGTTTTTTTTCACATTTGAAAATTTGTTTACAAGGTGCCCACACCTCACCAAAAATAAAATAAACATTGCTGAGGTGGCAGAAAATAAATACTCACCAGTCTGGGGAACTTTACAAAGGATCCACAAATACAGATTCACTCTCTGAAACTTTGACCTTTGAGCTGGTATGGAGCACGTTTCAGTTACCGACTCAATCAGGAGTTAATAAATATAACACATATGTAGTGCTCATGTTTAGTTTTGCGATAATGTCCCAAAGCAGTCATTACTTTAAAGTCCCTACGTTTATGGTTTTAATGGAAGTATTTCATTCAAAAGCTTCTGTCTATGGAAAAATGAACCGAACTTCTGCCTGCGACAGCATCGTTTCTGATACAGTCACTGTGGGATAATGAAGGGACTGTCACTATATACTGATTTCATACTGCAGCTACTGCAGTTCCATTCATGTTGTCTAAGCCCCACAAGAACCTAAATTCTTCGCAACAAGATGAAATGATCCTCATGATCCTGTACAAACCAGCTGCTCTCAGCCTCACTGGAATCCTCACTGACCACTGTGGACTCTGTTACATGACCAATACTGAGGTCAGCGTCATATTTAGCTACATTTGTTGGCTTTTTAATTAATGCAAAAATCTGTGTAATGCAGACACTGTTGGAGCTGGCGGGGAGAGAGGACAGTTAAAACTCTGAGAGGTTTAACAGCTTTGTTCATTTCTAACTTTCTAAAACACTTTTTATAATTGCACACGGGTTAATAAAGCATTTTGTGAAAAACCTTCACTCTTCATTTAGTTTTTAACAGGCTGCAGCCTCAGCTACAGCTAAAACTAAACCTACTTCCTGATATCACATCAGTGCTGGCATGGTTTTTATGTTGGTCGTCAGAATTTAATCAAATCCTCCAGTCAGACCCTGTTTCTACATTAGTTTTACCTGATTAATGAGGAGACTTCTGTGCTTTTTAACGCTTTAATTTTCTAATGCCTAAAAAACTGTTTGCTCAAGTGACCTTTGACCCATCTTCGCAGAGGAAGTCCTCTCTAAAAGAGTTGACGCCATTTCAGTTTGGCAGATGAGCAAATTCAGCCAAACCCAGGATGCTAATATTAAACTTTAGATGACTGAATCCCATCACCAGCTGCCTTCACAGCTTTTTGATCTGAAACTAACAAACGTTTTTTAAAGCATCACGAAATAATCAGTTTCATTTCAACAAAATAAAACAACTTCGGGGATCAAAACATTTGACCTTTTTTGGCTTTTCCTGCTTTCAGATTTTTCCCCCTTTAACATATTTATTTGAAAAAAAAAAAAGAAAAACATAAAGTTGGTGAGAGAGCAGCCAATAACCTGTGAATCTTATACATTATCTCTGGAGGTGTTGGACAGGAGTTACAGGGAGTTCTCAGCTCTACTCCTCCAGGGTGCTTTTGGAGATGAAGTGCAGCCCTTCCTCCTTCAGTCGGGCCAGCGCCGGCCCATAGATGTCCTTTGTCATCGGAACCACCAGACCCTTTGTACTGATTTCACCTGCACAGAGAAAACAGACAGATTTACCTCAAACTCCAGCTCAGTAACATTATCCCAGGTCTTCAGCATCATATCTGCTGCTGTTTTCAGGCAGCCACGCGTCTGAGTTCATCTTACAACATACAGAAGATTAGGGTTAGGCTTTGGTTTCAGACTAACATCAACTTCACAGACTGAACTCGTTATAAGTTCAGATTCTTTCCTTCATTATCAGTTGTACTGTGTGATTCACACTTGTCACTGTCTCACTGCTGTGTTTTGTTTTTCTTGTTTTTATTCTGCCTTGCAGCTTTTTGGAACAATGAAAATCTGAATTGATCAAATGGCAGCATTTATATTCACGGTGCCTCGGAAACGTCGAGTAAGAACTCGACATCGAGTTTTTCCAATTTGGGAACCAAACTTGTTCAGGAGCCCGTTTCACAAAAGCAATTTGCGAGCACTGTTTACCCGCAGGTCGCAGCTTCTGGGCTGCAAATTTGTTGAAATGGGCCCCTGATTACGATGTGATTGCATTCACAGTGTCTGCTCGAAGACAAGACAGCCGGACAAGCAGTTCCTGTTTCTGTCTGCACTCTTTGGCTGAAGAAACAGGCGCATCGTGTGACATCAGTTGTTTGCAGTTCAAAACAAAGTATGATATTTTATTATTTATTCATTTTTACCAACCTGCAGCTCATTACTTTAAGTGGACTGGCTGTGATCACCAGTGCAAAAGTAAAGTGTGTAAAGAAACAACAAGCTTCCCGAGCGATGTTACTGACCATCAAGGACCATGCGAGCAGCAATGGCTGCTGGGTATCCTACAGTCTTGGCCATGGCAGAGAAACCGCTGGGGTCGCCGTACACCACCAGGCTGATGTGTTTGGTCTCCAGCTCGCCTGTCGGGTGGCGAAGCCCCACGTCGTTCCTCATGATGATCATGTCTCGCTCACCTTTATCTGAGCACGGGACAGAGGTTGTTAGGAGGTTATGAACGATCAGGGTCTTTTTAATATCACACAGAATGAAATTAAAACCAGTTTCACATGAATAATACTCATGAAAACCAATAGAAATGATATGGACTAGAACCAAGTACATGAATTTACTGACATTTATATCACAGTCCTTCCAATCCTCACATAACAATTAGGTGATGAATCTATTTGTCCATTCTAAACTATTAATTGATAATAAATAACTAACTATTTCTAATAACGTCATTTATTAATCATTAAACTCAAAGCAGCAGAACATCAAAAAAAATGGATGACTCAGAAAATAATTAATTCATTTCAGGGTCTCATGATTTTTATGCTATTTTAAGGTCAGTGATTTGGAACAACAACTTAAACTTAACTTTTTTAAATTCAATTTTTGTGTTCTTCTGGTTTGTGGTGATAAAATTAGCTTGTTTCTCACCGAATGAGAGTTTGGCTTCCAGATGTTTTGCCAGAGCAGCCAGAATACTGTCAGCCTGAGGCACCGGCTCGTCGCTCAGCATCCCAAACCTGAACACACAGAGGCAAAAAAAAACAAAAAAAAACAAGACTTTTCCTCACAATAAGATAACCTTCACAAAGCTGTTTTAAAAGCTTTAAAAGAAAATTACTCTGCTTTAACAACCCGGCAGCGCTGCAGTGGCAGCGGCCCACACATCCTTGGCTAAATCTAAAGAGATGAGCAGTTGCTTTTGTCGATACTTTGCTGGTGAATTGAATAAATGAACAACAAGTCATTCAGTTGGAGCTGTGAGCACGTTGGCTTTTTACCCTTTCAAAGGCAGAGATGGAATGTTTCCAACAGTTCACTTTCACCGCTGCAGGAATTTACGTTTCAGTGCCAGTGTGGCCCTCTTCCCTCCACCGCCAGCAGCGGCACAACAATGACGGCACAGAGCCTTGGTCTGAAGACACCCTCGGATTTAAACTGATTTAAATTGAGGACTGTGCACGCTACACCACTTAAGGCGTGTGGAGAAGAGGAGTAGCCTCGGCCTTGCTCTCCTACCGTCATCCACAGCAGCTGGCGCTAACTTTGAAGAGCAGCAGATTCCACATCTGGCTCCTCTGCACAGAGCCGAGCTGCACAGACAAATGGACATCCAAAGAACTGGTTTGGATCTGGATCACCTGCAAAACGCTGAGTCGGACACATGTATGTCACCAAACTCGCGTCCTCGTCTCTGGTCGTGAGTCAACCAGCAAAAGTTGTGGTGGAAGAAGCGAAAGTCACTGACTTGCCGCTATTCAGATGGAGAGTGTGTGAGTGTGTGTGTGTGCGTGTGTCACTGAGTGAGGCAGAGAGAGGGTGGAGTGAGGGAACTCATGAATTATTAATGAATTATACCAAAAAGAAACTTGACTATGTCGAGTTAAAGTTAGCAGACCAGGCCTTAGCTACAGCTAAAACGGATCAACATCTTCAGCTTATTATTTCCATGTAGCTTAAACGTTACGTTAAACTCTAAAGATGACATCTCGGTTTTTGACCCAGGTGAATTTCATGTGATCTGATTTGGTTGAACTTCCTTTAAATCACATATTTAAATGGAGTTTAAATATTAAAGTCTGAGACTCTGCAGATGTTAGAGCTTCACACTAAAAGGTTCAGCATCACCGCACAAAGTTTGACCTTCTTTTCTTTTTTGCTCTCTCACCATCTGAGGGTGTCCATCCTGAAGTCGTCCTTTCCGACGCGCTCGTATACGGCTTCTTCAAAGGCATCATGGGACGTAGAGGAGGGTAATCCCATCTGCTTACAGAGGAGCTCTTTCTGTGGAGAGGAGAGAACAGATCACAGTTTCTCTTTTTAGGTCCTCCACACTTCTAAGAGCATCACATCTGTAAACTCCTCTTCATCTCCTACTCTGTCTCTTACTCCTCTTTTCATTTATGCAGAGTACACAGATCTTTACATAAACCTTTTAAGGGACCCCAAGGAGAAATTTTGTAGGTGGTCCACTATTTATCTATTTCTCTTGGTATCTTGTTTCGAGGAAAAAAAATTACTGAGCTGTTTCAGAAAGACAAGGGACGGGATCTGCAACAGCTCATCATCTTGTGATTTCTGAACACGCAGCTCTGTGTTTCTGTTTCAGCTCCAAAGCATAAAAGACGACAAACGTTATCTGATGTAAACTCTCGTCAATGCCAGGAAGCCTCGGCTCGCAGCAGCCTTGATGTTGACAAGAAGCTATTGACAGTAATAGACTCTTGAGCAAACCCACTTCCACAGTCGGATGCTTCAAGTGGAAGAGCTGCAAAACAGCTCATTTTATAAGTGTGAATGACAGACTGGAGAACGAAGTGGGAGGCACAGCTCAGCTGCCTTCCAACAATGTGTCTGAATGTTTTCATGATCCCTGTTTAACAGTGAAAGGCTCCTCAGAGGAGGTTCTTACCCAGGAAACAGGAGCTGAAGTGGGCTGCAGGACGGGACAGAGCTCGCTGTTAATCAGACCCAGTCTGACAAAACCGCTCATGGCCTTGGAGAAGCCCTGTGGGACAGAACAGAGCTCAACTCAAGCACAATGGACACAAGAAACACAAGTTTAGGCAGGAATATGTTTTTGTGATTCGACTGTGTCTGAATTGTAGAAACTGAAAATCACTTACTTCAACTATTTTATTTTCAGTTTGATTTGGACTTAGTTGAGCTTACAAGGACAAACATTTACAGTGGTTAGCTTTTCTTTTCCCTTACACAGACTTTCTCTCTTATCTTACTCTGATAGAAAGGCTTGATGTACCACTCTATGTTACATATTTCTAGAACTTGTACATTTTCTTTTGTTGCTGTTCAGCCATGACGTGCCACTTTCAGGGTACGGTGGTTAGGATCTGTGAGTCGAGGCAGTGAATGAGAAGAAAGTGCTGCTTTCCTGTAGCATCGACGCTGGGAAAGCCGTGTGTATCATGACACACAGATGTGCGTCAAGACAAAAAAATGGAACGTAAGAGGGAGCTGTGAAAAGAAATCTCACAACACGCAGTGTGCTCACAGCTGTTAGTGGAGGTTTGTGTGGCTGGAGTGTGTTGTACCTTGAAGCGCAGAGTCCCTCTGACCAGTGTGTGTGCTGTCTGGATGCCGTACGGCTCCGCATATTTGGTGCTGTCGCGGTTCGGAAATCCCTCCAGGTTGAAACCGGGGAGGAAATCCATCGGCGTGGTGGAGTCCATCAGAGACCCGCCAGCCGGGATGCTCACCACCTGGAGACGACACAAACACACCCACATGCACACTCACCTTCCTTCCTCTCGATTTAGTGATCTGTGATTATGAGAACACATTTACGGTGCGTCAGGGCCTCCGTACCTGGTTGTCTTTGAGGAAGATGGCGGGGCTGATGGTGTTGAGGAGGACGCCGTATGGACTCCAGCTGAACTTGTAACGAAGAGGATTGTCTGAACATTCAGGAGCAGGAAGACCACCGCAGAACGAGCTGTAGGACTCCACCTGAACAACACGGTCATCAATATCCTCAGTTAACTTTTCTGCCAATCAGCTCGTTCAAACTGTTTCAGCGCCACATTTATTTTAACTGCATGTGCAGAGAGGGCGTAAACAAAAACCTGCAGCACTCAGATATTTAAAATGAGTCTTTCTTCATATGTTAATGCACAGTTACTTTTTATTTCATGACCTAAAAAGCAGAGCAGTGCAAAGCATGAACTGAACTGTACTGAATCAAGGCCTCTGATCAATAATCAAACCCATCGGTCCTTCATTTTCTCTTTATCAGTTCATCATTTTGATTTTTGCTCGCTGTGGGTCTGTCACAACCTGAATGAAACAAAGTCCGAACTGCTTTAGATAAACAGGTTTAAATGTTCTCAAACATTTTTCCTTCAAACTCCAGTGGAATTAAAGAAACCAGACCACATCACCTCACGTCTGACGGAGTGACGTCGTCTGTGTCCGGATCAAAGTCTGTGTGAAATTCAGCCTTCAGGAACATGTGGACTCTGTCAGTCTGTTTAACAGATCAATATTAACCTATAATAACCCTAACCCTAACACACACACACACACAGGCAGAGTGTGTGCTGACTCACGGTGCAGCCGTCGACTTTAGCCTGGTCGATACACTCCATGGCCAGCATGTGGTCGATACCTGGGTCCAGTCCCATCTCATTCACTATGGTGATGCCCGCTTCCTCCGCACTGACACACACACACACACACACACACACACACATTCAGTGATGTAAGACAATAAAATTGTGCTGTTAAATATTTTAGTTTTCATATTTTTCATTTTCTAATTTTTCTTATTAATTTAACATTTCATGTCTTTTTGCGTCGTCTTCATTTTTGCCTTCAGTGGTTGCTTTTATTTTGTAAACAGAGCTTCCCCATGCACAGGCTTTTTTTTTAAAAAGAAACACATCAGAACTTTTTTATTAAATAAGGTCAGGGACTTAGAAAGAAATCAAACTGTTCTTGTTGCTTTTTTGATGTGTGTATTTTCTTATTTCATTTGTGTTGATGTAATGTAATTGTTTAGCTTTATGTTCGTCCCTTGTATTTTGTTGAAATAAGAGTTTTTACTAAAACGTGTTTTTACATCTGCAACTCCAATAATTTATATAAAAACCGCAGCTAAAGTAAAACATTTAAAATTATTTTTTCTAAATTACTACTCAATAATGTTACAACTGAATTCAATGTTATTATTACTGTTATTTAATGATGATCAAAACCATGAAAATAAGAACCGAGTTGTAATAAATGGCTGTTTTATTTTGTGTGTTGTGCAGCTGGTCGTCACCTGCTCTGCAGCTCCTTCATGGCGGGACTCAGGTAACTGGCTGTCACCATGTTCACCTTCCTCTTGATGCAGTATTTGGCGATGAGCGGGTGGAACGAGTACGGCAGCATGCTGGGGAGGAGAGGTCAGGCGGACTGGTTAAAACTGAGCCTAACCTGAGAGTAAAGGGCTGAGCCTGACAGTCTGAGTCTGAGATGTCCACACACAATCATTTTACATCCCTCCAACGAACATTTACAGCCTCACAGGGATGGCAGAAAAAATGAACAGCATTAACCATCTTAAAGAAAACAAAGAGCACTTCTTGTGGTGTTTGTGGGACTCGGTCCAGACTTCCTTCAGATAAAATTTGCTCAACAACTTTTAGTAACGCTTCATTTTACAGCTCTCGTGCTCTCCAGCTAATTTCCTGGAAACATTCCTCATAACTTCTGACAAATAAACTGGTATTTAGCTGTAAATTACTGGGATATTTCCAGGAAAAGCCTACACAACTTGGTACTAATTATTGTGGAAATGGAGAAAGTGTTAGTTCCTACAGTTGTTACCTGTTCTAAAATAGAAAATCTGAAAATTATGATGGAAGCTTCCAGGAAATTAGCTGGAAAATACAGGACCTGTGAAATAAAATAGATTTTTATGCAAACACCAGCTTTGATTAGTTGTAAGTGCTGATTTGAACCTCAGTAAATCCAATACAGCTGTGAGCGCTTTCCTCAGGCTCCGCCCCTTTTTGGGGGTGGGATTAAAAAAATTAAAAAATAACTGCGTTCATTAAAAGGAAATCCTTTAATTGTATCGTAAAGTATCTCGTGTCACAGTGTGACTGCAGAGAGTATCATACCTGATGACCAAGTCATGATCTTTGATCAGAGAGTCCAGGTGTCCCTCCTGGCTGCTGGCATTCAGCATGATGGGGATGGTGTTGGGATATCTGGCCGCCAGCTCCTCTGCCTGCTTCAGCAGCATCGACGCTGAACACAAACATGACAGAAGATCAGACAGGTTAGGAAAAACGTTCCAGGACTGGCTCAACAGGTTGCCCTGTAAAAATATTTTTATCATTGATAAAATATGATCAGCCTGTTATTTAAATAATAAAAGTCTAAGACCTAGTAGTTATCACGTTAACATTAGAATTAAAAAAATAATGTCTAAATCAGGAACTACCCAGCATTAGTGTGGTGTTCCTAATAAAGTGCACTGTGAGTCTATATTGTGCTCTGTAAGGAGCTGCTATATGGAACCAAAGTGAAACCAGAACTTCTGTATTTTGTTTGACAGTAATAAATCCTCAATCTTCAAAATCCCCCTGACACTTGTGACCACACCAAACCAGGATCTGTCAGTCTGGCTACGAGAGGAGCTTCTGTCGGGGATAATTAGGTCTAAACAGAAACCTCTAAGGCATTTCATGTTCAAGTATCACTCATGACTTTTCACAGTCTGTGTGACAAACGCACCCACAGTGACCTGGGTCCCCTTGTTACGAGTCAGATACTCAACGACGGGTCCGGAGACGTATCCTGAACCCAGCAGCAGAACCCGCTTCATCCCAGCCTTCTTCATGATCTGAGCCTTTTCTCTGAACGACACCAGACACGCTGAATTAGAAACACACCATACCAACACATCACCGGGGACCCGGACTGTGTTTCCATCCACGCGTCTGAAGGCCGGGATTTCAAATCCGGAGCCACGGACGTTTTTAGCAGGACTTTATTAAGATGGACAAACTATGGAGAAAGTAGCAGGTGAATTTATTTCATCACTGACACAATTCATCACAAAATGTTTCTGCTAAACAAGGGAAAGAGTTTGCATTTGTTCAAACGTCTCTTCAATACAGATGAGACTGTAGAAGAATTAGATGCAGGATGGAAAACAGAGCGGTCACATGCATGTGTCAGCTTTTCAAAATAAAACAAATCAGTCACCCAACTTTGACTCCTTACACATTTTGTTTTCCAGAACCGAGACAAAGAGTCACAGCAGCAGCTCTGTGAGCTTTGAGCTAATGTTAGCATTAGCATGCTAAAATGCTCAGACCGATAAAGCTGACAAGCTGATGTTAAGACAATATTAGCTTAGCATGTTAGCATGTGATGCATGTTAGTGTTCACATAGTGTTTTAACACTTAAAGCGAAAGGCTGACAGTTATATAGGTATTTCATATCAAAGGAAATGGTCTGTGCAACAGGTCATGGCTATAGTCTGGACCAAAGTGGACCCACGGGCTGACAACACCACGCCGAGAGCTGAGGCGGAAAATGAAAATGATATTTTGCATGAAAACTTTCTCTGTAACAGTAAAATGTGTAAACAGCCAAAGGAGAAAGTGAGACTCTTACAAACAAACTAAATCGAACAGTTTTGGTTTGGAGGGAGGGAGGGGGGGTTGGCATGGAGAGGAGGTCATCCAAAAAATAAATACATAAAACAAATCAAAGTCATAGTAATAATAATGATCAAAAATAGAAAAGGCAGGTTATTGCTGACTCCCAGAGTTCTATAAACCACTGTGTCACTGTCAGGGCTGGTTATTACAATTCATGAGTGAAGCGTCTGAAAATTAAATCCGACTAGATCTGAATTTTTCATGTAAAGTGTCATTTATATCAAATATTAATATTACTATTCTTTTACATTTTCATCTGTAGTAATAATTAATATTAACACATTAATTGGTTTCAACAGTCGCAACAACTTTAACTATACTGTACATTTCTTACAGCTTCTTAAATACTGAATAAAGTGAACAAAGTGATGTGTAAATTATATTTTAAGGAATAAGAAGTTTAAAGTACTGAGGTTTGATCCATAGCCGTGATCACATCCGGTGAGAATCAGAATCACGTCTGTGGCCGACAGCAGGAGGAAGGAGCTCCCAGAGCCTCTTAATTAAACTGAGACGTCTTCTCCAAACAAATGGCTTCAGTTAAAAAGTGTGATTTCGCATGCTGGATTATCTTAACAGCATAAAACAATAACATCATAACAGAGGCATCACCCCGAGTGACCTGTGGCATTAATATCCCGCCACCTCCATCACCACCAGCCACCTCAACTCCCCCTGGAGTCAGACCCCAGGACTCGTTAGCTTTGGCCTAATTGGATGCAACACCACGCACACGCGCAAGTCACAGCGGGACTGACCAGCAGTCCGCCGCCGCCGCGCCTCGTCCTCTTAATTAAAAAAGAAAAGAGAGACGTTCCCTCAGGAGGATTTCTGCCAGAGTTTACATATCTTAAGGAGCCCAACTCAGTCAAAAGGATTAAGATTTAGAGGCATGGCTTGTCTGGAAAAATGATACTTAGGATCAGTAAGGGAGGAAACTCATCAGGTCTTAGAGGTGGCCTAAACATGAGTGAGCAGAAATCAGCCAGGCTGTCTGCAGAGCTGTTAAAGCAAAGCCGCGCTGAGCCTGAGCCTTAATAATCTACAGGAACAAACATCATTACTGTGAAGGGTTATGGTGTCTCAATACTTTTGACAAGCTCATTAAAATGTTGGATATAGCGGATTAGCTGAGAGGGAGGTAAAGAAAGAGAAATTAGTAATCCATTAACTGACTTTAGAAATGAACCAAAGAAGATTTAAAAAACTAAAACTTAAACAGAAGGCTGTGGAGGATAAAATAAATAACATGCAGATGAATGATTTTTTAAAAACTGTCCATTACATAAATAAGAGATTTTTAGAAATCCCTTGTTTTATGTTTTATTTAAATTCAGAGGAGAAGATTGAATTCATCTGTGTGTATCCAGAACAGAGCGAGGTCCAGGACGTCTTCAGCCTGGAGTCTTTATCTGCTTTTACTGCTGTATTCTTCTTTTGCCTTAAAAGAAAATCCAAACCAGAAATAACCACGACCTTTTAACAACGAGGGCCAGTAGATTGAATACTTCTGACTGGAGTGTTCAGACTTCCTGCTCTGATGGGTTCCTCTCTCTGTAGTCACACCAGATTTTATTCAGATGTAACTGTGAAGTGATGGTGATTTTATCTATAAAACATAAGATAACTATTGTCATCTGGATGCATAAGGTGTTTTTTTTTTTCTCCTCTGATGGAGAAAGATGAGCAGTTTCACCCGTTTCCAGTCTTCATGCTAACCTAAACACATCTTGGACCAAAGCTCTGTACGGGGCACAGAAATGAAACTGACATTCATCCTCTCATCTGACAGCCGCTAATGAGATTTCCCAAACTGTCCAACGTAAAAAATCCCATGCCAGACCCAGATGAAGCAGAACAGACTGATGCGACAGAGGGTGATGGCAGGTTTTGTGTAAAGAGGCAGGAAAAGATGTTTCTACCCCTCGATACTTAAGAGCAAACTCCAGTGTCTGAGGTCAGCTAGCGGCTTATTAGCGCTCTAGCCATGCAAGGTGTTAATGCAGAGGCAGGTTTGCAGAGCAGACACCAGAGGGCAACAGGAAACTACAGAACACAGATACTGCTAAGCCTTCAGTTAGCTCCGAGGAACGGTATTTAACAAACACTACAAGTTAGAACAGGTTGGCAAAGGTGAGCTACATCACTACACGAGAAACAGAGTGTTACCTGTCTCTTAACCTTTACACATGACATCCACTGACTGGTGCATTAACTCACAGATGGAACAGACGTGTGCAAAAGTAATTTACATTTATATGAATATTTCAAATGAGACATAAACACTTCATTTAAGAACACAAACACACTGAGAACCAAATGCAGAACCTAACAGACGATGTAGCGTTACACATGTTCACAGGTGGAGTATGAAATAAGTCTTACCTTCTCTCTCGAAGTTTTTCAATGTATTCAAACTTCGGGGTGAGAACTCCGTTTGATGTGATCACAGCCTTTAGGAACAAAGAAATTAAAAAATGTGACAACAAACCAACGCGCTTCTGTAGAAAATACAGTGAAATATTTCACTATAACTGGGTTGATTTTACTTACGTCTCTGACTTGCGGACTGAAATCCTCTTCCTCCAGTGGTCTGGTGGCGTCTGAAGGAAGCTGACGATGACAGAACATTAAATTATAAAAAAGAAACTGGTCCCGTCTGTCGGGGTTCTTATTTGACCAGTTCACCACGTGAAACCTGTTGCAGCGTTCTCCCACAGCAAACTCAACCAGATGTCAGACAGAAGCCAAAGCAGCACAGAGACACCGCCAGCTGTTCTCAGCCCCCTAAAAACCCAGGGGCCGTTTTCACCAGCTGGACGTAGAACTGGCCTTAAACCCAACATGGAATTAATACCTGTTGCACACCTGGGTCGTCCTTGACTGTGTAGCTGACCCTTTGCCCTACGTCCGGCCAGTGCAACTGCCCCCTGATGTCTTACCATCTCCCAGATGTAGGGGAAGAGTCTGTCTCCGAAGTACTCTGTGGCCTCGATGGGGAGCTGAGCGGGAAGATTGTCAATGGAGCACATGAGGATCCCGTTTCCCTCCACACTGCCAGGACAAGAAACAGGTGACGAGCAGTGAAATCTCAAATCATTCTATGTGTGAGGTTAAATGATTCACGAGATTATGTTTCTGATGTAGGGTATTTCCTCCTGTTCTCCTCTAAAATTCAAAATGTGCATCTTTAATAGCATAACTTTGTTGTATTGTATGAAATACTCACATTTTCAACATATTACACTGAAAAAACATCAATCCAGTAAATGCTAATTAAAATATTTATGAAAATAAAAAACGTAATGTTACCATTACTTTCTCAGAATTAGCAAAACTGGTGAGCCACAATAGTGAGGCAGCCATCTTGCATTAGTAAAGTGATATGCACTTCCTGCATTGCACTGATTGACCAGAGGATAGTTAACAAGTTTGACGGTTTAACGGTTCATCAGGTGACGACTGATCTTGTAGAAGATGTTCAGGTCTCAGAAAGTGCTGCGGGTAATGTTCATATTCCACTACGTTCTGTTCTCCCATGTTTCCAAGCCACAGTATTTCAGATTCAGAAAACTTTATTTGTCCCCGGGGGGCAATTTAAGGTACATTAAGCAGCATGAGGTAGAAGAAAGGCATTTAACAAGGAAGGAACACAATATATATACAGATATTTACAATCCCAGGGTGGGTAAAGTGCAGACAGTGTAAATGTAAACTTACAGGGATGATATTGCTATTATTGCAGAGGTAGTATGGTTAATAATAGTAATAAATAGTCAGAGAGCGGGACAATGGGGGGTTGGTGTGCTAGGAAAAGTGTTAATGTTTGTGGATGTGTTGCAAAGCTTCCACCAGCAGGCTGTGCCTCTGAGTACAGAGAGAGAGACTGTTTGTTGGAGTTTATGTCTCTACAGCTCAGAGCAGTTGGCTCTAACGTGTATGACCATGCAAGTGTCTGAAAAGTAAGAACTCCATTATTCCTAATGGCACAAAATCAAAACAGGGACCTATAGGGGCATCTCGATAAATAAAAAGAAATCATTTTGAATCTGAAACCATCAAACAGTATATGAGAGATCAATAACTTTAAACGTGTAACGTCTGACGACCTCGGCCTACAGGGTTTATCTGAGTCACACAGAAAGGTGCAGGTGACGCTGATGAGGAGACAGAGGTCACGGAGGTTCATACCGTACCTGTCGTGATCTATGTGCTGGTCAGCGTCGTACATACAGAAAGGCTTATCGATGGTGGTGCACTCATTCATGAACTCTATAGAGCCTCCGGTGTCAGCTGATATGTCACAGATGGCGAGCAGCCTGCAGAGAGAGGGAAGAGACGGCGTTTGTGAGGTTAGAGCGACAGGCTGAACGGTACGGAGAGAAATTTCCCTCCATAGAACCGTGGCTCTGCAATGATCGCAGATCATCATGTGACATTTGACCTCTGTGGAGATGCAGCAGATCCTTTCATCCATTGATGAGAGCAGGCGTTCAGCCGTCAGTGTGTCAGGTGCTTCACTCTGTCACATTTACTGCGTTTGACTGCGGGGTCGAGGACAGGTCCGAGTCGGAATGGGAGGAAGATATTTTCATCTTCTGCTGATGAAAAAATAAATCTGTTTCCCTGTGAGGTTGTAATTGTAAATTACACGCTGGAAAAAAACGGCTGGATGGATGAAAGATGGAGAAGCAGCTTTGAGACTCTGTGGCCTCACGTTCGCTCACTGAGCAGGAAGTCCACACTGACACTGGGTCGTTCCTCCGTCGGAAACCTTCCTCTGAGGTTCTGCTCCATGTTGACATGATTCACCACGTCATTTCTGCAGGTTGGGTCCATGGATTCATGCTGTTGATGCCAAATCCAGATCCATCAGACCAGACTTTTCCGGTCTTCATCTGTCCAGTTTTGGTGAAGCTGTGTCGACTACAGCATCTCTGGTCTTGGCTAGCGGGACTGGAGCCTGACATGGTCTCATCAGAGTCTGACCTCTGACCTCTCTCATCAACAAGGTGTTAACATCCTCAAACCAGGAATCATGAAGCTCCTGACCTGTATCTGCAGGTTGTTATACATCCTGCTGCTGCCACATGATTGGATAATTTCATGAATAAGCAGGTATGCAGGTGTCTGAGCTCCTCTGTGTGGAGTTCACATGTTCTCCCTGTGCCTGGGTGGGTTTTCTCTGGGTTTCTTCCTCCCACAATCCCAAAAACATGCACATTAGGTTAACTGGCTACTTTACATAGGTGAGTATGTATGTATGTGGTTATCAGTCCTTGTGTGTCGGCCCTGTGATTGACTGGTGACCAGTCCAGAGTGTACTCCGCCTCTCGCTCATAGTCAGAAGATGAATGGATGAATTTCTCCAGTTGACTCATTATGATAAACAGAGACAGAATCAAACAGGAGACAGGAAAACAAAGGAAAGAGCTCTGTCCCTGTCCCAGACTCTTACTTGTGCGGCAGCCCTGGTGATCTCACGTGGGCGTCAGACAAGGTTTTAGGAGGCCTCATCAGCTTCTGGGCGTCCAGTCGCCTCAGGAGTCGAGGGGTGTGGGGATCCCAGTAAATACCATTGATCAGGCAGCTTGTGTAGGGCGCCACCTGTGGTTAAAATGAAGAGGTGACAACATTTTAGCTGCAATGACCTCCTCGGAGCGCTCGCTACGGAGCGATTAGAGTGAGCGTCAGCCCAGGATGCATGACTGGATTGGATATCTTAAAATCCTGACAGATTTCAGGAGATCTGGATTAAAGTTGGGCCATTAGCACAGTGCTCGTCACAGTTTTTCATATAACTAATAAAAAATGAGGCTCAGAGCTCAAGATTTTCAGGGGTCCACTGAGTTCCCTGTAAACAAGACCCTCGTCTGGCTAGGACCAAGTGATACTCAGTGGACAGCTCTTCTGTCTCAGGTCCCTTTCAGACCAGGTTTTAAAATGAACAGGATCAGAGCTGTGTAAAATCTGCAGCATGTGTTTTGAAACACCAGCATGAGCTTTCCTGTTCCAGGACGAGGCCTCTGAGTGACTGACAGCAGCAGGCGGGAGGCTGGCGGAGGAGTGCTGAAACACAGGTTGGGGTGGGGGGGCTGGGAGTGACAGAAGCTGAGGGACTCACGCTGGTCCTGAAGTGTGAGGTGTACAGCTCCGGGTGGTTCTCGTACTCCAGGGGGTCATAGATGCCGTCGCTCTTCCTCACCAGGTGGTGGTGTCGGCTCAGAACGGTGGCGTAAACTTTGGTCATGTCTGACAGGTAAACAATAAACAGTCATGAATGGACAGATGGATGGATGGATGGATGGATGGACAGAGTACTTTACTGATCCCAAAGGGAAACTGCAGTGTTGCTAAATTAAACAGAATAACTTCCTGTGATGAGACAGAACCCACCTCCGGTTTCAGAGACGTCCTTCAGCTCGTGAGGTTCAACATACTCAACAGGAAGCTCGTTGATGATGTCTTGAGCTCCCTGCTCAAGACAAAAAAACTCACATAAGAGACTGTGATTCCCTGATCACTTCACTGGACTCTGAATTTTTCTTTCTTTGTTTTGAGTTTAACCTTGTCGTACCTTGGAGACGTTGCCGGTTCCGGTGAAACAAAACGTGACGGGGCCGATGGATTTGGGCATGAGACCCATGGAAATCTCATACCCACAATCCCTCACTGCCTGGATGGCCTGGCTGACGTTCCTGTAGTTGTGAGCCATACCGATGTGCTGTGAACGGCAGGTGGTGCTGTTTATTTCTGCACTGCAGTTTGGGGACAAAGTCGTTTTGTGTTTGGATCAAATCAATGAAGAACAATTTCTCCTACCATGAAGGGAGTGTGGTGGCCGAGAGCCAGGAAACGCAGCCCCAGTCCGTGCAAGATGTTAATCATTCCTTGAAAGAAAAAAAAGATTAGTTAAATATTCCTAAACTCTGAAAAATATTAATCATCAGCTGTGCTCAGACTTTTTCTGTTCTTTGTTAAAATGAAGTCAAACTTCACAGATCCACTGTGTGTATGATGAACCGCATCCATCTGCTTTTGGATTCTACAGCTGCGTTACCGTGATAATACGAGTTGTAGGTATTTACGTTTTGTTTGTTTTTTTATTTCGTGTGTCTGTGAGCACCACACACACCGAAGGTTTTTGGCCACTTTCGGTTGGGATTTGGGTCGAGCTTCTTTTCTAAACAGGTAAAAGTTGATCAGGCAGAGAAGAATGAGTGGTTTTGTTTCAGCAGCTGGTTTTTGACACAGGTCTGACTCAGCAGCTTGAAGGTGAAGGTCCAGTTGATTCACACATCAAACAGAAACGTAAATGTCTGAGCACAGGGCCGTTGTCTCTTGGCTGAATTCAGCTGCAGTAAAGAACTGATCTCGTTAACCTAGTTTCCCAACAGCTGCTGCTGTCATACACTTTCACAACAGTCCCAGTCAATCACTGACCAGAGGAGCCACATTGCAAAACGTGCCGTTTATTTTTCGGAGGATTTTTATTCATCCTACCTGCGACACCGGCCCACTGACCGAACGCTACGATCCGGTAGCCGTTAGCATCAACCATTTTCTCGTAGTCGATCAGACGAACCTCCTGAAAGACAAGATCAGTTTAAATAATTTGCAACCGTGTGTGTAACATCCCAAAACCAGTTTGAACTTCTCTTACACAACTTTCTCTGGCACTTTTCATGTCAGCAACTAAGTGCTGAAAAGTCTTCTGGGAGAGACTGTGTGAAAGTGTGCGCTCGTCTGAGAGCTCTCACCTTCTTCAGCAGGTCGTCCAGAAGCCCCATGTTGGCCTCCTGAGCCTTGATGGTGTGGGAGAAAAAAGCGTACGTCTTTCTGGGAATGACCTTCTCCTCCGGCGGCCTCTTCACGCCGATTATCAGCGACGCCTCCGAAATGTCCTTCTGGATGACGGCCCCGGCCTTCATGTAGTACTGAAACCAAAACAAACACAGACGTAGCCCGTCAGCAGAGACACACACACTGTAACCGAGACCAGGAACTGGGATCATTCAGTGTGTGCAACAAGCTGCTGAAGATCCTTCATCAGTCTGATGGCAGAGAGGAGGATCACCTGGACCGGACACTACACACATTACACCTATACAGCATGTTTTTCCACCTTATATATTCTATATTGTATATTTATCACTGTGTGATCCATTATCCTGTAGTTATTGTGGTGCTATATGCGCCTTATGTTTATGTACTGCTGTCACTTCACTTACTATTATAATGTCACTTTTTATCCATCATATTACAAAAATATTAATTACTGTATATTCTACTATTTGCTAGCTATCATTAGGTTTGTTTCCACCACAGGAGGTTTCCAGGTTCCCCACCTGTGTTAACTAAGTTTCTGTGAGTCGCTTATTTCAATTTGGGCCCAACCACGAAGAGACAGACAGACATGGTTCTCTCCATGGTGCCTCACCTTCTCGTGGATTGCTCTGCGGTTGGACGGTTGAACTAAGACTTTGACGCCGGCGTTGGTGAGCTCTTTGACGTGGCGCGGGGCCAGCGGCGCTCTCCTCTCCCAGGGGTTGATGTCCTCGCGGCGGATGGCCATGACGGCCCTGTGGTGCCCATAGCGCCGCTGGCCTGTGAGGCAGCTCGGCGTCCTCCTACCTTGGCGACTGAGGAGTCTGAACATGACTTCACCCGCCTGCTCGGGACAAGGACACGGAGCCACAGACACAAACTGTTCTGGCAATGTTATCATTCATTAAATCGATAAGTCAGTGTGTGTTTCTTCAGACCGTGGGTTTTGTACCTTTGACCCTCTGACAAATCTGCATGGGAGTACAGTGCTAAGGCTGCAGCTAAAGAGTATTTTCATTTCAATTTCATTTCATTTTTAATTATTTAATCATCAGAATAATTAATTTTCCGTCGCTCAACTAATCGTTGCGGCTCTAAACTGTACCACGTGCCAGTCAGGGGAATCGAGAGGTCAGAGGTCAAGTTCAGTTTGCTGCTGGGAGAGAGCTGCTGACAAGCAGGTGGTTTTGACACAGCAGAAAAACTATGACTCACTAATGCAACACGAAAATAACACACACAAACACACAAAGCATTTTCAGCTGATTACTGAACAACACAGATAAATTAAGATCAACCTGTCACTGATTAATCCGTTCACGTAAATGCGAGTTTGACTGAATATGCTGTTTAGACTGACATGACTTTTTTTTCTGCCGCAGTCCTGAGACACTGTTCCAGATGCTGGTGTGCAAATAGCCAGGAACGTTTATGGGTTTTTTACACTAAAGGGAGATTTTGTTCTTCGTGTCCATCACTGCAAGATGCAACACTGGCAGGACGGCGAGGGGAGAGGAAGTAAGTAATGCTGCTTTCTGAGTTTTCTACCTCTGTTTTCCACAGTGTTCATTATGTGACACACCTGAAAAAAAGTGTGGTATAGATCTTCTCATCTGACTCGAGGTGAAAAGGCAAATAAGTGTTTTTCCTCTAATCGTCAAACTTTTCCTTTAAGTCTCTTGTGACCTCTCAGATTCATGTTGGGAGCCCTTGAGGGGTCCCCACCCCCAGTTTGGAAACCAGCGGTGGTGAGTTACAGCAAACCACACAGAAGGCTCTTTGCCAAACTCCAACAAATGTGTGTGCGCTGCAAACTGAGCATCAGTCTTTGCAAAGTCACTGTTGAGACGCAGGACTTAAAATCTATAAAAATGTAAATGGAGTTCTGTGTTGATTTTAGCTTCCACTTACTCTGCGGCTTTAACCTACAGAGCCACCACATGGGTCGGTTCCGGGGTCTGGTCAACACTCAGTCACTCGCACGCTCACACACGTTAACTACGGTTATCGATCAGTAATTGGCTGCACGTGAAGCAGCGGTCGGGTCGAACCCACCTTTCTGACCGGTTTCTGTTCGGCACGCCGGCTCCTGGCGAGGAAACGTGGGGAAGGTTCACCGGCGGCACCGGAGAGTCACACGGAGGTGAGACGAGCCGCAACTTCTGAGGCTCAGAGTCAACTTATCCGCTTCCGCTCAGAACTTCAAAATAAAACTCCAGTTGCCGGCGTGACGTGCTACTGGAGTTTAAGCTTTAATCAAGGCTCCATAGAGGTGTCTGATCAAGGCTGGACCAGCCCCAGACTCCCTTCACGTTCAGCACTGACTTTTCATGATCTCCAGACTCAAGTACACACCACAAGAACGGTTTCATCTTATTCTGTTTTTGTAAATTCATAAAATAAAAATCAGCAGAGCCTTAACAGTTGAGGAAAGGCCCGTTTTAATGTCTGGTGATTCGCGTCTTTTCACTTCAGAAATCATCCATATATGTCATTTACGCCGGGGCCTCTTCCTAATTCTTGACGCTGTGGTCAGTTTCCCAACCGATATGCACGTTTTTTTTTCCAGGTGTCATTTTGTCTTTTATTTTGAAGGTAAAAACACGGGTTTCCGGTTTCATGCTGTGCCTGCGCCAGGTTTTTTTTCCAATGATGTTGGAATGGGTGGAATTTCCCCCTCAGAGAGTTTGTTTTTATTTACAGCGCACTCCGTATGGGCGGCTTCAGCACTGTGGGAAGGTGAGCGGGTGGAGTCACACGACTGTTACCGCCGCCAGGCCCGCTCTAAGATTAAAAACGAGCGTCCACCTGTTGCTGCACGATCTTCTGGGATGACCTGTCCGCAAATTTTCTGCAGGGGCGGGAGGCGGTGCCTCCAGCCTCTCCACCAATCAGCGTCCAGAGCCGAGCCGCGGTCTCCTGCTCCGCCCGTCGCACCGTGATGACCGAGAGGAGCCGGAAAACAGGTGGAAGCAGGTTTAATCCACTTTTATTTTATATTTCCCTTCATGATCCGACACATTTTATAAACTCTGTGAAAACAGAAAGAATAATTTAATTATTATCAATGCATCATTAAAAAACACAGTCTGTTTTATATTTGATTGTTTGTGTCATTGTCCTTTTTATTTAGTTTTTTTTGTTTGTGCGTCTTAAGACTTTATTGAATCTTGGAGAAAAAAAAACCCCACACACACTACCTGTGTGTCCCTTGTTGTTATTTATTGTTATTTATTTGTTTGTTTGTTTAAAGATGTGTTGTATGGGAGCTCATTTACACCAAAAACTCATGAACAGTTAGAACAATAAAAATTAAAAATGCAACAGGAAATTCAGTTTAAGCCAAAAAAAAAAAACGACAGGAAGTCAAAATGTCGACTCCCAAAGTGAAGAGTTTGTGATCGTCAGACAGACTTTTACAGCTTATCGAGACAAAACTGTGACTCTGTCACTGTTGTTTATCTTTCATGACTTTATTCAACACAGGTTTTAAATGTAGTTTTACTGTTTCTGTGCTGCTCAGCAGATAATTATCTCTCAGACAAACATCAGTCCTTATTTAACTTAAAACAGTCATTTTACATTTTTGATTTTTTTAGATGATGAATCTTTTAGTCTGAACTGTTGAATGTCGAATGCAGATCGTTTGTTTTTATTTTTCTTTTGTTTGGATGATATGAAGTCAGTCTTGTTTAATATTTGTAGTGAAATACTTTAAAAATGCGTTGAAGACGTGATCACACAGTTGATTTTATTTATTATGTTTCCTTGTTTAGTGTTTGCAGCAGGAGCTCAAAAAAACAAACAAAAAAAACGTTTTACAAGAAACTTTTGTTTTCATATACCATAGTCTTCACTTCAGCTCTTCTCTTTAACTTATAACAGTGGTACAATTTCAAATAAATATCATAAAACACTTCTTTTTACAATAATCCTGAGATTGAAATAAAAAATAACAGCAGACTGACGGACGAGATGAGCTGAAGCTTTTCCCCCGTCAGTCAGGAGCAGAGATGTCGAGGTGAAGCAGTGACAGCAGTTCAGTCCATGAGTGGATATATGACACATGAAATCTGTCGCTCTGATTTTATTTCAGGTTGCTCACGTCCAAACGGCATCAACATCACAGCCTGATTAAACTGACTCTACGTGACAGTTTCAGATTTATTTCCCCCGGCACCCGCATCCTAAACTATGATCCTAAACTCAGCATCTTTGTGTTTTTGACTGTAACTGTGACTTGTAATCCAGCTTTGATTCACTGTGAAGGAATTGCAGTCATTTTTAAACACCATCATTTGTCCATCATTTCTGAGTGAGAGTGAGATTCAGAGATTTGTTTCTAACCTGTCAGATCATCTGACTGCTCCTGTTTCTCCACTCGCCAAACTTCTTTTTAGTGATGTTAAAGAGTTCCTTGTATTATAATTATAATAATAATAATTATTATTATTACTGATAGAAATTTTGGATGAAAACTACAAAAATAAGACTGAAGTTGTAACAAAGGCTACAAACCCTGCACTCAGCGGTGGAGGGAATATTCAGGTCTGTTAATTATTTAAAGGATCAATACAGCGCTGTAAAAATACATACTGATGCCCCTGTGAGTGTGATGTTATTATATATTATATTATTGTCATATAATTATGTGCTTTATATATCATGTCTTACAAGTTTTGATTTGTAAACTAAGCAGTAGCTGTAGCCGTCAGATAAATGTGGTGGACTAGAAATGAAGTAAAGTACAAGTACCTTAAATTTGTACTAGATGCCAGGTCACGTGATGCCAACTGAGGAGACTCAGTTTGTTGATGAAAACCGTGAGAGACGATCGAAAGCTCCAGTTTGTCATAGATGCTGGTGTTATTCTGTATTTTTCTTACTGTCAACAACCAACACTGTGTTTGTTTGTCTCCATTTTCTTTCCGACTACATTAAAAAAAGGTTCAATAATTTCCCTCAAACAGCTTGTTAGTTTTCATTGCTGGTTTGTTTTGGGGTTTTTTTCATGAGTCTGTCAACCATAAGAGAACATATAGAATATCACCAGACATACGTTGGTATAAATCCAGTTTTTGACGATAAAATCTGATCAAACTCGAGCGGGTGTGCGTCGTTTCACCTCTGCTACATCTCTGGTCTTAGAGTTCATCAATCTCACATCCTGAGATGCAACTGAAAAATAATCAAAACTAGCAATCACTGATGACTAATGATATAATAATTAGCCATCATCATAATATAATAACTGACTAAGAATCAGAGGACAGGAGAGTGAAAGTTCAGTTCGTCCTCTGTCGAGTGTCCTCAGTCCAACGCGAGCTGACAGAGACAGAAACGTTGCAGCTATTCAGGAGGCCGACGTCAGGGTCAGAGGGGTCAGAGGTCGGGGATCGGGGTGAGGTTGAATCAGGTTGCAGGGCCTCTAGGGTTCAGGAAGTGTCCTCATGGCTTTTTCTGCAGGGTCAGGTTCAAGGGTAGGGGTTGAGTCTGGGGTCGACAGGCCTGAGAGGCGCCTGGAGGAGCGGAGGGCGGCGTTTCCTCATGTGTTTCTCACGGGTCACGTTCAGGGCAGAGCATCAGGGACGTTTGTACAAATAAAGTGTTTGTTATTTGTAGGAATTTGTTTGTGGACTCAGGAATCAGGTGAGCTTCTCACATTTAAGTGAAAGAAATAATGACCAAAACATAAACTCAATCAAAAAAAAGGGATAAAAATTAATTTAATGACACAGAATACCGTCAGAGTGTAAAATGTGTCCTTTCTGAGGTCATAAGTCTTTTCGTCTTTCCTCCTGATCTCATGTTCCATCAGGACTGTCAGCTTTTGTCTGGGAAAGGCCAAAGTCGCTCGCTGTGTTCACACCGTTTCCCATCTCAGAAGGGGCAGATCCTAAACCACAGGACCGGTCAGGACCTGAGTCAATCAAAGATCCTAAAGAAATGTGGAGAAGTGGGTCTTTACCAGGCAGGGAGCTCTAATCACGAGTCTTCAGTCCATTGCATTATGGGAAATGTAGGCTCGAGTGTTTTCAGAGTTTGACCCATCTGTCTCTTGCAGAGCCTCTGCTGTGTCACAACAGAGGCTTTGATCAGTTATTTCCTTAAATTACCAATTTGCTCATTTGATGCACTTGAAGCTGCCTCGATTTAGCATCTTGTACCCGCAAATTACTTAATTCTAAAGGTTGTTTCAGTTCATATTAAATTTCTATTTGAAATTAGGTCTTTCTTTGACTGAGCTCTGTGGCTTTACTTCAGGCTTCAGGTCTAACTCTGACTGTGGTGGAGAAATACCACAGTTCATCCCTTCAATGAATTTTAATTGAATCTAGTATTTTTTTTTTTTTGCTTTAAAACAGTCGAATTTGAAGATGTTTAATCTAAAAAATCTGAATTAGCTTTCAAAATCTATCCTTAACCTCATATTTCCAGATGTCATCCACCTTATAAAAGCTTGGCTTTTAGATTTTGGAAAATTTTATGGAGCAGCCACATAATAATAATCTGAGAACATGATTTAGTGATTCTAGAGCACCAGTTATTGATTCAGGGAAACTAATTAAGCAATTTGGTACACATGAGTAATTAAAGGGAACAAAAGCACTATATTAAGCACACAAAGTGGTGATGGCTTGTAATTTGAGCACACTTTGGCTTTAAAGAGTCAAATTTAAGGATATTTTCTCACATCATTAAAACCCACAAAATTTCCAGAACCAAGGACGTGATCTCAGTGACTTCAGTGGCAGCGTGTGCAGAATTCAGTTCAGAAAAATGTCGTTTTAACTTCATAGTTTCACAAGAGGCCACATAAAGTCATCTGAGAGGATAATTTAGTAATTTAGGGAAATTGATTAAGTAATTTAAGGGCACAAATAATGTAATCTGAGGGAACAAAGGCACCATGTTCAGCACACACATTAGCTGTTTGAGGAAATGATTTGTAATTTCAGGACATTTTGTCTCAAAACACTAATGAAAAATTAATGAAATTAAGAGAATTCAGCCTCAGAAACTCATCTTCAAGGTTTCTTTAAAAAAATCATGGCTGCACAAGAAAGAAGTGGGACGTCGAATCAAAGCATCAGAGAGGAAAGTTCAGTGATTCAGGTAATCAAAGGTACAAATTACTCATCCGGGGGAACAAAAGCACGAGGCTGAGCCCACAACGTGTGACTGTTTTTAAGTTAATTATCTGTAATTTGAGGAATTGGCGGCAATTCCGGCGGCACAGGAGAGAAGTGAGTGGCCAAAAAAATTACTTTTCTGTTTAGAGAACAAAGCACATAAAGTATTAATATGAGGTCTTAAGTCACTAATTTATGAAAAATCTTTGTGACGCCTGCAGAACTCTGTGAATCTGTCTTACGAGGACTAAAGTTTAGTTCCCGACCCGATGGGGGAGGTTTCAGGGATCCCAGTGGTTTTTTTTTTTATTTGTTTGGCTTTTTTTTTTTTTTGGTGTGTCGGGATGAAGGGTACAGAGTCACTGTTCAGGTCAGAGGTCAGCGTCTCTCAGGCCTGGGGGGGCGACTGTGAGCCGGCCGGGTCGTGCAGCTTCCTGACGTGTTTCTTCAGGTCAAAGTTCCTGCAGAAGCCCTTGCCGCAGGTGGGGCAGGTGAAGGGCTTCTTGTCGTTGTGCGTGTGCATGTGGAAGGTGAGGTTGTACACCTGGTGGAACGCCTTGCTGCAGATCGAACACTTGAACTGCTTCTCCCCGCTGTGCGTCAGCCTGTGGTTCTTGTAGTTTCCTGAGCAAAATCAGACGGCGAGACGTCAGAAAAAGAAAATCACAAACGCTTTGACACAGTTTGTTCAGATTTATAGAAAATAATTTAGATTAAGTTTCCATGAAGTCGGTGGTTTTACACCTTTTGGCTGCTGAGGCCTCATCACAGGATGAAGATGTCTATGAGCTGAGTCATTCAAACAAAAGTCATGTCTCCTACATAGATTAAATTGGCCTGAAAAGGGAAACTGTCTGTTTTTTCATGATGAAATAATCCAAAAATAAGACAAAAAGGGGTGCGCTAATGTTAAGGTGATGATTTTAAAACAAAAAAATATTGGTCCTCAAAAATCAGTCAATAACTCTCTAAATAAATCTCCCTGATCAGTGTCCTCTGAGTGTCTATGTGGACGAGGGCAGGTCCACACACACCAACCCCATGACTCATACCGGCAGGTTCATTCAGTTAAATCTCCCTGAACAGTGTCCTGTGTATGGAATACCTGCAGACGTTACTCTGGGCTGAAAACACGGCTCAACCCTCATCTGCAGGTTCTTCATTTGATCTAAATTCTATTTTTATAGTGAACATCAGCCAAATGAGAAATCAGCACATATGCAACATAATCTGTTATTATCAGGTCTCTGTCAATAAAATCAGTGTGATTTCAGATCATACAGCCGTTTACATGCTACTTCTAATTCTTTTATTAGACCATAAATATCAGGAAAAGCATCAGTCTGACAGTGGTTTTTATAAAGAAAGTGTTATTTGCTGGACATTTACTTAAAATGGGTTTATTTTCTATTTAACAGACTGAGGCTTAGAGATGTTCAACAAAGCTCTCGCTGCTGTTCTGCCGTGTGGTGCAGCCACTGCCTGGTATGAGGGAAGCTCGAGCTGTTCACCCGCTGCAGTCTGCTGTTAAAATCACTGAACTCAGACCTCAGCGCCTCAGAGCCGACGCTTGTGACTTTGCTCAGAAAACTTGAATGAAAAGCAGAATTCAGTTCAGAAAGTCAGAGCTTTAACTTCACAGCTGCACAACAGAGAAATAAGGGTAAGTAATTTGAGGACAGTGGAGTCCAGTTTAAAGATGTTCTGAGTATGAGCAGTGTCTCATCACGACCTGAGCATCGTCTCAGATCCTCTGACAGAGCGTTCATACTGGAGTGTGCTGGTGTCACTCTGTACATTTACTCAGGTACAGTTCTGATGATCTGTCACTACAGTTTATACTTCACTACATTTATCCCTCGGTTTTAGTGACTTTAAATTATGGATAAAAAACTGAATCAGAAAATAAACGGTGGTGTTTTGTTAAAGGTCCATCTACCCAATCATTAAGATTCGCTCCACCTTTTCCAGCTGCAGCATTTCAGTCATACACACATACATTAATATTTACAATCCAAAAGTAACGTAAAGTCACGGATTGAACAATGTACGACTGCTTTGATGATAAAGCTTCTTTACGTACGTAAAATGCAGGACTTCCACCTGTAACAGGTTTATCTGCACAACTTTTATTTCAGTAAATGTTCTGAATTCTTCTTCCACCGCTGGTTTGAAAGCTGCTGCTGGACCATGGTGTGTTCTGTGTTTACTGTGTCTCTGACAGTGTATTCATGAAACCTGCTGCATACCTGTCCCTCATGTGGCTTCGTAAACTCCTTTCTCATTCCTTATTTTCCTGTATGTGTTTAATTTTGAACTTGTGCTCCTCCAGTTTCAGAGGATTCGCTCTGTTTGACCCTCTGTTTTCTCTCTGCTTTGGAATCAACTGCGTTTGAGATTAAATGTTTAGTAGGAGATGTGACACAGAGAGAGTGTGTGCTTTTATCTGGGTTTAACACATTTTGCTTTAGAGGCATTAAAACTCTCAGCAGCATTATTATGGTAGCACATATAGAAATACACGTTGAGCATAAAGATCATTATATTAGTGGGAAACGTTGAAGTGTAATGAGCGTTAACTATAAGGTCCGCACCTTTCTGATGAAATCCTTTCCCGCAAAACTCGCACACGAACGGTTTGTATCCCGCGTGGATGCGCGTGTGCGTGTTGAGGGTGGAGCTCCGGTTGAAGGCTTTCCCGCACTGGTTACACTTGTGCGGTTTTTCCTGCAAAAAAAATAAAAATAAATAAAAGTTAAATAAATAAATAACATCACCATGGAAAATAGCTCATCATTAAAGAATGTGGTGATATTTTACTGTGATTCACCGAGTGATGATGTCTCTGTGTGACCTGACTCTCATGGATATTATAGGGATATTTTAGGAATATTATTGGGATTTTTATTCATATATTTATTTTTCTTCTTTCACGTTTCCAGTGAAACTTTGTCCTGAGAATAAATCAGGATCATGAATGTGTTAAACCACAGGAGGAGCTCAAACACAACGAACAGGCCGAGCAGAGGCTCCAGGTCCAGACCAGTTTTATTTTTCAAACACGCACAGTGTCTGTGGTAATTCAAATCCGAGTCGGACCCAGAGTCGATGTGCCTCCAAACTCTAAACTCACCATCACAGACATTTTCGTGCCTGTGATAAAGATTTTTACAGGATCCTTTTATAAATATTTTACTGTAATTAAAATAAGGACAAACATTTTAAAAGCTCATTTACAGGATGTTTGTTTGTTTATTAATAATTAAAATCACGTTACTGTGTCCGGTTTATTTTCCTCTGTGCAGATTCCTCCTCATAAAAATCAAGTGCTAGTTTAAACAGTTTAAATCAAACGTCTCTCATTAAACGATCATTTAATGAGCTCCCGCCCACCGACACGTATTATGACATGTGATTGGACACTGTCGTCACCGTTATCAAACTGATTGGCAGGTTGATAACAACTGCATCTTATTTGTAAATCTTGTCTGCTGATGTGTTATTCATTGATTTTTTTAAACTAATACTGTACAGATCAGTGAAAACCATAATTTTCCCAGTCGCTTCAGTCTTACAGATTACAGACCCACCAACTGGAAAACAGGTAAAGACATAAATAAACCCAGTTTGTCTTTTACCCTCTGGGTGGTGACAAATAACATTAATAAATAGAAACATGTTAATTGGATAATAAATAAGAAATTAATAATACGTCTCCTTATATTATATTTTATGATCATGATCTGATGAAAATTAATAAGGAATAAAAAAAGCATAAATGAAAATAAACATTATAATTAAATAAAATGCTACTTCAGTTCATGGCAACAAGTAAAAAAAACAACAACAACGACAATCAAACAAACAAACAGCATGTGATAATGTCCCTGTGTAATGCACCTGATATATGTAATGATAATGTACCTGAGTGTGGATGATTTTGTGCCGGCACAGTGTGCTCGCCTGTCTGAAGCCTTTCCCGCAAACTTTACACACAAACGGCCGCGCGCCGGTGTGCACGGGCATGTGGCGGGTCAGGTTGTAGTGCGCGTTAAATACCTGAGCAGGAGGAGGAAAAAAACACAATAATGAGACAATAACAACAACAACAACAATAATAATAATAATAATCTCTATAGCCAACACCAACAACATTTTCCTTAAAATAACATTAAATTCACATTAGTCAGATTTACCTGTGGAAAGAAAACATTCTCTTCACATCATTTACCGTAAAAAATAAATAAATAAACATTTACACCAGGAAATTTTTCGGTACAGTTCAGGGATTTTTCCTTTTAAAGCAAATTAATCTCAGTTTGTACAGAAAAGAAGAACAGTGCTCTTTAATTATCAGATCAGGTCTAATTGAACGTAATCTGTCAGGGCTCGTTTAATAGACTGTGAATAAATTTAATGAGCAGTTAAAACACAATAACCATGTAAACCTGCACCAACAGAGAAAAACATGTGAAGTCCTGGACACTTCATCACAGGAACATTAATTTAAAAAACGACATTTGATTCTTCTCTGGTTCATGTGCTCGCTGCTTGTTTCCAGCAGGTTGACGGACTTTTCAGTGTTAAAACTGCCTTTAAAGGAAATAGATGTAATAATAATAATAATAATAATAATAATAAAGATTTGCACAGAGGAACTGAATACCTTGGAAATGAAGGAAACTCCCACACTACACTGTTCGATCAGAACAATTAAAAATAAAAATGAAAAAAACTCATCATAAATTATCCTCAAAGAAAATCGGATTAATCCGATTTTATTTTCCTGCAAAACAAACAAAGAAACAAAAGTAAATTTATTCTCAGTGAGTCTGAATTTAGAAGAAAATAAAATTAATGTTTTTTAATTTAATGACCCCACGACTAATAATCTATCACACTGATCACATGTTTTAAAAAAAAATCTTTTTAACGTTAAAGCATCATCCTCACAAACAGTTTGAGTGAGTTCGATCTGTATTTTAAACCCAGAGAAGAACCGGACCTCAGAGCCTCCGGTTTGTTTGTTTAATGGCTAAATGAGTCCCCGCAGGTTTGGACTCTCTGCTGTGACTCGGTTTAGTTTCCTCCTGCGGTCACAGGTGAATTTAAACAAACCACCATGCAGGACTCACCTTGCCGCAGACCTCGCAGGTGAAAACTTTGGGCTTGCTGCCGGGACAGGAGCCGCTCAGCCGGGCCGCCGTGGCCGCGGAACCCTTGAAAATCTTGTCTGTGAGAATCTGGTCCCGCTCCTTCATGTAGTGCTGGATCTGGCTCTGAGACAGCTCCTTGAAGGCCTGCACGCCGGACACCGGGTACCTCTCCCCGGCCTGCTGCAGGCCGGGCTTGCTCTTCTCCGCCATGAAGGCTTTGTGCCGGGCGGTGAGCAGGTAGGAGGCCATTGGGTGCAGGTTGACCAGGCCGGCCTGCGGGGGACAGGCGCCGCTGTCCCCGCTGCAGTTCAGGTAGCACACGGTGCCCATGGTGGGGAAGGAGGACTGGTTCACCACCCGGGGTCTGAAGAGTTTGTACTGGCCGGCGGGCTGGCTCACAGCGGAGTCCTCCTGCTGGTTCTTATAGTTCAACCCAAAGCCCAAAAAGTCTGCGGGAGCGGCGACAGAAGACGCGTCGAAGTGGCCCGGATCCAGCCCGGTGATGCTGAGGCGGTGGCCCGGCTCATACCCGAGCGGCACCAGCGGGATCATACAATGCAGCGAGGACGGACAGGCGTCGGGTTTCCCCACGGGAGCGGACTGGAACCAGCTGGGAAGCGGTATTGACTTGGGCTCGGGCGTCCTGGCCATAATCCGGTCGATGGAGAAAGCGAGAGGCTTGCTGCTGCTGCCGCCAGAGGTGAGCATGTCGGAGCCCGCGGGCTGGCTCCCAGAAGCCGGGGGGGAGCCGATGATCCCCGCTGGGCGGCGGAGAGGACCGTCCATCACCTCCGCATCAACCGCGCCGCGACAACAACAACAAGAAGAAGCTGCTGGAGAGAAGCCGGACGTTTGGGCTGCTCCTCACCGGCCCGCTGGAAAGGGCATCACCTGCCTGGGAACCCCCCCTCCAAATCACCGGCCCCGTTTCCCCGGCTTATTGATGAGAACCAGGGCGGCCGCGGATCGCTCGATAACGGCGTGCAGAGAGCCGAGACCTCGCCGATCGTTACGTCCAGGAAGGGGAGCGGAAAAGTAGATAATTTGCTCAATTCTCCTCCGTCGATTCTCTGCACTTGTCGCCGCTGGAAGAGGAGGAGGAGAGGAGGAGGAGGAGGAAGAGGTTGTCCTTTACTTGGCAGGACTCCTGCTCAACTGGAAGGTATTTGGTAAATCCCAGGTCTCCTTGTGGCTTCGCGTGACATCATTTTTTTTTTTTTTTTTTTTAAATCGCAGCACTCCAGACGCGCAGCGGCCGCGGGGTCAGGAGCTGTCAGAGTGTTAGATCAGATTTGGACACATCTTTGGTTCCCGAAACCCGCTTTCACGCACGGTTCAGGGAAGACGTAGAGCTGTCATGTGGCTGAACTTAAGACAGAAAACGGATTGAGATATTGAGCAGAAAATGGATTTTAAGTCATGGATCTCAGCCTGGGTGGGATATGGGTCTTTGAATCACAAACTTTGACTCAACCGTTTTTTGTTTTGTTTTTTTTTTTTGCCTCTTATCGTTTACGAACCAGATTTTTAGATTCCAAAACCCGCCCGATAGACTGATAGATATATATCTGCTGAAGAACCTGCATGAGAAAAATATCTGCGCGTCCTCCTCTCATCACGCCCTGTCTTTTTGTTTCTGGTTTTTTTTTTTTTTTTTTTTTTGGATGCAAACGGCCGTTTTACGCACACACAGAGCGCAGACCGTGAAAAACTCAGCGGGCAGAAACGCAAATTCCACAGGATGAATCACCGAGACTGGAGGTGTACAAACCGACAACACTACCTTCATCCTGTCAGCGATGAAAGCAGCGGGTTTGGTGCTGAATGAGCTGAATTTGCCTCTCAAGGGTCTGAACAAAAGATGGAGCGGTCACTCTGAGGGCTCTTCAGGCCCTCAGAGTGACCGCTGAGGGCCTGAAGAGCGACGCGACCACAACAGAAACCACAGCAAACACAATCAAATGCAGCGAAGAAAGTTTAACAAGGGTTTTATCTGTGCTGTTAAACTGCAGCTGAGATGTAAATGCTTTTTTATTTTTATTTTTCATTTTAAATAAGAGATGAAATAAGAAAAAAAAAACAAAGAGAAAAATCTTAAAATGAAAACTGAACATTCACGTCCCCGTGGTGACAATTTTTGAAAGGTTAAAAAAACCCCAAAGCACTAATTAAGAAGCACAAACACGGGTCCTGAAAGCTGCAGAGGAAAATGTGTCAGTGTCGTAATTTTTATCATAAAATCTATTTTTGGCAGCGTGAACAGAGACGTAACTGAGAAACCTGGTCTGAGAACATTCAGGTGAAGCATGATAAGGTCTTCCTATATTATATTATATTATATTATATTATATTATATTATATTATATTATATTATATTATATTACTAAGCAGTATAAGGTTTTTAGAGATGACTGTTTGTTGTGGGGGGTTGGAGAAAACTCCACAAATAAATATTCTGTTTGTACAAAATCACAGCAACCGAACCCCTAACCCTTACCATTATTATGTGGGCGCTTTTTACTATTACAAATTGTTATATACATATTACCAGTGTTATTTTGTAACCCCCCCACCACCACCACCCACCCGCTCCCTGCTGCTGAAGTTGCGGCCTATTCTAATTCATTCATTCATTCTGTTATTGTTTGTGAAATTATTTTTATTTTAATCATTTATTATATTTAATGTTAATTGTTTTCATGTTATTGAACCTTGTTTTAGTCTTGTACTGTTTTAATTGTTACTACTCTGGTTTTGAAAACTGAAAAATATTTTAGTTTTACAATGACCATAATAATGACAACACTTATTTTTTTCCCGTTCAGCATTTATATATAAAATGGTTCATAAGACATTCGAATGTTGTAAGCAGATAAAATATTTACTGTTTACTACTTTATATTTGTCCTTCCAGGCACCCATAATCAGCTGCGGTATAAGCAGACAATACAGTAAAAATACAATGGTAATAATATAAAATATTAGAGGAGAAGTTCTAATAGTTGAAAAATACTGCACATTAATAAACACTAAATTAAAGTGCTATATAAAATATTTATTATGGAGACTTACATTTATTATTATTATTATTATTATGTATTATAATCATTGCACAAACTCACTGTATAACACAATGTTTACAAAGGGCAAACAGTGAAAAACAGTAAACATATACAGTATATGATGATAAATGAATGAATGAATGTTCAGTATGAAGGGATGGAGCCATGAAATACAGTGGTGGAAAAAAGTTTTCGGACAGCCTCAAAACTTTACACAGTCTCAAATATTATCATGAAATATTTGCAGAAAAATCTTTCTTGTATTTCACACGGTGTGGCTGCATCAGACAGAAACAAACAAAACAAATGATGTCTTTTGTTTATTGTTGTCAAGAAAAAAAATAGCAAAACTAAATTCTTGGACAGAACAGTGCATGTGCAGAAGGGAGCATGTGGGTTTGGAGAATGGCACAATACTGAGCAGAGTTCAATGTGCCATCAGAGACAGTGAGGTGACCGACGCCAGCAGCACTCATACATCCCCAAACCATGATACTGCCTCCACCATGCTTGACAGTA
>JBBMJY010000021.1:24367716-24389214 GCA_037833715.1 Toxotes lorentzi | reverse complement strand
GTTAAGTTCCTTGTTTTAGCCATTTTTGATCTGAAGAACTTTCAAATGTTCTGGATTTATATAGACACAAAGCACCCCAACAAAAACTGTCTCCAGTAAAAAGGATGATCTTCATTAGTGGGTCAGTAAAACCACAACACTCAACATTTCTTCAGTATTTTTATGGAGCTTATCAAGTTGAAGTTTTTAATGGCTGATTTAGGGATTGGTTTAGTATTGTGGCTGTGAATGGACAAAAACAAATTGCACAAGTACTGTACACAGCTACGACATGTCAGTGAACAGAAGCCAGTAACCAGTCAGCGCGTTCTCTGTTCTGTGTGAAAATAAGAAATGATGTACAATTAAATAGGAGCAAGATGCAAAACACAAAAAGTGCTAATTCAGCTTCTTACTATTATTAGTAGTAGTGGTTGTAAGAGGAGTAGTAGTAGTATCTCTAGTATATTTGTAAAGCAGGTTTATTCATTATGACTGAGGCCTGTGAATTTAAACCTTTTCTCACTGTTTCTGTTTCGTGTCAGTGATTTAATCTCATCCTGCTCAGTTCACTTAATCTTTTTAAACATTATTACGAGTTTTAAACCAGGCTCCTCTTGATTCTTCATTAACTTAAAAAAAATGTTTCATTGACCTCTGAAATCAAATCTCTGATCTGATCAGATCAGAGGAAACTTGTTCTATTTCCTCACATTTTAATTCATGAATCTTCATCATCTGTTTCCTCTGCTGGAAGTCAGTTTTAACAATGGTGACTCAAATATTGTCACATAATAATAATAATAACAATAATAATAATAATATCAACGATAATAATAAAAAATAAACCGAAAGATGAAGGTGACGAGAGAGGAATTGCTCTTATTGCTGTTATTGATGATAAACTGATCAGTCAATCCCTAAAGAATATTTTCTATAATATGTTTAATATATAATATTTTAATGAGGAAAGTATAAAAGCTCTGTGTGAGGAGACAAATTCAGCAAATTAAATAATCTTTCCCCATGTTCCCTTTAGGAAGCTGACCTGCACAACTTTAGTAAGATTAGAAACATTTTCCTCCACTAGAAAGTTTTAGGATCTATATGTTTGTAATTATATGGCCAACAGTATATCCACATACCTTAGTGTATTTTAGATCATTGCCCCATGCTGCTCTGTCTTTCCTCCAGATGATGAACCTGCTGCGTTGGTGAGGTCCAACACTGATGTTGGCTGATGAGGTCTGGATTAGTTGGTTCATCCCAAAGGTGCTGGATGATGAAACAGGAAGAGGCTCCAAAAAAAAACCAACACATTGTTGTAAACCATCACGTCATGATTTCTTTTCACTGGAACTAAGAGATGTACACAAAGAAAAACCCAGAACAGAGAGTATGTGGTGTCCACAGACTTTTGGACACTTAAACTATTTTTAAAGACAAGTGTCTTTAAACAAACAAACAAACAAACAAACAAAGAGTGCAGCATTTCTTCTTTGAAACTTCCCTGAGATCAGAATCAGTGCGTCCACCAGCTGTTTCTGTGGCTGAGGCCGTGAAACTAATCTGAAATTAAAAGTGAGTGAATAAAAGCGACAGTGAAATCACATTTGCTTTAAAAACACTTTTAATAGTGACACTTAGATAAGACACCTGAACAAAACAGGTGCACAATAAGACAATATAAATATACTTCTTCAAACAGACTTTTGTCCTTCAGCTTTTGGCCTTTTGACTGCACTGACACAAACTGGATCTACACTGAATTTACAGATAAAACTCTTATTTCTCAACGACAACACGCAAACAGACGGTAGTGACTGAAGGAACAGCAGTGATGAGACGCCTTGTCTGCTCACAGCTGATCAGGTTAAAGACAGTAATCAGATTAAAAACTGATCCACGCTCTTCTGGGGTGTTCCTGGTAAAAAACGTCCAGACCTTTTCAGTTTGTCAGCACGTTTCTAAGACTTTGATCGACGTTGGATATGATGCACATCAGGCAGTACGACCATACCACTCCACAGCTCAAGAGAATTCTTCACAACAGTAAATATCACAATGAACAGAAATGACAGCAGATATACAACTACATCAACATGTAGTAGTGTTTCTGGACGTTATTCCCCACTTTCACTTCCAGCTCTGTTGCAGTTTTAACACCTTTTCAGATTCATGTGGTGGAACAGACTCTTCATGTCTGTGCGAACACCTGTGTAATTAGACCCGTGGAATAATATTTTATTTTTTGCATCTTTTACCACCTGAGGCCACCTGTCCTTGTTCAGCAGCGTACATTTTGAACTACAGACGATTCAGATATTACAGCAGCACACACATTTCGTTAGCTTGGAGTTGTAAGAGTTCATCTAAGATCTGAGACACCAAACATCAAATTTACCTGAAAGCTTAACTCTATTGCCAGAAAACACATAACACTGAGCAATTTTACAAATTGTTGATGTTTTTCCATTTTCATAACATCAACACTTGGCAAGTAAACTATGGTTAAAGTTAAGGAAATCTTGGGTCTTTGTAAGTTTGGGCATTATTTCTACGAGTTACTGTAACAGCAAAGTCCAACAGGTAAAGAAACACGAGCGGTCAGACAATCAAGACAGGTTGGAAACAAACCTCCAGGTTAACGAAAGTGATTTTCAAGACTAACGGTAAAAATATGACTCAGTGTCCATGTAAACATCCAACATAGTTCACAGACCCATTCTCTGCCTCAGCTCTGACCTACGGTACTCACTGACAACGAGGTTTAGATAATGTGGATAAACTGTTGGTTTGTTTCCAACCTCTCTGATCACTGAGCCGTTTATTTACCGGTCTGACCTCATCACTGTTTTCTCAGATGTCAGAGGTTAACTTGGAGTACTCATCTTAAAAAAGACATGTGAGAGGGAGAAATTGGTGGACAAAACCACAGAGAAACTGTAAAACTCTAATCATCTTTTTTGGTTTTGGTAAGTTTAGGCAGCTGAAAGATTTGCCGAAGTTCAGGGAAAGATCATGGTGACGGTTAATGAAAGCTAAGATCAGCAGCACTAAAGTTAAAGTTTGATTAAACTTAGCAGATTAAAGCTACTTGTTTGAGGTTAAAGAAAGATCGTGGTCAGGGTTAAACAAAACAAACGTTGGACCTTTGGTCAACATTTCTTTCAAAGAGTCAAGGACAACAACCACAATCCATCCCAACCTCAAGTACTGAGGTGCTTTAACAGCATCACTCCAATTCTACCTTAGTGGCCAATGCTTTTGGATTACAGCTGAGGTAAATGAAAGTGGGTAACTAAGCTTATATAAAACTGGTTAGATAGAACCTTACAATTCCAAGCTTCCTGTCAAATAAAACTCTTTTTAGTGGATCTCGCTGCTGTTGCTGTCGGGAATGTGACAAAAAAGGCAGCGAGGGCGCTTTGACTCTTGGGTTTCAGAGCTGCTGGACATTAAGCTACAACTGCAGATGAAAACAAAACAGGAAGGACCTGCACTGACGGTGGTCGCTGAGCTCTACTGTACAAGGTGACATCAATCAGAGTATGGCTGCACATGGAGGAGGGCGGGGCTTCCTGTCCTGCAGGTGAGAGTGGGAGGACGAGGTTTGTCTCACGCACTGTCCAGAGCGTCTTTCAGACGCCTCGTCTCACCTTGACTTCCTTTTTGTCGTACATTCTGACTCATGCACGTAGACGTACATCAGTGTCTGGGTGATGAGCATGTGACTGGTTGAGAAAAAGGGTGCGTGTCACTACCTGAGCGTTCATCCTCAACTGATCAGGTCTTCAGTCATGATGAGTGCCATTTCACCTCTACTGCACATGTGCAACTATACTCAGAGAGTCGCCTTGTTAAGTCCTAAAAAATGAAAGCTACATATGCTTCTTCATCTGATTTTCCCCACTGTGTTTTCAGTTTATAGAAGAAAAAAGGTCTGTGGTTCAAAAAGCCAAAAACGTTTTTACATCTTCTGCTACAACATAACTGAGGGCTTTTTGAAAACTATCGAGAGAAGTGACAAAGCATTGTTGGTCTTTCCATCAGATTCATTGACAATAAAAAAAAAAAAAAACAAAACAATGCCAACCTTATTCTTCAGTTTTAGAAGATAATCTTGTCGAATATTTGAATCTCGTATGTTTTTTTTCCCCCGACACACATTATTTTGTTGACAAAACCTGGATTCAGAGATTACTCAGCGCAGTAACCTTCATGCATAGCCAAGAAAGCTCCGTAAATTCTGGAGTACGTGATAGTTATATTTTAGTATAAATTTAATTGTAGCAAGTAACAATGATATTATTCATTAATTCATCATGACTTAATTGTATTTCTGTGGTAACAGCTGTCCTCCTAGCTTTTGTTCTGTTAGCTAACGTTACAGAATACTAACCATTAAGATGAAGAAGAACATAACACTAAATTCAAATTAGCGGTGTAATGATAATGTTAGCTCCAGAATCAGTTCAACTCATAATACAACTGGACTCCTGTCTTTATTCAATTCTGTCTACTTTTATTAAAGTTAAAAATGTTCATTCGCGAGTGACTGAGTTAAACTGGCTTTAGCAGAAAATTAGCAACAAGTCTCACGGGCTAATGTTAGCATAACTGGTCTTGCTGTTGAGAACAGTGTGGTTATTTTGTCTGGCAGCCAGATTTCTATTTCTGTTCATTTTCTCCATTCTTATCATAAAATGATATTTGTTGACTTGTTGTAATTTCAGTTCTTCTATTTGCTGAGTACTTTTCACTTAAGTGGAGAAAATGAATCAACAGTCTGGCTCACTAGCTAACGTCGTAACTGGTCCTGCTGTTGATAATGGACTGGCTATTTTGCTCAGCTGTATCTATTCTGTCTATTTTCTGTCTAATTTACAATTAGACTGTTGTTTCATTTTGCAACGACTGAGTGAAGAAAATCTGTAGATAATTAGCGAACTAAAAGTTGTTGGCTTGCTATCAAATGTCATCAGGCAGCAGTCCCCGCTGTTAACAGTACAGCATGGTGGTTTTTATGTTTGGCAATGCTATTTTGCAACGTTAGTTAACTTTCATTTCAGTTTTACAGTCTTCGGTTTTAGTTTTCTTTGAGTAAAACAGTGAATTGGAGCTCAGGGGAGAAAATACATCACCAACAAGCCATGCTAGCATTTAGTTTAGCCTAACGCCCTGTTGTTGAATAATGCACGGCTGTAGTTTCAGCTTCAGTCTGAGTTTTGCTTTTTAATGAGAACTGTTTAGTGAAGTAGATGACACCTATCATTAACTGTGCCAGAAGGTCCTGATCTGTTAGAAAGGATGACAATCAAGTAGTAATAGGGTGTGTGAGGGGACAGTGTGTGTTTGTGTGTGTGTTCAGTCGTCCTCCTCGTCGCTGTCTCTCATGCTGATGCCCTGCAGGCCGTCGCCCGCCTTGACGGCTGCTGTGGCTTCTTCCACTGTCAGACGGTTGTAGATGGTCTCATAGCTCTTGTTGTTCAGTGTGCTGTCCAAGACGCCCTGCAGCCTGAAGTCTCGGTAGGTCTTCTGTTGGGGAGGGACAGGGTAGGTGAAAGGAGAAGGGAGGGGAAAACAGAGAGCATCTTAGGAATGCAGCGAGCTGGAGGAGGCGGCTGCTGTTCATCATTCAGAAGGACAAAACCGGGGACACTGAGGCTGAAGGACGAGCCGAGTCTTTTATGTGTCTGACAGGGAAAGCAGTCTGAGGCATCTGAGGGGTTTTTACCTTCAGTCAGAAGCCATTATCATTCTTTGTCATGTTGCTTTCAAGTTAAACTCGCATGTCTATGTACATTAGCAAACTATGAAAAGACAAAAGTAGCAGCGGCGCACAGTTTGAGCAGTTTTCTCTTTCGTGTCTCGCCGCCTCTTCACACCACTGCTGCAGCTTTCAAGGACACTTCGGTGTGGTTTGATTTGTCTTTATTTTTTTCTATAATGTCAGTGTCAGTTCAGACTGTTTTTACACGAATAAGCCACAGCTTTTAAAAATTCAGCTCAGCCAATCACAGAATCGCCTACTGCTACTCTTTTCAAGCAGCAAAAAATAGGAGAGTTTGGATGTGGTAGTAAAGTAACTTGTTGTTCTGAACGCATATCCTGATTGGAAATACGCATCTGAACACTAACGTCATTTTTTTTTGTCTCTGATATTGTTTTGTGTTCGTTTACCTTCACAATCTTGATGAGTGTTTTCAGCTGGTACATGTGGAGCTGCAGGTCCAGTCTGTCAGTCAGCCAAACACACACTGCCTTCATGGAGCCGGTATACCATTGCTGCAAGAAACAAAAAGAGATAACAAGAAAGGGATAGACAAACTTATGTGGAAGAGAAAACAAAGTGAGATTATTACAGTCTGTCAGTTGTAAAGAAACATGACAGTTTACTGACCTGCTTCTTACAATATTTATGGTCACTCAGTTTTCATGTGCAACATTTCAGTAACTCTCACTTTCAGTTTGACCTTCGGATAAAGTGGTTTAGGTAATCTGGAGTTTTCAACCGGTCTGAACATTTCACTGCTTGCTTTTCTTGACCCACTGGACTCGTTTTTAGGGATGTTCCTGTGTTGCCAAATCTCTCAAACCAATTTGTTTGGTGAGTTCAGTAAGACCAAATAGAACAAATGGCCCAAGCTATAAAACCCAGGTTGCAATGGTCTCATAAAGATGTAATAACTCTCAAACTACCCGCAAAACTCACATTGGAAGTGAAATTATCCACTGAGACTCAGAAACTCTCACTCAGAGCTTTTTGACTCGGGGATTTTCCTATTTACTTTCCTATTTACTTCAATACAGTCAGTTTTCTTGAGGCGGCATGTAGTGAATATTAGAGAGCTGCAAAACACACCTACACACCTGTGGTAGCTTTATTTACCCAGACGCACACAAGTAACTGTTGACTGTAACAATCAAATGGACAAATTAAACCTAAATCTTCCACAAATGTCAGATTTGAACAAACTTACCCTTTAAAAGTATAAACTAAGGCTAAGTGAATGCTCTCTGAACAAGTACAGTCTATGGTTGTCATTCCTGTGTTTTCGCCTTCAGAGGATTTTGGATGATTTCCGAAACGCCTCGCTTCACTCATGTCGACGACACTACAACACAGGGTCAGAGGATGTGCGCCATCAAAATGGCAAAACTCAGAGAGGATAAAACATTTACTTATTCAAAGACACCAATTTACTGGAAAATGTCTGAATGCTGCACGTCAGGGGAAGAGTCCATGGCTCTGCTTTGAACTTCGAAGGAGAAAAAATTCAGGTTCCATCTTTGTAATTTTCATTAAACGGTCTTCCTTCACACTTTTCGTCACCAGGCCACAACTGCAGGGAAATCAAACGCACCTTTTCTCACCTGAAGAGTGAGCCTCACTTACAGCAGCATTCAACACGCTGCTGGTAAAATGCACACATCAGCGGTTTTATTCAGTTACCAGTCAAACAAGAATGCTTGGGGACGTTGCTCTGGCACAGTAACGACCCGTAATATTCAGATCTGCTTTAAAAGCCGCTGACAGACTTAATTTCACACTGACAAGGAGTGTAATTACCTTCCAGTTTAAGAGAGAAAAACAGTCCAAAGGTTATTTCACGCACTTGACAAAAGCCAAAACACGTCCGTGATCATTCAGGGGTCATGCAAATATACGATTCAATCTATTCTGAGAGAGATCTTTGGCCTCCCTCACACTTCTACATGTAATTACATCAATGTAATTAGTTACTCAGTCCAAGTAGTTAAGTGTCAAATAAACACAAAAAAATGCCTGTTAACTTACAAACGAGGGTCCTGATTTTGTTTCTTTGCTGCCAAAAGAGAATAAACACAGTATGTTTGTTCTCTGAAAAATTCTTACCTCATGATCTGAAAAATCACCAGGCAATCAAAAATTCAGCAGCGTGTTGTAAATTATTCGGAAACAGAATCTAATGTCCAACATTTCATGTCCTAAAAGCACGTTTGCCAAATTAAGCCTGGCACAGAAACAGTCAAGCATCGTACCAGCAATCCAGCTAATGGCTGAATCAAACTCCCAACTGCTGTTTTAACTTTATTTTGTTCCTTTTGGTTGTTTATTATATAAATATGTTGATGATAATGCAACATATTTTAATACATGTGTAATTTTGCAATTTCTGTGTATTCATTTTTTTTTTTTATTGCTGAAAGGAGATCAGATATCTGAAACACTCCTTTAGCCTTCAAATTTGCGTGGGTGGGTAGGTGTTTGATTGACAGCTAAACCAACAGGGGGAGCGGATACGCAACGTAAGCCAACTTTATGTGATAACTGTAGTTTACGCGCTGAGGACACAGCGTTTTTGTCAGCGGTGAACCATTTAGCAAACTATTGATTTTGTCCTTTGTTTTTGATGTAGACAATGTTTAAAAGGACTTTTTGAAATTTCTCAAAGCTTTTGAAGTCTCTTTTTAATCTTTGCTTTGAGTGTTTCAAAGCAAAGATTAAAAAGAGACTAATTCATGGAAGATGTCAATGACTCACACCTGCAGCCAACGCTAGCAAACAATAAACGCAAGCGACTGGGTTGAGAGTGGCTGTCTTTGTGCTTTAGCTTAGATTGATTGATCGCTCCTTTTTTTTCTTAATGGATAATTTTCACCATATCTGAAACATTTCAAATTTGAGCAAACGCATTGTCAAGTCAGTCCGGGAACCTGCTCGTCAGGGCATTTCGCCCAGACGGTACGCTCCCTCATCACTCAGCCCGAGGCTGCATACGAATGGAACCTCTGAGAGAAATAAACTGAAGAAATGTCCACCAACTTTAAATTATATGATTGTCTGATTATACAGTGGACTCCAAAGCTCTGAGACCACTTCCCCACACACATGAATGGGATTCCGTTTCAGAAAGGTGACAGTGAGTTGTATGTTAATCAGCTCGCCTCACAATCACCCCATGCTCTGCGTTACCAGATGCCCAAGGTTGTTGAAATTACTGGATGATATTTACAGCTCCTGAGATGATTTGTCCTGGTCTCCTTCTTTCTACCCCCCCCCCCTTCCTCCTCCTCCTCCTTCTCTCTCTTTCTCTCTCTCTCCACCAGCTCAACCATTTATTTAGTCTCTGGTAGCCGAGTTTCTTCAAAGCGACTAATCAGCTGCCTGACAGTTACCTTGCAAGCTGCGTTAACTGTCGTGGAAATTGAGTATGAAGGGGGTCCTTAATTGAGACGATTAGAGGACGAGAGTGAAAACAGATGGAGGGAATATGTTGGGGGGATGAAGGGGGGTGGTTTGCACAGCACTGTGGGTCTGCATTAGTCCTGTAAGAAAAAATATCTACATGATGAACAGGGGGGTTGATTCCCTGATGGTATCACTGTAATGATGCCATTCAAACATGACAAATATTCTGGCACAAAATAGTCATTTTGTTCAAATTAAAAATAACTTTGACCAGTAAAGTCTTAAAATCTTATTATATATAAGTAGTAGATCCGAGTCCTAAAATCTTATTAAATTAAAACTGCCATTGAGATCAGATTATTTGCATTTGTATGCAGAAATCTTCTTTATATGTTTCAAGATGCTAAGTTAAAATCAAAATCCAGAACTCAAATAAAAAATAATCTTTTTTTTCTAAACCTAAAAGAATTTCTTTTATCCTTAAATCTCACTGAGTCCTCGGGTTTTGTGTTTCCTTCACATTATTATTCACGTTATTCTTGATTCTAAAGCAGCTATCTGCTTTATTTTCGTCATGTTTCGAGATGCTGACACTGATTTCTAGAAAAGTGGCGTAATCTGAAACGTTTGATCTTGTTTAAAAGGAAATCTTGAAGGCCGAATCTGAGATTAAAGGAATGACTTCTTGCTAAGAGACACACTTTTTCTCTATTACACCACACAGGTTTCATCCTCGTTAGCAGCTTCATCAAGGTGATTTGGCTCCTAATGTATGTGTGTGTGTATGAGTGTGTGTGTGTGTGTGTGTATGTATCACGCTTATCATCCACACAAAGACGTTCCCTGGTGAGCACTTGTACACAAATAGACCGACAGGCACATGTGATCATGCACACGCAGAAAAAGAAAATCAAGAACGTGTTTACAGCTGCACGTCGACGTCCCAGGTCTTTTCGTTTCCTGTTGTATCGCTCGCTGTAACAGGCTCTTTCTTCTCATTTATATCCATCGATAACGACAAACCTTCTGTTTAAAGAAAAGGCGCCGTAAATGAATTTGACTTTGACTTGCTCAGAAGAACGTAAAGAAGACAATTGCATACCCGTAATGCTGCTGGCAGGAGGCCTGCTGCTGCTGAATGAACACAGGATTTACTTTTTCTTTGTTACACACAAACTGTATGTCTGTGTGTGTCCAGATGTGTGTGTGTGTGTGTACGTGATAGATGCTGAAGGGCTGAGCGGAGACACTTCGGGCCCTCCTGTCACCTCCCCCTCGGCGCATGACTGTGCGCCTCTGAGCTCCATTAGACTCATTCTCCTCAACCCCCCCACTTCAAACACACACACACACAAACGCAGACACTCATAAATCAGCACTGTGCAGCTCGAGCCTCAGCCACAACACCCCAAACCCTCAGAGGAGGTGGCGGGTGGCAGAAATCCATCGCTCTGCTTCGTGCTGCTAATGTGTGCGATGGTCTGAGCTGCCATGTCCGCTGCATTGACTCACGCCAGTGAGCTGAGGCGTGTTTGACAACTCGGCACTAAAATATTCTTTTAAATCTGAATCCTGGAGGGGGGTGGTCGGTGAAGAAAACGGACAGCGTGGGATGGAGGGATGGATAGATGGATGTAAAGGTGTGTTTTTAGCTCCCGCAGAGCAAGCCGACAGCTCTCTGTGTTTCCTAAGTGATAAACAGGTCAACAGAAGCAGTCGGTGTTTTCAGCCTCAAAACGATCTGCTGCTGCTCTGAAACTGAAGAATCGAACTTCACACCGACAGTATAAACATCAACTGTGAGCCTTAGTGAGCTGTGAGTTTTATTAGCCAAGTGTACCTTCTTAAATCTTATGAAAAGATCAGATACAGTAAAAAATTAATTTCCCAGCTTGACATACTGTGTTTCCATCCGGCTGTTTTCGTACGCATTTTTAATTTGCACACAAATTAAAAATACAAACAAGCGGAGTCTGAACACCGGAAATTTAACAAAAAGTAGAAATATCACCAAAAGAAACTTGTTAGGCTTTGCTGAGGTCTAAAAGTAAAAATGTTTTTTAAAAAGAAAAAGAAAATGCGACCACGGTCAACGGAAACGGAATAAATCACGACGTACACTGAGCTTCAGTTTCATTCATCTTCTATTTCCTCCATGGTTTTCAAATGGTTTTCCATCATTTGAGATTTGACCGGTGTCTTTTTAATTACATCATCTTGCTGCTCCCTTTTTGTCCGTGCGCTGGTTTAATGGGTCCCGACCACAGTATCAGGACTCGGATCTGTGTTTCATCTGTCCAGCTGTGGTGAACCTGTGTCCACTGCAGCCTCAGATCTCTGGTCTTGCTGCTGAGAAGCTTTTCTGTTCAGCACAGCTGTACGGAGTTACTTTAGCCTTTTGATCAGCTGCAACCAGTCTGACCTCTGACCCCTCTCATCAACAAGGTGTTTCCATCCTCAGAGCTGCTGCTGACTGGATGGTTTTTGTTTTTAGCTTCATTTGGAGTTAAACTCGAGAGACTGTTGTGTGTGATCAGGGGTTTCAAAACACTCAAATCACTAATCAATCACACGACGGTCCGAGTCACTGAGATCACATTTGTCCCTCATCCTGACCTTTGATGTGAACATTAACTGAAGCTCCTGACCTGTATCTGCAGGATTCTATGCACTGCACTGCTGCCACATGATTGGCTGAGTGGATCACTGCATGAATAAGCAGGTGTCCAGGTGGTCCTCATAAAAATCACATCTGGATTTATCCTAACATGAGACACAAGTGTAAATGAGTCATTGTGTCTCCAGCTGTTTATTTTCACCTGCCAGTGCTGAGCATTCCCTCATGACCACGATCCCTCACCAGCTTCCCACCTGTGAGCATGTCCAGGTGTACTACTGGGAAACACCTGATAAACCGGAGGCTTATTACTGGGACTTGAACATGTGATCACACTGGATAGAGTATCTCAGAACCAATCAAAGAAAGAGAAGGAATGACGCTGACGCCTGCCTCAGTCCATCATAAACTTGTTTTTACCTGTTTACATTCAAATAAACAAGCAAAGGCAGAAAGCAGACTCGATTTCCAGCTGACAGTGTTTTATCTCTTCACCCTGCATTTCTTTATGGACCTACAGGGAAGAAAAACGCTTTGATAAGCAGGAAATCAAGATCAGACAGGGACAACAGCAACTGCTGGGAGCCACAGTCAAAAAGAGGAAATAACAGAGGTAGCGGAGGATGTGAGAATGTGTAGACTAAAAACTAAAAACGTAAAAAGCTGATTAGCATCTGAAACATCCGACAGCTGTTTGCAGGAACCTGAAAGAACCTTGAAACATTTCATTTGCGAGTAAGAGCTGAGAAGTACTGAGAAGTCTATTCTAAAAGGGCAAAGTGTGTTTCGATGGGTTAGAGATGTTAATCAGTGGAAACAAGTCTGTATTTGTGCTTGACCGGGTTGGAAAAGTGAATTTTGAAGCATGTAACAGTGAATCCACATATTATTTCTGAGATATCGGGACAAACTCTCGGTGCTCTTGCAGTATTTATCTGAATGAGAAGAAACCTCTGAGCGTAGTTTCGTCTGATAAACGTGCAGCTAACGGTCGGCTGATGGGAAAAACACATTTTCTTCCAGTATAAGACTCTTTACAATATTGCAATACATTTAATTTAATACTTTATTGCAATAAACAGAAACTGTGTTTTAAAACAAGAATGAGCACTCACATCAAACACCTCCTCGATGTAGAGCTCGTCGTTGACACGGTCTCGGAGGATGTCCTGGTTCTGCCGTACGAAGGTGATGTAAGTGTCGGCCAGATCCATCCCTGGTTTCTGGAGGTGAGAGGACAGAGACAGGCCTGAGGACAGGTGGAGGGTGAAGACAGAGGACAACATCAGACACATTCACAGCAGGCGGTTCGTTCAGCCTGGTGTTAAAGATGTGAACATGGCTGGTATTCATGGTGCACATCTGACTTCAGCCATGCTGTTCACAGGATAATACCACACTATGATAAAAGCCAGTGAGCGGACAGCCTGCTGCTGTCCACCATGACTTGTGCACACATTCAGAGCAACAGTGAAGCTTTAGAAAATTTAGCAGCAGAGTTTTTCAATACAGTGAGATGGAACAGACTCCCAAATAATAATGTCCACAGGAAGAACATACAACAATGCAGAGGAAGCTGAAGTTCTGGTGTCAGCTGCAGCAGCTTCTGTAACTCAGCACAGACTCACTGAGGGTTTCTGTCTTCAGTCTTTCTCAGGTGAGACACATTCCTCGCCCAGCTTCCAGATCTCTGTATCACTGACCACGTCACAAACAGCCAGCCAATCAGAGGAGGAATTCAAAGGTCATCCACATCTGCAGCATTGACTGGACTGTTCCGGACACGAATTACTTGTTCGTCTAGCACTTGAGTTGCACTTGAATTTTAACAAACAAACGTCACTCCACACGCGTTGAGACCTGACCCACCATGTTCAAAAGGTACAAATCTCAGGTGTCTTTCTGGTTTCACTGTGGGCAAGGCAAGGCAAAAAAAAAAAAAAAAAAATCCTGATCCCGATTAATCATTTATTCTGTAAGAAAACACTTAAAAAGCCTGTCACAGTTTTCTAAAGCCCAGGGTGACGACTTTACACAGAGACCAACAAACAAACAAAAACACAAAGATATTCATTTCACGATGGAATAAATCCTCACGTTCGACAAGATCAAACCTGAGAATGTTTGTTTGTACTCAAACGATCAAGCTGCAGATTAACTTTCTGTCTATGGACAAAAGCTGGGCAGACACTGTGTTATTAACTGATTTCACTCATTGATCAGTCGACCATTTCCTGAGCTCTCCGATTTCTGGAAATACGTTTCAACAAAGTCAAGAAATATGTTGTTAATTGACTGTGAATCCGTCAGAATCAGTCGATTAACAACGTACTTTGCGAAGGACATTTTTTTGCCTGGTAACGATTTTAGTCAGAGGCGTCTGTGAAGATTCTCTGTCATCAGGATCATGTTATCCAGAAAGAGTTTAATTATATGAAATGATAATAGATTATACAACATATTGACATGTTAGAAAGCACAGCTGGAGCAGAGCTGCTGAGTCAAATTCAAGCTTCGGTTTCACTGTAAAAACTACTACATGGAATTGAAGGAACACATACATTATATATTTAGCACTGACTCAATAATGTGAGGCAATGAATTATTATAAACATTTCCCTCACTGGCACAGACTGTGTACATGTTTTGTGTGTGTTGTTGTTAAGGACAAGACCCGTCTACACTCAGACAACACAGGGAACAAATGTTCAGCATCACCTGCTGCTTCCTGGGTGAAGAGAGGAAAAAAACAATCTGCTTTCTCTGTGTTGGAGGTAACAAGAAGCTGCTGGAGCTGTTACACCGGAGGAAACATTAACTGCTGTGGATGCAGTGGTTTGTTCGGCGGGGAGAGGCCAGAGGCAGGAGAAGTGGGTAAAACCCTGTTCATTCACGTTCCCTGTAGTCACAGGAGATTACAACTGTAATGCTTATTGTAATTACTTTGACACCTTTCACAGCCGTTTTGTCTGAGCAGGCATGTGTTGGCCCCGGGGAGGGGGGGGGGGGGGGTGCTCCGCTACAGCGCTGCTGAGCATGGCACGTTAGGTCCCCCATGGAAAAACAAGGATATGGAGCCTCAAGAAACCAAGAGACCTTTTGGCTTCACTTAAAGGCTAAAGGCAGGCTGGAGTCTGGTTATAAATTTGGGATTGTAGCCGTTTGCTTGTTTAAGACAACACAAAAGAAACACAAACTGTCATGTGCTAATTTCAGCTCCATCACAAATAGAATCATATGTAAATTAATCAATTTTGGGTTTGAGATTTGACACTCAAAGAGGCAGCTGTGGGAAAGAGGACAAGCCAGGAGTTCACACTCCGCTCAAACTCTTTGTGACGGAAGCGAGAGGACAGCTTGTGATCCCTAAGTCAAACCTTTCCTACAGAGGTGCATATAAACAAACCCAATCTGGTTTCTAAGCAGAGTTCAAGTTCTGCTTTTCAAAGTTTCACAGCTGTGAGGGTCTGCAAGGTTTTGCTTGACATGAGTTTTGTCATTTGTCAGCAACAGTCCAGTCCACGCAGCTGGGGCGTACACACTCACGTGTGAACACACACACACACACACACACACACACACCCACGCAGACATTAAAACAATGAGTTGATTCATCAGTTTATTAAATGACAGAAAATTAACTGGCAACTGTTTTGACAATCAATTGTTGAACTGATTTTTCAGGTAAAACGATCGACAACTCACTCGTTGCAAATTCGCCAATGTGAGGATGTGCAGCTTTTTTCTGTTTCTGCATTCCCAGGAACGCAAAACACACAATAGTTAACCTCTGTGATGGTTATAAACTGTTAGAAAACGGATAAAAAAACAGTCCCAGCAGCTGCTTCAGAGGCCTCTAACAGTGAGTGACAGACTGAGATCAGTCAGAGTCGCTCTGCTGTGATTCAGACAGACTGCTGGATGAGAAAACCTGCAGATACCAGGGGTTAAAGTGGGGTCACATGGCCGCAGGGGCATCTGGTGTGTGTGTGTGTGCAGGAAAAGGAGGGGTTGTGTGAGTGTTATGTCCATCCAAAGAGAGGAGGAGGGTCAGGCGCAGTGATTGACAGGCCTGTCAGAATCCCCATAATCCTCTGGGGGTAAGCAGAGGTAAGAGTGTGGCAGATCGAGGATCATTGTTGAAATCTTGATGAGAATGAACCGTGTGTGTGTGCGTGTGTGTTACCGGGTGTGTTACAGTACTCGTTCTGTCATGTTCTCTCCGATCTGTTCACGCAGACACTTTCAGGTCACGCCCACGCTCATGCAGATACGTTTCAAAACTGAGTTTGCATGTCGGATATTTTTCTGTTCATGTGAAGCAGTTTTCAATCATTTTCAAAAAGTTTTCCATCCAGAAAGGACGTCTCCCGAGAGACGTGGTCCTTCACCAACATCGTTAAGATCCTCACTGAGTGAGGTAATCTGACAGACTCTTTGACCTCTCCATGACATATCCAAACTCCTTCCGGTCACCATTTGTGTCCAACAGCGGATTTCTGCATCACTGCCACAAGAAGCTCATAAAACCACGGCTCCGAACAAGTCTTGGTAACAGAGAACAGTCTACGATCTGGACTGATCTGAACTCAGAGCTCAGACATGCAGTTTGAAGTAAAGACTGAAACCAGAGGAGTGGAGGCTGTCACAGCAGCACATGTTCAAATACGTAGCGTACAGGGGACAAGTAAGGTGATGCTGGAGGACGGGGTCAAAGGGAGAGAAAAATCCGTACTACAACATTCAAATGTGTATGTGTGTGTGTGTGAGTGTGTGTGTCACTGGCAACATATCACTGGCCCTGTTGTCACTTGAGACATCAATGTCCCCCCCGTCCATCCCCTTAAGGCTCAGTCTCTGTCATTTACCTCCCTTTTCTCTCGTACTGACGAGGTGACAAAGCAGCGTGACAGATCGGAGATGCCGGCACAGTTCCAGCCACCGAGATTAAGACTTTAACACGAGAGGAAAGAAAGACAGACAGAAAGAAAAAAACACGTACACGCAGCTCAGCACTCTTGTCACGCTCTTCACTGTTTCTTCACTTGTAGCCAAACACCAGTAATCCCCTTCCCGCCTGGATAATGGCCGCCTGGTTGTTCGTCAACATTTGACAACAACAACAAAAAAAAAAAGAACTGAGAGTGTAAAATTAAGCAGTGTTCAGATACAGACAGGGAGGGGCAGAGGATTGACGTACGGGAGGGAGGAGAGGACTGTTGATAATGAGCAGTTAGCAGAGGAGGAGGAGGAGGAGGAGGAGGAGGAGGGCAGTGAAATGCCAGGTAATTACCTGGCCCCGTTTCCTGCCCGGGATTAATTTCACTTCTCTCAGGTGTGTACAAATACGTGTATTTGCACATCGAATCATTTTGTCCGTCTATAATTTAAAATAACTGTTTATGATGCTAAAGTACATGAGAGAAAATATCAGTTCTCTGTCTATTCACGCAAAAAGGTTTGCACCAATAATCTAATCAAATCAACAGACCTCTGTACAGATACTGCTGGACAGTTCAATGAACTGTTGTTTAAATGTTCATTGCTTGATTTTCTGTTGATCAGTTAATCAATGATTTGATTATTCTTCTTAACTCTGCACAAATATTTTGTTTTGATCTATTTTGCAGTCAATATTTTCTCCCTTATTTGTGTAGGGAAATTCTCTCTGGCTCTAAAATACAGGGGTTACACAGCAGGTTAACTCTTTTCACATCTAACAATAGATGTTTTTTTGCCTTTGATCTACAAAAATCCTCCGTCAGACTCAAACCGGGGACTTTGTGTTTACACGGGTAACGTCTTGAACCCGCGCGGTGCTTCGGGCCCCGGAAAGACTGGGGCGGCCCTGCAGGACTGTGTTGTGTCGAAGATGGTGAAGAGCCAGTGATGATGATAACTCTTCCAATGTTTGTGTTCCTGCTTTGCCAGCGTGCATATGTCTGATATGAGCATGTGTGGCTGTCAGTCACTGGTATCTTGGCTGTACAGGCCTGAACACGTCAGTCCTACTGATCTTGTGTGAGTCAGTGAGAAACACACACTGAATCTCTCCAACACTTTACAGTGTCAGTAACAGCACGTTACACTCCTCTGTCACAAGTACAGATCCTGACTGACCTCAAAGTACAGAAAGCTTTAACCGTAAAACCAGCGTTTGATCCAGGACTGTCTGAGACCAGCTGGGCTGCTGGTGATACCATGTGATCATTTTATGATCACATGGTATCACACCAGGTACCACAACAGGTGGGAGCTAAAAGAGTAACATTAAACTGAATGAGAAATGACACTGGACACATTAGTTATAAAGTATAACTAATGCTGTTTCAATAAAGCTAAATAAAAGAGGATGCCTCACTGACATATTTCATCACTATCAGTGTAGGAATTGATTAGCTTGTATTGATGATTATGGTGATAATATCAGCTGCTGTTTAAGGGCAGAAGTCTGCGATGGCAAACCATCTTTGGCCGAGCGTATGAACAGACACCAGCTTGTGATGCTAAGTTCGGCTAATTGACCTGATAAGCGTTAAAAACCGTGGAGAACAATGAGATCCCCACTGAGAGCATGTCAGTGACGGATCATTTTAAACGGGATACTTAGTTGATTGTCACATAAATTTAAAAATGTAAATAAATTAGATTAAAAAAATATCTGTATATAAAATGAGAGTCTCGAAGATGTAAAGACTCAAGAGTAAAAGCTTCATCTTTTCGTGACAAGGTGCTGGAGGCGGAGCCGTCCCACCCCAGCTCTCCATCCCACCTGGAAAAGAAAAGAGGCTTACCTGCGTCAGGTTCCCTCCACACAAAAGACCAAAAGGCCAAGGTAGCGGTTACATTATAATTTCCGCGGAGGAGGCGGCAGAGGAGGAAGTCTGGATGGGAACCAGAGAGAATGATGGGATAGGTGGGATGTTCTGTGGCTGGGCAGAGGATTAAGGAGGTTAAATGAGGTTGTGCTGCTCTTTATCTCAGCTGTTCAATGACTCAGGGCAGGATGTTCTCACATCTGGTGTTTCAAACGCAATGAGTAATATACAAAACGCTGAACGCAGTTGGTGCTGAGGCACAATTTTCTGAGAAATCATTCTCTGAAAAATTTAACTTTTTGCACTTATTTTGTATTTTTAATTTAGTAACCCGTATCTATGACTAAAGAACTGAGCCTCTGAATCTTTTAATAATTCTCATCATGTCATTTATGCTTGGAGGATCTCAGATCGCTAATTGGCCTTAATTTAGTTGCACAGTGAAAAAAAAATTAATTCTAAAACAAGTTCTACAGCACGATAGTTTTGTATTTAAAAAATAACAAAATACATGAAACCCTAGACCTACAGTTAACACAAGACTGACTAAAACTAGATCTACTGTATCATTTTCAGGTAATTTTACACAGCTCAGTCTCTGCTGAGATGCCCCTTAAAAAAAAGTAGAATGGCCTAATTTCGCAATGAGAGAGGATGAAAATCAAACAGTATTATTTGGAGTAATTAAGCTTTTTAATAAAGTACAGTGATGAGGTCTGGGCACAGAGTTCAACATTAAGCTTTCCTTTTCATCATGCGGATATGGTTCGTATTGAACAAAAAAGAACTGACATGCTCCGCTCAGGTATCTTCAGAGTATAATGGAGCTTTCTTCAGCGTCAGGGCTGAGACTCGTCCGTGTCTCTGCTGCTTTAGCATATTAAAAGTGTTATATACATCTGTGAGCGCTGACAACTTTTTCTTTCATTAGGGTTTATATTGAAACCTTGATTTTTCCATGCTATTAAAAAGCATAAAAAAAGCAATGCATGGAGATTCCCTCATCTTTGACCTGCATTATAACAGTTAAAGTGTTGAGGATACACCTGGAATGAAGCTGATTTAACTGTGCTAATCATAGAATATAACCATATGAATCACACAGAGCGTTGTCACTGGACGATTCTCAGAAAGCCTGGATTACACTCAGCGATAACATTTTTTAAATCCTTCACTTCGACAGTATTTGCCCACGGCAGCCGCTGTATGGTCAAAGGAACAGTTCAACTGTGATTGTCTCTGACGCTCCACATGCTTTTGTATATATGATGACTGACTCATACATGATTAAACATGAAGCTCCAGCCAGGTGCTGCTCAGGTTAGCTTAGTTTAAAGACTGGAAACAGGGAAACCAGCTCTGCCAGTGTAAAAATGAGACCACAACTATCAGAAATACCAAAAAAAAAAAAAAGCTGTGTGTTCAGTTGTAAGCTCAAGAGGTTTATGTTGGTTAGCTTCAGACAGAGCCAGGTTAGCTGTTTCCCTCTGTCTTTGAGCTAAGCTAAGCTAACTAGCTGCTCTCAGTAGCTTCATATTTAGCAGGAAACGTGAGAGCTGTGTCTTCTCATCTAACTCTGGTTTACCTATAACTTCAGGGCTAAGAAAAGTTTGTGGCTAAGCTAAATAAAAAAAGGGAACATATTAAACCATGTCAGGACACGAAATCTGGCTTATTCAATAAAAGTCAGATGCTTTACATGTCCGTCCACACCCTGCATATAATTGTTAAATTGTTAATCACCAAATTGTTAATTTGGTGAAAGAGGGCAAGTGAAGCTGAGCATAAAAAATAATAATAATAATTAAGCAATAAAATAAAAAACGAAATGCCAGCAATATAAGAGGAAATAAAATTATAGAGCATCAATATTATTCAGTGTCAGCCTGTTTGGGCACATTCAGTTGCAGATTTATTAATTTTTTTTATCATAATAGTCAAAAACATGTAATTACAGCTGAACTACTCCGAGCAAGAAAAATGAAAAATAAATCATTCTCATTTTTTCGTGTTTGGATTAAAGCCTGGGAGGTTTGGAACAACCGATTTTAAAATACCATCCCAGTGGATGCTTTTAAAAACTGCCAGAATTCATATTAAAGAGAAGGAGAATGTAAAATGTGCAAAAAAAACAAACAAACAAACAAAAAAAAAACCCAAACCGCAGAGGAATTGTACTTTGTTAATTTTGAGCTGTTAACCAGTTCAGCAAAAAGAGGGGTCACCTTATCTTTGTGAGATCTAATTCTGGAGACTTTACTTCTCCCTCCTTCACACTCCGCAGAAAAAAAAAACAAAAAGGTTAACGCCTCATCACCTCGACACTTTAAGTCCGACTTCGTACACATGTCCGTCCCCTCCTCCCGCTCGCTGCGCCGCAGCCCCTAACCTTTGCCACGCCGCCGCCCACGAAGCAACACTCGAGCAGAACACGTCTCCGAGGAAGAGTGCAATTAATTAGGCTTGTTGTGTGATCTCTGGCTCCGGAGCTGCAGATGGAATAAAAAACCCTCTTTATGTTTCACACGTTTAACGCCGTGTGATGACAAACTTAAAGAAAAAAGCGGAAAAGGAAAAACAACACGCGCATGAGTGAGTGCAAAGAGCGGCCGCTTTGCTTTTCCAGGCTGCTTTTATTTTTCACCAGGCGCTTCCGCTGTCTGAATGTGGATGGAAACACAAGCATGGAGACTGACTGTGACCGACAGGGTGAATAATGAAACGGCAGGCAGATCGACAGACTCACAGGGACTTCCACATATTTGGCAGCTGCTTTCACCTTTCAGGGGGGGGGGGGGGGGGGGTAGGAGGAGGAGGAGGTGGGGGAAAAAAAAAAAGAAAAAGAAAAACGACCCCGAAATTCCACCGGGGAAACCTGGTTTCCAACAAACAAAAAGTTGCCTCTAAAA
>JBBMJY010000021.1:24342261-24367616 GCA_037833715.1 Toxotes lorentzi | reverse complement strand
CCCCCCCCCCCCCCCCCCCTCCCCCCCCCCCCCCCCCCTCCCCCCCCCCCCCCCCTCCCCCCCCCTCCCCCTCTCCCCCTTCCCCCACCCCCCCCAGCCCCACGACGAGCTTCTGGAAAAAGAAGAAGGAGAAGAAGAATGACACTGAAGTTCAGCTGGGGAGATCTGGTTTCCAGCAAATAACAGGTTGCCTCTGTGAGCGCTGAAAGAAACAGCTCGGTGCTCTCTGTTTCAAGGAACAAACACATGGCTACTCACTGTGAAAGAGAGGATTGAAGAGAAGAATGTCCCTTCGTCGTATCTGGAGAGCTTGGAGAGGACGCCGTCTAAAACACCGGCAAACTGCAGACAGAGGGGGGAGGTGGGGGAGAGGTGGGGGAGAGGTGGGGGGGTACAACAGCGATTTACTGCTTTCATTTTCCCTTCAGTCGCAGTTGTCAGAAAACTCTCCTCCAAAAACCTTTGGTCTGTAACTGAGTCACTGAGTTTTATTTTCTTAAAAATAGTTTAAAACAATGTTTCAGTACAGTCAGAATATTTTAACTAGTTTAAAACATTTTCTACAATCAAACTTCAGTACATGTTTTCTTACAGGGAGATAAAGGGAATAAACCACCACAGTTTCAAGCAATCAGATCTCAGCCAAATAAACAATGGTCCTAATATATTTAAAAAAAAAAGGTTGAATGGATAAAAATAAAATATGATCAAGATATTAAAAAAACAATATTCAAATAGCAATTAAGTTAATAAAACGCAAATAAACCCATCATGTTAAAGCTTAATTTAAAACAAATATTCTTAATAAAAGTGATAATCAGAATAAAGGTCAGAGACGAAAGAAAAACGAAATAAATGTCAAAATCCCTCAAGAAATAAGAAAAAGAAGAATAAGAGAAAAATAAAGAAAATGTCCACTAAATCCGAAAACTTAATATAATAAAATCTAATTAAAAATAAAAGCCTAATGAAAAAATGTTAATGAAAAGTAAAATAACAAATAAAATAAAAAATCCATGACTACTAAAAAGACTGAGGCTTGACCCAACTCCCCTCCACTCCATCTCTAAAAGAAAAGACAAATTAAAACAATAAAAAGAGCAAGAGGATGTGACTGGAGCATAAACAGAGATTTACCTTTGAGACGAGGGAGGAAATCATTTCTTTGAATGCCTCGTCAATCAGCACATCGATTTTGGAGTGGTACTGTTGCTGTGTGTGTGTGTGTGTGTGTGGGGGGGGGGGGTGGATGGGGGAGACACGGAGGGAGGACAAAAAGCAATATTTAATTATTTTCACCACACTGATGGGACACAAAGGCTAAAAATGACTCGTCGCCTCCCTGATGCTGAACAACATCATTGTCTGTGCTGTAAAAGACAGAAAGAAAAAACTACAACACTCGGTATGAACATCAGGTCTCCTCACACACACACACACACACACACGCACACACACGCACACACACCTCCCAACACGGCGAGGTGTGAAAACCTTCCCATCCGTGTAACGCCGCTGAGTTAAGCAGCTAATAGGAGCATTGTGCCGCTGAATGACATTCCCTTCTGCGCTGGAAAAGCGAAGGAATCTGAAGGATACTTTTTGTGCGTCTCCCTACAATTAGAGCAGCCTTGTATTTCTCTAAAGCACTGGTCCAGCTGGGAGGACCAAAGGCTCACACAAGATTCAATTAATCCGCCATTTCACGTCTCTTTTGCCCCCCCCCCACCAAAAAAAAAAAAAAAAAAAAAAACATATTCATGGCACCTTTTCCCTTTAAGGAAGGAGAGGAAAAAAAAGGCTGGGGCTGAGGGCTGAATGGCAGCAGCAGCAGGGGAGTTCATCTCTTGGCGACAATGCCCTTTCACTGGCCGTCTAAAGAACACCCAAATTAAAAATTTCAATCAACAAAGCGCACAGATCGCTGACAAATTGCGGGTCCAGGGAGGTCACCGCCGCCAGCCCTAATTTTCTGTTTTTCTTTTTTTTTTTTCTCCCGGAAAACGGCAGCTCTCTTTCAGCACGCCGAATCTTTCTGGCAAATCTTGAGAGCTTTTCTTTTCCCCCCCCCCCTCTTCTTACCTCAATTAACAGCGCTGCTTTTGCCTTCTTCTTTTTTTTTTCTTTACAGAGACATCAAAAAAAAAAAAAAAAAATCAGAGGAGGAGAAGGAATTGTTTGGTCTTTGCCATGTGAACAGCAAAACCTGAAAAGAACAATTATTGCTTTTAAAAACATTTATGTGGTCGCTGAGCTGCAGCCACCGCGTCTACTTCAGCTCTGTGAGGTGTTTGAGATGAGATGAACCGGGCCACGAACACGACCCCCCCACCCCGGCACCATTTAAAGGACCTCAGCCACAAAGCACAGCACACAAATTAACATTTTCTGAGATTTCAGCTGAGGAGTCCGGTTTAACCGGGGTCTGTCAGAGCAGGATTCATGCATCCGGCAGAGTTTCTCGTCTGGATCATCTTCGATAAAAACAGGGCTGTAATGTGCTCACTCAATACGTGTTTTTATTTTTAACACAGCTTCGTTTAAGCCTCCATATCAGCTCATTTTTTGTTGTTGAGGCTTTCCAAGCTTGTGTGAGCACTGCAGACTGAGGCAACATGACAGATGGGTCAACACAGGCTGTGTTTTCTGCAGAGGTTGAATACATCTCCTGTCCACAGACGATGGTTTGGTTATTTTACAGATCCGCTGTAGAATCAGCCCTCACCTCTAACGAGTAAATTATCCTAGAGAGTAAAATCACTGGTGAGCAGCAGCCTTCTCTGTCTGACTGTTATAGCAGGCACATCGCATGGATCCATCCAGGTTTCCAGAAATTAGATGCAACAGGTTAAAGTTTTCATTCATCCCCTCTGGAATAATTCCTCTGAATTCTAATACATTTCAAACGGCCTCATGATTCCTCACACAGCTCTGCATTTTGTTTTTCTTATCTTTACAGTTTGTTTCTCTGACTTGAACACACAATCTCTGTACTTCAATCCCCTGAAACCCCCTCAAATAATCAGAAAAAAAAACCCAGAAATGAGATTTTCACAGTTGGAACAGGCTCAGGTACGATATAAAAAAAAGTTTAAAATGAAAGTCTGTGTATTATTTGACCCACTGAAGGATCCAACCATGTGTTTAACTGATGACATGGGAGGAAGATTTAAAAGCACTTCTGTTTGGATGGAGCTCCTGTGGAGATGTGTGAGAGGGGAAAAGGGCGATGAGGCGATGGAGGGACTTACCCATTGTTTGTCAATCTGGGATTCAAACAATGATGTGCAGGACACATGGACATGAGGGACAGGGAGGACATGAGACAAAGAAAGAGAAGGCAAAAATAGTCAGCCAATCGATTAAAAAAAAAAACATTAGTAACATTAAAATCCATTTCCTTCATTTTCCACGTCCACAGAAGCAAACACAAAACATCTTCCGTAACATTTCCACCAATGTCTGAAGTTTTTCTGTGGTTGTTACAACTTTTTATTTACATTCCCATCACAGTTTTGACCTTGAATCAAACATTTCATCCTAAAAGTCCTGTTGTCCAACAGCAGACGCACATTTTATTGTGACATTGTCCTAGAGAGTAATTGTCAGAATTTGCTTTTGAGTTATAAAATCCAACATTCTGATGTTTTTCAGCCACTGTGGGTCATAATGCTTCTTCCCGCGTTGGCTGTAAAAATCAAACACGTAAAAACCAGCAGAAAGCAGACGAGCTGTAAAAGCTTTTCTGCCTTTTTAAACTCCCCAGAACGATTCAGTCCTAAAACTCTGATCATTTAATCATCAAGGTTATTCAGACTGAGGCTTTTGGGCTGAATTAAGTTCAGCCTGACAAACTGAATGATTGTTGTGTTCATGAAATCAGTTCGTCCTTCTCGAGTGGACACACAAAATGCTCAAATTTGATTTTTTGTTGCTGTCTCCACTGAAGATGTTAAATCTGTCATTATATCATGGGCTGCCTGTGACGGTGCAGCTGGAAGGAGAAAGAAACTAATGGAGGCGATTTCTCCTGGTGAAAAAAATGAATTTTAACATGAAAAGAAAACACTTTCAAACCCTTTCAAATCAAATCTCTCGACAATGGGTTCCCTACAGTCTTGACCTTTGTAGTTTCAGGTAAATGTCTGAAAAAAAACACGAGAGCAAAAGTGTAAATAATGGATTCAACATTGTGTTTATCGTGGCTGCAAACATTAGCATGCATGGCTAACTAGCTTACTGCGTAAAGTAGTCAGTTTTGTTTTACTTCCACGGCCGAGGAGCCGATCATAAAACAAAAATACCTGTCAGGTTCCAGGTAATGTTCAAAGCCCTGTTCACAGTGAGGTAATAATGCAGTGTTAATGTAGTGTTACAGGAGCTGGTCCTGGATGCTGTCAGATTTTAGGCTAACATTAGCAGCTCCGTTTGTCTTTGTTTTATGATGACCTCTTATTATCATTATTACTTCATTATTAAATTGTGTGGAGATGCAGGGGTGTGTGGGGGAACGCCGCTACATTTAATTAGCAGCTCAACAAACTACTGCAGTAAAATTTACTGTACTGTAGTAGTATACTGTAGTATTTACTTATCTTGTACTATAGAGTCTTAATACTTGATGTTTCTTGTTCCTGCTCAGGGACTACAGAGGAAAATTAGCTGGTAGCTAACTCTGGTATGGCTGAGATCTGTGCACTGTCCCTGCTAAATAAACAAATAAATCAAAAAATCAAAAATGCTGATTACACATTAATGTGTACATTTCTGATATATATATATATATATATATATATATATATATATATAAAAATGTAGCAGCACAACCAGTCTGTATGTGGATGCTGCAAATGTGTATAGAGTTGGTTTGTATAATGGTGCGTCTCTCTGCAGGCATTTATTCAGTGTGGAGGAATAAATGGACAGATGGTGTTTTCGAGCGGCGGCGGCTCGTGGAAGCTGGAGAAGAGAGGAAGCTGAAGGTTAAGAGAATAGCGAGCTTAGCTCTCTGTCAAGACTGCCGGCGGCCAAGGGTTTCGCTCTCAGCGATGCCAAGGCTGCCGCCTCACACGGGCTTCACGGTCATCCATTTAACAGCTCATGTTGAGCGTCTGGCCGTTTCAAGTGAACACAAATACACCTGAACTCCCCGTCTGCTGGATGTTTGAAGGGAAACAGTCACGTTTTAGTGGCTGATCTGACAGTCTGACTCGACCTGTTTGGTGTGGAGTCAGAAAATAAAAGACGGCTGAGGATTTCAGACGCTGACAGACTTTCACTCTGACAGGAACAAGTCTCTGCTGAGCTGTGAGATGTAAACTGAAAAATACAAACATCCATCCATCTTAAGTGATTTAGTCTGATTTTCGGCCAAGACTCATTTTTCCACAAACACGAAAAATGTTCTGCCAAAGTGGAGATGATTTCTCTCGTTCCAAGTTCAGTTTCTTCTCTTGTTTCTGATTTTTTTTTTTTTTTTTTTTTTTTTAGGAATGAGTCCTAGTCTTTTGAAACGAGACAGGATAATGGAGATCAGGGCCTGGTCACACCTGCACTTATAACAGCTAAATTAGTTCATTTCAGTGGAATCCCTTCGATTAGGGGATTCTACTCAGAGTGGTGGAGTAAATCTGTGTGGAGCTGTTGTGTAGAGTTTAGAGACACCTGCCGTTTACCAGTTACCAAGATCTAACACTGGCAGGTGGATAAGTGGTATTGTATAGATGCTGCAAAACTATTGATTATTGAACTATTGGTGTCTAACATAGCAACAGCAGCTAAAGCAGGCAGTGCTTAAGAACAGTTAATAGAAAACCATCTTGAAGGTGCTGACCTTTGAGGGAACAAAGAGCTGGAGCCTGGTCTGCAGCCGGTCCTCACACAGGAGAAAATCAGCTTACTGTGTAGTTCAGTCCAGTTGCTAACTCAGACTGAAAACTAGCGACCAGTTTCAGTCTCTCTATCACATCTTAGACTAATGTGATCACACCTATTTCTGTTCTGCCTGTTGAATCAGGAGTGTCGTCTGATCCCTGTGTGAAGCAGATCACTGCACTAAGATAAATTCCTCCATTTTGAAGCAACGACTGTCGGAGCCTTATGTGGCGGCTCCTCTGCTATCAGTGTGTGTGAGAGAGCTCTGTAAGTGAGGTCCATTTACCAGTATCGCAAATATGACAATGAAACATCTGATTGAAGTTTTGTAGAAAGTAACTGAAATCATTCTTATTAAACTATTTTATTTCCACCGTTATTACAAATTAGCGACAAGTCGTTCAGATCTAATTTCCAAGCAGCTGCAGATACGTGAGTGTGACACTGATCCTTTCTTCTTCGTGTTATTCCTTCAGCTAAAAGTCCAGTTGGAAGATTATGGGACTAAAGCCAGCATTTTACACCCTGTGTCGTCAGGTGACTGATGTCAGGTAATGTGATCAGTCACATGACCGTTAGCTCACCTCCTGACCGGAGTCCAGCACACAGAGTTTGGAGCACTGCTTCTTGGCGTCCATCAGCACGTTGAACATGGTGCAGACTGACAGCGGCACCCGGAAGTCCGTCGACTTACTCGCTTTTTGCATTTTGGAGTCAAATGCAGATTTTGTTCTGTGGGATAAAACACGAGTTAACTTATTTTACAACAAACTGTGGCTTAAAAAAGAAAGCAAAAGAATATAGTTATTCATGCATTATTTTAAGAACTCAGAGGTAATGAGTTACACAAAATAAAAGCTTGGTTTTCAGGTGAGTCTGTTGAGTTTTGATATTTTCAGATGAGAAAATATCAAAAGGAGAAATGATTTTTCTGTGATCTGTGCTTGAGCTTTCTGAGGTTATAACTCAGAAGCTAATTACTGGAGGAACAGGTGTGTTATTTACCGTTTTCTATTTTCATGGAATTAAAGAAGAAATTCATGATTGTAGGTGTGAGATACAAAAATAAAGACAAAGAGGGAGAAGGATTGAGACAGATGTGAGCCCAGAGGTCCAGCTGTGGTAACCTCTCAGTCTGACCTCTTGACGCAGGCCTCCATCATGTCGCTGGCCATCAGTTTGAGTCTCTGCTCCAGATGTTTGGCGAACTCAGGCTCCGGCCAGTGAAGGTCCAGAACAAACATCTGCAGAGCATCCAGCTTCCAGAACAAATCCTCCGAGGTGGCTGAGCCGTTACTGCAGGGAGGATGGAACGGGTTAATAACTGAAAACAACTAATACAACACTAACACACACTTTTAACATGGAGCCGCTGGGTTTTCCAACATTGTTAAGGGATCTCCTATGATGAGCATCTGTTCCACCAAACCTTTATTTTGGTAAGGTGGTAGAAAACTGAGTAACTACTGCAAACTTTACTTCTTCTCTTGTTTCTTAATATTAAGGTACAACTTTCTTTGGTACGGTTACATTCAGTGTTTCACTCTAGACACCCACTGTTTTCAGTAGAGAAAGATGAACAGATGAACCAAAGTCTTTGGTACAACTTTGTCCACTATTGTCATCAGAAAACTGCAGACCCATAAAATGCGTCACCAATTTAAAGTAAAAGAGAAAAGCATCAACATTTCATTCCATATGTTCTTTAACATTTGCTCCACAGGGTTGATCTTCTGATCACATGGGTCATAAATACAATGTTTTCAGCTGACAAATCTCAAATCCAGGATATCAGTCATTTAGCTCACCTTCTGTCTTCTTCCTTCTGTCTGCAGCAGAAGGAAGGAAGGAAATAAATCTAAAACCTGACTTGACATGATCGGCAGACACAGCAGAATATTTCGTATTTGTATTTAATGTGCAGCATATGCAGATTCACTGATGAAGGAGCGGTGAGAGAAAACACAGACGCTCAGTATCTGAGAAAAGCAAAGACTCATAGAAGACGATAGATGTGTCTTCAGGCTCCATCGTGGTTCTTCAACAGGTTCCGGGCGTTTTTTGGTGCAGATCTGAGTGATTTCAGTCCGTAAACACAGCATCAGGCCGAAACAGAGACAGATGGACGCCTCCCCGCGCGCACAGGTTACACAGCAACACATGGCAACGCTTGCCGCCACCGACATCCAAGTGTACAGCGCCCGGCTAGAATGACAGCCACGGAAGGATGGGGGGGGGTTGATTTGGGGGTGGGGTGGGGTTAAAACAAGCGCCACTCACTCCCTCACTTTTCTCACTTTGCCTTTAAAAGACTGTTACCTTAAGAGGCGCACAGGAATAAACGCTTTGGGCTGAGTCCGCAGTGCAATTAAACGCTCAGTGGCAATCCCCCTCATGTCTAATTAGTGGTGCTCTTCTCTGAGCGCGCTCCGCCCTGCTCCCCGGGGAGCGGGACGATCCCACTCGCCCGTCTGTGCTCGCTAATGAAGTGCCAGCTTGTTTTTTTCTCTCTTTTTTCATTGGATCGAGGAGGGCCAAGTGAAGTGAGGTAGAGGAACAGTGTGGTCCGTGTTGTGGGAAAGGCAGGGGGAGTCGGAATGAGGAGCCTTTTTAAGAAACACACCCTCAATCGGCCTCCTGAGACAACCCCCCCTCCTCCCCACCACCATCCTCTAACATGGCCACCAACGCTGACACTTCTGCAGCACAATCACTCGCTCTAAAATAGACTGACTGACACATGAAAACATACACGTCTGAAAGAAAACTAGACCGAGCAGGTGAATTCAGATCAAACCTATGATCTTTCTGTTAGTCTATAAAATGATAATTGGAAAATGCTGCTCAATGTCTATAATTAGATCCCATCACTCAGTGTGTCTATGTACGTCCTCTTTGTTTGACCAGCAGTCTAAACCCAGAGATATTCAGTGAGTCACAGAAAACACATCCTCACATTGGCTGGAACCAGAGCAGGTTTGGACAACAGATTTAAACTAAATGAAATGCGTTTTGTTTGGTACGAATTGCTTAAATTCTACATTTCTTATGATGCATATTTCCTGTTTTAAGGCTCATTCACACCCACATGTAAAACACCAAAATCCAGTCTTGTCCTTGGCACTGCAGAGATCACTGGATTTGTTCGTGGGGATAATGTTGACCTCAGAGGGAACAGAGAACGGAGAAAGCTGTCGTAGCTTATTAGCTTAAAACTGCGACAGGAGTCAATGGTACAATTAAACGTCTTGAATAAACTGTGTGAACTTGTGACTGAGCCAAAGAGTCTGTTAACCTGTTTGACTTTGATCAGTTCTTATGCAGCGTACGTGAATATTCTGAATTCATGTTACTACAACACGGTGAGTTATCCAGACAAACATTAAGTGCCTTACATACAAAACACTCCACATGAACACTGACTTCATTTTGTTCCTGGCAGGCAATTACAACCGTAAAATCAATATGAAGAATATGGAGGTCCTGCAATTGTTTTAAAACAGCAAATCCCCAAGGACAATCGTGCTTGATGATTTTTTTTAGTTTGTCTTTTACACTATGTCATGTTTTGACACTGCAGAGCATTCTGAGGTGAAGAGGAGCCGGCGGGTTTTTATTCGATAAAGCTTTCTCATACATGAAAACACAGAACGTCTCTCAACTTACAAGATGTCAGGTAGATTTATTCCTTGCAAGCTGTAACACAAAATTGAGGTGACGTGTTATTATTATACTGATATTCTTGACATTGTGACATGCACACAGCGCAGCACAAGGACTCGTGACACACAGAGGATCTCAAAATCTTCACGGACGAGCCACTGAGGAACGACTGCATGCAGGCGGCGCCCCGCTGACAAAAGAGCCACGGTGTCACAGAAACAATTTGAAACCACAGACCTCCCTCGCATGCTGAGCCTGGCTCATTCAGACAAGAATAATGCCGCATGCTCTTCACTGCACTCAGAGAGACCAGGACTGAACAGCATGGCAAAGTTTTTGTGGATTTCAATAAATGACTTTTACGACAGAACTGTAAAACTGTAAAGCAGGGCCTCATGCAGGGGAGTAAAAACGTAAAAAGAATCAGTGGAGTTCTGACTGGAGACGTTTCTTCACGTAATAAACATGCAGACAAAATGAACAGAAACTGAGCTGCAATGCAACTAATGAGCATTCAGGACAGACAGAGGACAGTCCAGGCCAGAGGTCTTCACCAATACCTGACCCCGAAAACCAAAAGACCAGACCTGAACCGATCCAGGGCTCCTGTCCACACTTTATTTCTGATCCAGGTCTGACTATAAATCTTTGGCCTTTGTAAAATGCTGACTTGAGCCTGAACAGGTCAACATGCTAATATTAGCATGTTAGCACTAAATTATTGATTACAAGCGTTAGCATACATACAGTGAGGCACCACGCGAATGTGCTAAGAGCATTTTAACAAGAACACACGATTGGCATTCGACTCATGTTACAGCTGAGCCTGGACCGTAAACTAAGCTGAGACGGAGTTGTCCTAAACGACCCCGTACAGGTCCTGTTTCTTGTTGATGGACCACATTGTGGATTTGGGTAAAATAGTTTCGGGGTCCCTGCTTTGCTCCAAATTCTGAAACCGTGTGAAGAGCTCTAGTCCAGACCACAGTGGAGCCTCCGAGGGCTCCGATCCCCGCGCCCCACCCTCGTACATACGTGTTCTCGCACAGCGGCCCCATCCAGGCAGGTGCTGAGAAACTGGGCATCTGCGGCAGTGTTAGGGGAAGACTGGGGACTTTGGGAAGAGGAACGCTCGCTAGATTGTTAGTGAGTGACCTGTCAGCGGTGAAACCGACGGATGGCAGACAAGGAAAATGAATAAAAGACAAAGAGAGAAAGTGAAATAGGAACAATGGCTGCTCTTCACCACACACACACATTAACATATTATAGTCACCACTTCCTGCAGTAATTCATGAAGCAAAGACCAATAAAAGACAGAAAAGTCACCACTCACTTCTATTTATTCTATTTTCTTCCAGCTCAGGTGCTGTTTGTTAAAGAGCACAGTTCGGTGCATTGTTCCTGACGGCAGTGTGTCCTTGCTGTGTGTGTTGTACATTCAGTTCTGCCTCCTTTTGTTCCTGTGTTGTCCTGTGCAGCGTTACATTTGTTCAGTTCCCTGCTTTGTTGTTTCTGTTACATTCACAGTATCACACCCACCCCGACAAATCGTCTCTGCCGACGGTGAACATGACAATAAGAGACGGTTCCTGCTGTGAAGGAGCCACTAAAACTGACCAAGTTCACATCCAGGCCCAGAGGACAGACCGTTGTCTCAGAGGGAGACACATGGACATGTATGAAGAGATGCAACTCACCATTTTACGACAAACTGTTGCTTACTCATAAAGATAAATCTGAGTTATACCACATGAACGTTTGCTTTACACTGTGTTTGAATGCACCTTTTTAAATCTGCAACTCATGCGTGGAGCCTGTGTGGTGCATTACCGTCATTTTCGTACAGGTGAGTCTGACCAGCAGCTGCTGTGCACAGAGTGTGTAAAGCTAACACTGACGGCGAAGGACAGGTGGGCGGACTCTTACTTGACGGACTGCCAGGTCTCCTGCTCGAAGCCGCGGTGGATGGACTGAGCGATGGACGACTCCATCAGGTCGATGTAGCGCACCACCAGGGGGACGAACAGGTCCTGCAGGTGTTTGTGGAACATCCCATTACACAGGTGAGCTGTGGGGTAACAGCACATACGTTTTTAAAGGAACGTAGGATCCAGGATTTTTTAAAATCACTTTCCTTTACATTGTGAGACACTTTTCAACATTTTCGTCAGTTGCTCTAGAAATAATGAGTGGATCAGACATACTTATGGTATGGTACAATCCTGAATCTACAGAGTTATACTTGCTGGGTTTTATGACAGATAAATTGTTTAGGTTTGATGGATTACTTCCTTTTTCCTTTTATTTTTCTATACGAGTCAGACAGACTGTGTAGGATTGTTTGACCTTGGCAGAGGTATGTGCTCTCCTGACTGCAGTTCTAGTTGGGAGTACATCTATTCCCTCTCTTGCTGAGAAAATCGATACCACATTTACCTAACAACCAGTTAACTTAGCTTAGCACCCTGGAAAGAAGGGGAAACAGCTAGCCTGGCTAGGACTAATTCCTGGAGCATTCTTGTCATCATTCGTCAACAGAGACTCCAAACAGTCCGACACACAAAACCACAACGTGTCATCTTTGCACTTCAGTTTTTGTTCGGTTGTATTAAACAAACAGGACACGATGTGTTAATTATTCTGCTTCAGAGGTGATGTTAGATGGATTTTATCAGGACGGAGCCAGGACGTAGCTACGTGCAGACACGAGAAACGACACATGAGACACGATCATCTTTGCAAGAAACTGAATAAATGAGTTTCTTCCCTCATTCAACCAAACCTGAACATTATAAGATGCACATTATAACCCACCCACCCACCTCGGCCCCCCCTCCTGTAGGTTTGAGAGAGACTGTCACACAGACAGATGAATCAGTAACAGTCCACAGTGAGGAGACGCGAGCAGGCTGGTCTCTCAGGACTTCATTAGTTTTAATTCCTCTCGCTCGGCTCCATCATGATTAACACTAGCCTTTTTGCCCTCTGGAGAGTAAAACCCACCTCCCTCGCAACCACTCGCCTTCACATGCTGACAATCAAGTGAGCATTTAAATAATCTACAGAACAACTGAGGGATAATACACTTGTTGAAGAAAATCCTCAAAGAGAAATACAGTCGCTGAGTCCTGAGCTCGGCCGATCGGCGGCCACCGCAGAGGTTATGCTGATTTTTATGAACGGCTTAAATGTGTGAAAAAATACTGTGAACAAATAGAAAAGTCAAGGATTGTTCCTTCATTGTGAGGCTCAGAGGAGGCAAGAACAAAATATCAGATTTTCTTTTGTTTTTTTTACTTTTGTCAGTATCAGACCGGGTTTAATTCTCGTTCCTCTGACGTTAGACATAATTATCAAAGAGGGAAGACCTCATTTGTGCAAATAGTCAAAACTATGATTTAGCTTGTTCTGTGTTTTTCGGCTCTGTCTATTGCCTCATTACACTCCAATTCAAGTCGGCTAATGTTGTGACACTTGGAATAATTACGGCATTAACAGAGGACGGTAATTAGAAAAAATATAAAAGATATGAGCCACAAAAAGAGAGATGTGTGTTCTTCACATAATGAAACGCTGAGTTTTTTTGTTCCCAACAGTGCCCTTGGGCTGTCTGTCTATCTGCCTGCCTGTCTGTTACTGTATTCGAGGTACTTTGGCATCAGCCATGTTAAATAACGCCTCGCATCTCGCCAAATCTCTGCTGGCTCTGAGACAAAGCCTCGGAGCCGACAGAGGGCTTGGAGAGAGGAAACAATGAGCTGGGATTTTTCTCCGGCAGTCAGATGAAATCTTAGTGAGATGCAGTTTATCAGGCAAGAAAATACCACAACAATTTGAAATACAGCCGTGCAATGTTGATGTTTGTCATACTTTAATCTAAAGTTTCCACTGTCTTTTCAGAGGTTTATGTGTTTTTTACACCGTTGGGGCCTTGAGATGTAGAAAAGCACATTAGAAAAATAAGTGATTGTCCAAAAAATGTTTCCTTATTCCTGAAATCATGCTGTTTGTTGCTGCAGAAAGAAAAAGGGTTACTATTCATAAATTCACAAAACAGATGAAAAATAACTGAGCTGAAATATGCAAGGATTAACAGCAGTGGCCCGTCCACAGCTGGTGAATGATTTAGTTTGGTTTCAGTGTTTTTGTCATTTTAACTCTATAAAAGTAAACCAGCAGAAAAGAAATGAGCTTTCTGCAGGACCAGAGAATAGAACTGTCAAAATGTCAGACTTGATAAAGCTTGTGAATAAAATCGGCCAAACTGCAGCATCACAATATCAAAAATGAACATTTGTTCACAGTCGGTGGATAAATGAGCAGATGAATCGAACCCAAACTGAATTATCACAATTAAACTTTGTCAGACTTTAGTAGAAATGGATTTTAAACATGCCAGTTCCTCCTGTCCACTGACTAAATAATACGAGTGGAGTGAAGATGCTGAAGTGAGACAGGTTGATGACAGTGTGCTAACATCCTCTCCTGTCTACCTGTTGACAGCCTGTCTACCTGTTGACAGGTAGACAGGCTGTCAACAGGTAGACAGGCCGGTTGACACCGAGCTGGAGACAAACTGTGGGCAGCTGACTGCGTCCGTCGCTCGGCCTCGACAGTTTTCTCCGCTGCTCGTGTTAATTACTTCTCCGCTGAAGCGTGCGAGCTGCTGTTAACCTCCTCGCTTAACAAGCCTTGTTTTCTCTGGCGTCACCAGTGTTAATTAGCGCTCTTAACGGCGAGACCATGTGCCGTTCCTTATGGGGGATTTCCTCCCAAAAAGCTGCAGTTTTAGAGGCATGAGTGTGAACAGAGAGGATGCAAATGAGTAAACGATACAAAGAGGAGTTTGACTTTGGAAATCATGTTTTTAAAAGTCACACTGAGCTAAACAAGCTCTGAGCTCATCCACAGCTTTAAGAATTCAGATGTGTCCGATGAAACAAACAATAAAAATGAAGGATAGAGTGAATAACTGTGAACGGTGAAGGTCGGAGGTTACAGAAGTGGGCCTGTGATTAGAAGGTTGCTGTTCAGGATAAAGGCCTTTAACCCCACATACTTCATTCAGCTGCCAAAATAAGTTCATTGAGACAGAGAAGGTCAGACTTACGGTCAGTTCGCAGGAAGTTGTTGAGGAGTTGGAAAAGTGGGAAGCTGTCCCAGGAGTCCACGGGCTGGACCTGCAAAGCGGCGTCCATGTCGGCTCTGTACAGAGACAGAAATGTTTCCGCGTGTTCAGCCATGAGTTCCGGCCACCATGAGAAAGCCTGAGAGAGAGATGCAGGAAAAAAGAGCAGAGACAACGTCAAAAGAAATGAACAGGAAGTTGTTTTAGTTTTGGTTCACTGACAACTATTCAAATTTCTGTTTTCAAAAAGGACATGCAAACAACACTGTTAGACTCAATGAAACTACAACATCAGATGTTTCAGCAACGAACCCTGAACCTGTAGTGGCAGCAGTACCGAGCAGTTTATTACATGGCGACAGTCCAGGTATGGACACGTCTCTGTTTAATCATGACCATGTCCGTCCCCTGACATTAACTACATGTTTATTACTGTAACCATGACGACAAGTGTCAGCAGTAATCCAAGACACATCCAGTGACTTGAAAATGTTGTTATGTTTGTCCAGCGACGTTTCCATCAGCTCCTCATGGAATTCCTTGGACTGCTGGTCTAATAGATTGAAGCCCCTTGGCTACTCGCAGGGGATTTAATTTCATTTCTTTATTTACTTATTTATAAGGACAATGCACGTTAATCAGCGTTGAACCTGATTATTCAACTTAAACCAGCTCTCTGTGGCAGTGATGGTTTCTGTGTCCGATTAATGGGGCAAACATTCGGGCAAACACTTTCTATTTGTTAATAACACAGATCATTTTGTAGAGTTCTGTTTTCAGGGTCTTTTTCTTTTGATCAGTGTCAGAAAAAGTCCGATTAAATGAACTTCAGAAATTAAATATGGAAATCTCTGAGGGGGGTGAATCATTTTACAGGCACCGTGTGTTACTTACTTGAGTCTAACGTCTTATAAACGTCCTGATGACCTGTTAAAGCTGCAGAAATCTAAATGAACGGAGGCAGATGCGAAGTATATTTAGTTTCCGTGCAGGTATCTTCAGTCTAAAGAGCATCCAGGCTGCATGGCTCTGCAGCGGACAGAGGTCAGTCTGCTCAGATGGCCGCTACTATTGACAACTAAAGGACCTCTGAGAGAAAAGTGCAACCAGCCTTGAATCACATGTTAATGCACTGAGGTTGGTGTTTGTGTACGACGGAGGAAGGAGAGGCAGAGATGTAAGATGGGGAAAAGAGAAATGACATGGTAGCGGCTCGTACTCGTGGCCTCGCAGGACGAACCATCAGGCCTTTCAAACGCGCCTTTTCGGTTTCCTGTTACTCACAGACAGCAGTGAACCTGCCTGACAAGTCTTCAGTTCATCTTCATCAGTTACAACTCTTTCTTCTGGACACGTCCATTTCAAAAACAGGAAGAAGAAAAAAGGAATGAGAGAACAGGTGAATAAAAGAAGAGATAAAGAAATGAGGAAAAAAGAAAATGAGAAGACATGAAAGATGGAGAAGAGAGAAGGAAAAGAGGAAATAAGACAAATGTTTCAACAATGAGAGGAAACATGAAAACATGAGGAAGAGAATAAAAAGAAAATAAGGTGAGGACGTGTTAGTGGTTAACATAATCGACTCCAGAATTATTAAACTGGTTCTGTTCAGGCTCACAGCACCTGGTTCAGGATCGGTGAAAGATCCTGGTCTGGTCTGATACTAAAAACGTTGACAGTGACCTCAGACACAACCTGTTTATTTAAATTTAACCTGAACCCATAGTCCTGCATTCTGTCCACCCACCATCAGCCCAAACCTAATCCAGGCAGCGATTACATTCGTCATCACTGTGTCACTGTGAAAACACCTCAGCGACACAGAAACATCATTTTTAGGAGACAGGGTTGTGGCAGACTGTGACACAGTAAAGAGTGAGGCTCTGGACTTTGGACCGGCCACCCCAGCTCCCCGGGCGCCCTCTGCCCAGCGTCTCTAGTGCATGTGCATACTTTGTGTGTGTGTTTTGTTCACCTGGTGTGGGCAAAATGCAGAGAATTAATTTCCTGTATGTGTAAAAACAAACAAACAAACAAACAAACAAAACAACTTACTTGGATAATAATAAAGGATTCTTCTGATTCTAAAGATTTCCCTGCACTCGAGATGAAGGACCTTGATCCACACGCTGTACACTTGCATTTTCAAGGCCTTTCTTTCACGTTCACCTTATTAATCCTATTTGACAATTATATCCTGTTTCTCGTCTCTGCTGTGTTTGTCATTTACTGCTGCAGTGACCTTCTGCTCTCACAACGAGCAGGAAAATCATTATAAATCCAACTGCACTTATTAAGACTGTTTGTTCACCTACGAGGAACCGACACGAAGATACACGACCACCACGCAACTGTCCAACGACAAGGATCCAAACCCCCAAACAACACAGCAAAATGGCTGCATGCGTCTGATTCTCATCTCAGGTGATGCTCCCATTTAACAGGTCACTGTGAAAATCACAAGACAAAAATCACATGACCCAGAATTCCAAAGATAAGAAACGTTCAACAATTCCTCTGTTTTCCTGTTTAAAAGCAAAAAATCCCGTTTTTGTAGGAAAATGATTTGCTGTTTGAAAAAAAAAAGCGTAGAGACTTAACAATAAATTTACCATGAAACACACAAACACAGAAAAAAGGTCGGCAGTGTCACACGGAGAAGAGGCTTCGAGCAGTGATACAACAAGAACACACACCTGAGGATTCAGCTGAGGACCACTGAAACATTCACAGAGCAAACTTACCTCTCGTCCCTTCCCCCGGGGGAACAGAGAAAAAGACAGAAAGAAAGGACAGTCAGTTGAATAAGAAGAGGGTTTAAGGTTTAATGTGATCCTGTCTTTAAAGTCTTGCAGCTCTTCTCACAGTCTGAGGCTGCTGCACCTCAGTACGTCTGACTGCTGGTTCTTCATCACAGTAAATTCATCACAGTTCTCTCATAACGTGTGTTTACGTCTAAGAATCTTCTCAGTTGCTCTAAATTTATAATAAGATCAATAAGTTTGTTCCCGTGGACGCTGGAGTTTCTCTGTGCTCAGCTCAGAGCACGTACCAGCATGATTCTGTTTGGAGCCAGTCCTGGTCCTGGTCCTGGTCCTGGTCCTGGTCTGATATGTGACTTACACGAGTGTGTTGACACATACACACTTCTCAGTAAAGTAGGACACATCTTGTGTTCAGCAGTTTCACTTTTGAAATGACAACGATAACAGCATCACATATTTATAGATTTCATTTTTCAGTGAGGGAGAAGGAGTCCAGGTAATTTTAAGACTTTGAAACTTGGTAATTAAACTCTATCGGACACAAATGATTATTCCAAGCCGAGTATCTTTACGCGGCTCGAGAGTCGTCTGGCAGGATGCGTTCACATGAACTGCCTGAAACAGCAGCTCGTCACTTTGACACTTCCATAATGAAACACGGACGAAAAATAAACAACAACAGAAACCAGAGACCGTCACTGACCGGGTAAACAATTATGCTTCGTCTCTAAATTCAAGCCGTGGCAGCCTGTGGCGCTGCTCTGACAAAAAGCCTCTAATTCGAAGTTAACATCACATCCGAAGCTCGGAGCAGAGATGCAGCGGTCGCCATGGCAGCGGCAGAGTGCGCCGCGTTATTAATAGCTCAGAAACAGATGCCTGAGCGCCACGCTGCCACTTAGGGCCGATCAAACCGCCACGTCGCAACACCTATGATTGATCAGTTTTACAGTGTGGCACAGGAACGCTGCGTGCATATGGGCCGTGGGCGTTGTTTTCATCGCGTCTCCGCCGCAGACGTTAATGCAGCGCCGCCACTTGCTCATCTCATCTGCCACTTCAGCGTGAGCGCTGCCAACCGAGGCAAAAGAAGGAAACGGACAAAGTGATCGGGGATGTTGATGAAATGATCGGGTGTTGATCAGCTGCTGTCGGAGGGGAAAATTAAGCGCTGAAGATGAGATTTAGAGGAAGAAAAGAGTTTCAGAGTAAAACTGTGATAAAAAACCTCCACAAAACAGGACGGAGAGTTTTCTTTAGCAAGTCACAACAACAACAACAACAACAACAACAACAACAACAACAACAACAGCAGCAGCAGCAGCACTGAGTTCACGTCAAACACAAGCTCTTCACACTGAGGACTTCACGGTTTGATTCTCGCGTCTGAAACTGTCTGAACATTTTAACAGAGAGAGATTTCAGTAATGTGAAGGTGCTCATTCATCACTGGGCAGTTATTTCTATACTCCTGCTCTGTCAGTCTGTAGTGGTGGACGTGGACAGGTGATGGGTAAGTCCACATGCAGGACCAGTGCCCAGAGGCTTACTCAGAGCCTCAGGCCAAGCTGCCCTGAATGAAAATCAGGTACCTCAGAGTGATGCTCGTCGTTCTGCTGCAGGACCTCGATGCAGAGTTCTCCCAGTCTCATCATGTCCTCCAGTCTCTTCTCTGAAGCTGCCTGAGGATCCCCTGAAGGTTCACGTACAGCAAGAAACATGCAGGGTGGAAATAAAATGACGGAAAGTTTACACACTGACACTCACACATGCCTACACTACCCATAAACCTCTGCTCTGAGTGCACGGTAAGCTGGCTGCACATTTATTTACTCCAGCACAAATAAAGTTCTAAACTCTCACCCTTGATCTGAGCGTATTCGATCAGCTGACTGTAGTTGATTCCCGCTGCTTTTTCCAGGCACCTCTGCACAAGTTTCTTCATGTCCTCCGGAGGGACAGGTGTGGTGATGTCCTTCATCAAAACCTGGAACGACACATACGTTGACCACCTGAGGTTCAGGGACGGATCAGAAGACAGACCTGTTCCTCTGAGGAGATCGGACCTGTAACTGTGACACCCCGCTGGCCTAACTTTTAAGTCTAGGAGTAAAAGTATTTTATCAGCTTCTGAAACCGCTGCCATCCCTGCTGATATCTCAGAGCTGCAGGAGATGGTGTTCAGACACAGACGTGTTCTCATTCTCTGTCCATCGACCAGTTTTTGCCGGATACGCTCTCTCCTCACTGTAACCGGGGAAATGTTGCTTTGAAACCTTCATGTTTTGGGTCTTTAAAACTTTTTAAGGACGTTTTTTAAAAAAAGTATCCGAGTTGTTGCAGCAGACTCAGAGATTCTTCTTCCCTTTGCCTGTAAAGAGACTCTGATGTGTAAAATGGGTGGATTTTCCCTTTAACAGGTGCTGCAGTAGAAAGTTGAAGTGAGGAGATAAATTTCCTGTTTTTTCCACGACTGTCACACAACTGATCAAATTAGTTTAAACTGTTTACATTTATCATGTAATAAAACCCTGTGTCTCTCTGGTGTTTATTTACAGCATAATGCAAATTCATTATTGATAAATATCAAAGATATAAGACATGTATTCATTTTTTAACCATATTGTTACACAAATAACCTAAATAGCTCAGTAATCTATTATTTACCTATAAACATGAAGCCTACACATGAATGCTCCTCTTACTGTTTAATGTGAATGAGAGTAACAGTAGGAACCTTTGTAAAACATTCTCAAACTCTTCTCTCAGGTAGGAACGTTTTTAGTCCTGAAACCTCAAAGATTCATTCAGGCCCTGAACTTTTCTGCTCTGTACATGTATAAAAGATTTAGCAACACTGAGAAAACCTCCCAGGGAGTTCGAACAAACACTGGATAATAATTATTATGATCAAGTATTGAAATGTGTTGCTGTACCCGTTCCTGCAGGGAGAGCGTTGCCTTCAGGGCCCCATCTGGTCGTCCAAAGGGAAAGCAGTACCTGCAGATGCAAAATGTGGGCGGGCATCACATTTAGAAACAACCTCAAGGACAACTGCGTGGAGGAAAAAAAGAAGAAGAAGAATAGGAAGATGGAAGCAGCAGCAGAAAGACGTCGGTCGGCGTCAACAGATGGCTCCCTCCTTTCATCTAATTACACTGATGAGGGAAGCTTTTCTCACCTCCAGCTCCGTCTGAGCGCAGACGAGGCAGTTCAGAAAGGTTTCACGTGGCTAATTGACAAGTGAACAGTACTTAATAAACAAAGGCACGTGGCCACACAGGTCAGCCATTTAATGGACAAAACCCTAGAGGCAGATGTTCTGTGCCTTCATAGTTACCTGGCTGACAAAAAAAAGTGTTTCTTTTAAATATTATCCATCATGACTTTGCCTGAAGCTTCTTTTCACGGTTAAAGTCACGAGTTCATGATGTTCACTGAAATGAAAATCTAAATTCATTAAAGAGCAGAATGTCTTCAAAAGGCCTGAACAGTCTTTGATGGATGTAACAAGTCGGAGTGTTTCCGAGGAGAACAGAGAGTAAAACAGTTATATTTATGTATGAACATTTAAGATATGTGAATGAATATGTGACATATATGAAAACATGCAAATAACACATTCTAATTTCATCATTTCAATTATTTGAGTTATTAAGTAAAAATATCAGACATATTTTTGTTACAGCTTCACAAATGTCTGAATATTATTATAGAAATAACTGGCGTGTTTTTAGCTGCATATCTGACTAAAGCCAAAGTCAAACCTGGGTCAGTAGTTCATGTACATGGGAAATCATGTCTCCTAAAAAGCTGCATGCACTGTCTATATCCCACGACTTTGTTTTGTCTAATACACTTGAGAAGAATGTGAATAAAGTGAACACGCCGTGTCTCACGACCTGTTTATAATCACCACCGTGAACTTTCCTAAACCGAGAGCTGTGCTGAGACAGAACCATGGAAGAGTTCATGAATGCTTCAGCTGCTACGAGCAGAGACGGTAGGAATATAGATGAACTGTGTACCGACTGTTTGTAGAGTCGTTCACTGGGTTACGTTTCTGTGCTACCAGAATCAGCAGCGGATAAACATAGTGAGCAGACAGCGTTGGAAGGTAAACTCAAATTAGTTGGTGGTGCTGCACGATGGTCCTCCCACCCAGAGGTGGAACTGCTGGTGGTTTTCGTAAAGACGCTCCCCGTGCACGAAGCCAGCTCTGTAAAACGAACGATCACTTGAAAACCACAGAGTGATTCAATCTTCAGATCAGATCTTCAGATTATCTGCTTCTCTTGTGGGAAAGAATAACGACCATTAGAGGCAACAAAGCAGTTGTAGTTCAAATTCATCATTCCTAAGTGAATCTTTAGAGCCGGAGCTCAGCTCTAATGTAAACCAGACTGTGGAAATCCTGCTCTTGTCTGGGGGACATTAGCATAATCCCAGCATTGTCCCAGCCATTGTTTACCAGCATTAGCCTCTTGTTGAGGTGAGTTAGTAATGACTCCCGCTGATCCACCCCCCCCCCGATCGGCCCCTCCTCCCCACTGTGGGCCAGATGGAGGGCCCCTCTCAGACAAGAAGGGTTTCGAGAGCCGGGCTTCGGGACAGTTAATGGCACAGGTCCATTCAGACGAGTGTTGCTCAAGGTCTCGGAGCTGTTGCTTTCACACTGAACTCACAATGTGTTCACACAGTGTCGGCGGCGCTGAATAGCAGCATGCAGATGCAGGGAGGTCTCATCAGCCACGGTCGACGCATGTTCTGCACCTACTATGTGATGGGGGCTAAAAATACCCAGACTGTCTCGGTTCATTATGGTGGAGTTAAAGGAGCATACCTGCGGTTTTACGTGTCTTAGGCAGTTTTCTTCAAATCGCTTCACGTTACATCACCGTGTTTAGCAAAACATGATTCAGAGGTTAAGATGAAACAAAACACAACAGCTCTCTCTCCTCCCTCTGGTGGCTTCTCTCCAAGACGCTGCGGAAAAGACGTGGAATCAAACATTTCGCTCCTCTCCTCAGTCCTTTTCTTAACACAGGTAAATAAATGAATACTGATACAGAGTCTGTTTGCACATTAATATCCTGACTTGGATCAGTTTGTTTTATTTTCTGCCTGAACTCTGCTGGATTCAGCCTCTCCATTCAGTCATCAGTGAAGGAGGATGAGGGTGACAACAGAAAAGATCTTCTTCCACCCAGTCAGACTCACACTTTAATTTCTGTATTTAGATCATAATTATTTATCACACATTTGTCTTACGTAGAGTGTAACTCGAGTTAATGATATGATGTTTAGAAGTGAATAAACAGGATGATCCAGAATCTGATCCTGATCGTTACCAGGACTCTGTCACAACCGTAAACACACTCAGAGACAAAGACGCTGCTGCTGATTTTTTAGTTTGTGTTGAGAGCAACACAAACTAAATTCCTTTCACTTATACTGTGCTGGGGTGAAGGTCGACACCTCAAAACCTGAACTCTCAGCATGGACAGATAAAACCAGCGACGTTCTCTGAAGCTTGGGTGTTCATACCTAAAATGAGTGATCTGGTTCTCCAGCAGAGCCATAAGGTGACTCCTCATGGCCTCAAACTGCTCCTTCTCCTCCACGGTCACGGTTCCCATCCCGTCAGGCCTGACGAGACACAAAAATCAGACACAGGACGCAGTCAGCTGACTGAAATCAGAGGCTGAAGGTGTAAAGTCGTTTGGTTTGTCAAAGTCATGTTGTGATACAATTAAAAGGCAGTTTCAAACAATGGCCAGCGTCTTATGAGCTGCTGGAAGGCTTTTAATGTGAAACATTTACAGGAAGTGTTGAGTCTGATCGTAGCGTAACTGCGACTGAAACAGAAAATATGTAATTATTAAATAAATAGTATGTGCATATGATAAAATACAATAACTAGTTTATACACAATATATAAGCCTGGTTCAAATAAAGCCTGGCTCTCTTCAGGTAAATAAAGATTATATCGGAGAATCTGAAACGTCAAACACTTCGGAGACTGTATCTTTGATATGCTGTTCACATTTCAGCACAAGACCCCTCTTTATCAATACTTATCACTTCAAATACCAAGACATTTCTTTTCCCATTTAAAAGAGTGAAAGAAAGAAGAAAAACTAAATGTGAAGCCTTAGAAAACGACTCAAGCTGCTTTTCTTTTAATTTCTTTCTCGCTCAGAGTTTGACTGACTTGTTTTCACTAAACTAACTGATCAAGCTGCTAAACTCTCCACGCTGACCTCAGAGTCAACCAATCAAACGGAGAGCTGCTGAGGCTCATCTTCCTCCTCCACAACTCATCTGGCCGGCAGGAGGAGAGTCAACAAAGAAAAAACTGTTAGCTGAGGGCTTCATTAATGTTTGTAAAGCTCTCATTCCCTTCTTGCCTTCGTCTGAATAGGCACTCTGGCAAAAAAGGGGAAAAAATGCAATCAGGACCCAGAGCGACCAGCCTTGACTTTCTGGGCTTTCTCTGTGCAGCTGAAAGAGAAAAGCACCCTCTCCAAACGGCACTCGCAGTTGCCGGAGGGAAGAAGCGAGGAGGTTGTCTGTTAATGAGTTGTTCTTATAAAAGCCTTCGCTGCTTCAGCCCCTGACCGCTGCGCCTCGAGTACCAACAACTCCGCCGAGCTCCTCGCGGCGTTTTCCTCACTCTCCAAAAGTTGAAAATAAAAACGTGATGAGAAAGGACAAGCAGCAGGTGAGACGAGGATACTGAGCCATCACTGCTTAGCTTCCTGTGAATTCGAATTAGAACAATAATAACTTTATTTAACCAGAGGAAATGACAACAGTGTAAAATAAGAGGTGAAAACACCCAATGCAGACATGTCATAGTTCAAAGAAAATGATAATGAAGGTGTATGTGGTGTTAATGTGCGCCATTTAACACTAATGATAATGATGATTATTAAATAAATACATAAAATCATACATTCATATAATACATTAGATAAAACAAATAAAATGACACAAAACATAAAATAAAATACACAAGTTACGTAAAATAAAAACAATAGAAAATAACATAAAATGAAATGCACATAAAATGAATAAATATGAAAGACATAAAAGATTAAATTAAATGATTCATCTTCTATACCGCCTGATCCGTCAGGGTCACGGGGAGCACACACACACTCACACCTATGGGCAATTTAGAGCAGCCAATTAACCTAAAGGGCATGTTTTAGGGAGGAAGCTGGAGAAAAAACCCACGCAGGGAAACTCCGCACAGAAGAGCCCACATCAAAAGACAATTAAATTAAATTCTATAAAGTAATTTTATTAAATTAAATTAAACATTAAATTATGTAAAATAAAAATAGCAAATACAAGAGTAAATATAAAGTGAAATGAAATATAAAGTATGTTAGGGCATATAAAAATTACATAAAAAATAAAAAACAAATAAAACAACAATAAAAACATTTACATAAAATTAAATACAGTAAATTTAAATGAACTAAAACAACATGTCCAGCGGGTGGTGTATGTTCAGACTGGTTGGTGTTGGGAGGGTGGAGGCGGTGGATGAGGTGCGGGATGACAACAGGAAGTCGTCGTGTATTGTGTGAGAACGTCAGCGTCTCTGTTCAGCTCCACTCTACCTGACTGAGTCTGTAATGAGAGGCAGCTTTCTCTGCACAACAGCACTTGTTAGGACAACTTCTAAACCCTGTTGTTCCTCAAATCTGTCAATTCATTACCACCGTCACCCCCACCCTCCCTCCCCACCCCCTCCACTTCCCACAACCCCTATTTAACAAGCACTAGTTAATCCCGAGGGAACATAAAGCAGAGTTGTTTGGGGGGGGGGGGGGGGGGGGGCCCCCCCCCTTCAAAAACAAGAAAACCCCATTTTCCTTTTGAACCCCCCGAGGCCCTCGTTCCACTCT
>JBBMJY010000021.1:24293612-24333567 GCA_037833715.1 Toxotes lorentzi | reverse complement strand
GAGAGAAAGAGAGTGTGTGTGTGTGAGTATGAGTGTGTGTGTGTGAGAGAGAGAGAAAGAGAGTGTGTGTGTGTGAGTATGAGTGTGTGTGTGTGAGAGAGAGAGAAAGAGAGTGTGTGTGTGTGAGTATGAGTGTGTGTGTGTGAGAGAGAGAGAAAGAGAGTGTGTGTGTGTGAGAGAGAGAGAAAGAGAGAGTGTGTGTGAGTGAGTGTGTGAGTGTGTGTGAGTGAGTGTGAGTGTGTGTGAGTGAGTGAGAGTGAGTGAGTGTGTGTGCGTGTATGTGTGTGAGTGTGTGTGTGAGTGAGTGTGTGTGTGAGTGAGAGAGAGAAAGAGAGTGTATGTGTGTGAGTGTGTGTGTGAGTGAGTGTGTGTGTGAGTGAGAGAGCGAGAGAGAAAGAGAGTGTGAGTATGAGTGTGTGTGTGAGAGAGAGAGAGAAAGAGAGTGTGTGTGTGTGAGTGTGTGTGTGAGTGAGTGTGTGTGTGTGTGAGTGAGTGTGTGTGGTGGTTGGTGGTGGGGGGTGGTGGTGTGTGGTGGTTGGTGGTGGGGGGTGGGGTTGGGGGGGTCTCAGATTAGTTTTGGCGCCTGAAACCATTTTTTTTTTGATCCAAACATTCTGGTGACCCAAACAGTCAGAGAGCTGTCAGTGTGCCATGTGAATTTACATGACATGCAGAGTCCTGCTGTATTTTCAAGAGCATGAAGGCTCATTTATTCTGAAGTATATGAAAATATTAACACGTTATTGTTTGTGTCTTTGAAATCTCACATATCAACCATGTCCACAACCAGAACTCCTGACTGGTTTCTCTTGTGACAGCAGCCATCGCCATTCTGTATTTCAGACCTGACGATGGCAGAGCTCCGCAGTGAGACCGGAACCCAGAGTCCTGAATAAAACACGAGGACATAACGGACGAGGCAGAGGTGAGAAGCGGTCCTTCGTTAGGTTACTTTCACCAGGCAGGTAACTGCTAACGTGCTAACGGTGCTAGCTAGTGAGAGCTAGCTCACTAGTGATGAGTTTATGAGTTTGTTTACCAACAAAAAAGTAGATACTAGAGACGGAATTCATCACATCCTTCCTACAACTGTTAATGATGTAGGTGTGTCGAGAACAGCAACTGATTTGCTGATTTGACGTGAGACTGTCCATCCGTCCATCAGCAGGAGGTGTCCCCCACATGATCCAGGTTCTCATCAAGGTTTCTTCCTGTTCAAAGGAAGTTTTTTCTTGCCACTGTCGCCTTAAGTGCAGATCTGGGGTCAGGCTCTGGGTCTCTGTGAAGCGCTTTGAGACGATTTTGATTGTGGAAGGAGCTATAGAAATAAAACTGAATTGAATTGAATTTCGTGAAGCATCAGTGCCGTTGCCATGGTTACTCGCAGGCTACTTTACCATAAGCTCTGATTTAAAATGGTTATACTTGACCTTTGGCTGACAGGTGTCTGTCACAATAACAAACAAGCATTTAAAAGTAATCCAAGACCAGAGAGTTGACAGGAGAAGAAAAAACAAGTGAATGTTTTTGTTGTTCTAGTAGAACATTACTTCCATCAAGGAATTTAGTTTGTTTGCATTGTATCTTTAAATGTTGTTGAGTGAGATTTAAATGAAATGGATGAGCTGGATCACTAGATTTAAGAGACACTTATCAAACACAGGTTTACTGTGATGAGAGTCTTGATATCTGCATCGTCCTCAAACCTCCAGCACCGGTAGACTCTTTAGCTGCTAACAAAAAAAAAAAAAGAAGTTGATGTTTATCCTGTCTCGCTGCAGTGATGAGTTATTTTCTCAGATGGTTAAAAACAATCACTGCATTAATCACAAGTAGATGCAAAACACAAATATTGGTAAATCTCTGGGAACATTTAGCTGTTTGGCTTTTTTCCTTCGAGGTCGCCGGTTCATCTCCATGTGAACACTGCAACACAATCTGGAGCCTCTCTCTTCTTCCTCTATTCCTCTAATTAGCACAAACAGAACTCAATCACCGGGAAGCTTCAGATTTAAAGGAGCGGGAGCCTGAGACGTGTGCGTGCATAGATCTGGGTAATTATACTGGAGTGTATGATGGTAGAGCTCCACGGGAAATTAATTTGACAGCGGGACACTCAGACGGGACTGATGGGTGGAGAGGACACCTGCGTCCCCGTCCTCCAAACATAAAGGTGTAGACAAAGACGTCTCAAGGTCTCAAGACTGAAGGCAGACGGGGAACCAAAGTGGGTCAGAGTTACGTCACAGCAGATTAAAAGACTGCGGAGAGGTAAATATTGGTCTTCAGATGTCCAGTTCAGTGCCCATTCTCCATGATCCCATGACCCTTTTAATTCTGCTTCACCAGCCAGAGGTTTGGGGAGTGTGGAGGTGGGGGAGGTGGAGGGTGGGGGATCCTGGGACGATGACAGGCTGCTTATGATTGAACCTGTCAGCTTTTCTAATATAAAAAAAAAGCCTCTGCACTCTGGCATTTCAGTTTCAGATATATAATCGCATTGAAAACAAATAATTCTGTAAACGTGTGTGTGTGTGTCTCCACGAACAGAAGACATGTTTGTCTTTTACACACACCTCGTATTATTCTGGCCTGCTGGTGGTTTTATTTTACGAAGTTGTTGTTTAAACTCTTTTTTTTTTCCATTTTAAATTCGAGCGGAAACGTTTTCTGGAGAGATCAAACATGATTTGGGTGAAATGGGTCTTAGAATGATGAACAGACATAAACTGTGGAATATTTCTGTGGTGGGAAGATGCAGCTGTAAAGACCCACTCACACAGACCCTTTATTTAGGACTTGTTGGTCCTCGGGCGTTCATCAGTTCACACTGAAATGAATGAAGGTGAGTGATTTTACCTGAGGACTGACATGATCCACTGATTCATGAGTTTCTCTTCCTTTAAAAAGACAAATGGTTTTGTATAAACACTGCGTTGTGGTTTTGGAATAAGCTGATTCAAGAACAGCAGAAACACATTTCAGCTGGACCTCAACAGTCCACCAGCAGCTTCTCTGAGAGGACCTGACCCCTCGGTCATCGGTGGGAACTACACTGATCCAGTTAGCAGGACTCTGGGCCCCAGCGACAAACCAAATTTCTGCCTAATTACTGTTGTTGTTGTTGGGTTCAACTCTTTGTGAATAAAACGAGACCCCGTCTATGACATGAATCCAAGCCACTTCTCAACAGATGTCCCCCACGCTGAAGCACTGGCCTTTTCTCAGAGCGTTTGGTGAAAAGGGGCTCGGGTTGGAACACAAAGCCCTCGAGTTTTCACAAAAGGCTGAGGAGAGAAGAGCTGGAGGGGCAGCGTGAATGGATCGGTCTAATTGCAGAGCTGGAAGGAGTCCTGGTGAGGCAGGTAGAGAAGTGAAAGAAGAACAGATGTCACAGTGGTGAACATCTCCTGGTTCTGCTGGTTTTTAAAGAGAAGAACACAACACCCGTCAGGATGAGCTGACTCCTCCAGATCTGTCTCAGTCAATGAGCTGTCCTGTGAGCAGCCTAAAAACAGAAATACAATCCACATAAAGTGTTTTAAAGTCGGGTTCATGAGGTGCAGACAGGAGGAAAATAATCCTGTAATTATCAAGTAGCTGATTTTATTTGCACGTCCACTGTAGCTCTGTATGTCCACAGTGAGAAGTTCGCAGTGAGACTGGAGACAGTAAAGGAGTTGACATATGGACAGCAGGACATTCTCCCGTGGAGATTTTACTTCACTGAGACAAAAAATAAGAACAAAAATAGACTGAGAGTGTAAACAGGTGTGTACCTCAGAGTCCGTGTGGACTGACCACACTGGATTTCCCTTTAGACCTCATATGTCATCATTAATACAGAAAAAGAAAACGCTGCTTACAGGAGAAAAGAAGCTGCACATACACTCCAGTGTTCACAGGTAAGTCGTGAAAAGTTCTCTGTCTACACTGACACACAAAAAGAGCACAATAACTTCTATTTCCTCCTCTTTGTTGCCACCTTGTGTCAGGTCTAAGCCAAATTTCAGGTCTTCTCAAATCAAGTCTTGATAAAGACTCTACTCTAAGAGCGAGTCAGATCTGTATAACCACAAGTCACAAATGCTGAGTAACATAACGTAACTGTGACTCTGCCGGTTCAGAACTAAACTGAGTCCTTTGCAAATCTGTCAAATCTCTTTTCTCTCCACAGTCTGGAAAATCTTCACGTCTGTGAGAGAAACACTGGTGAAATATTCAGTTTACAGTAAGAATATAAAAAAATCATTGAAATCATTTCTGCACAGTTTGGGTTCACGGTTCGTGCACTCGACACAAAAGCCCTCATTTCACCCCCCCACTTACTTAGGTTTCAACCCCCCACCCCCCCGCTTCATTGACTCAGCCCAGCAGTTGTCCGTGGGGGTCATGTTCCTATTTGGAAAGTATTGATTAGAGCGTTTATCCCCTCAATCAGTGTGAGAGAGCCCCCCAGGCATAAACAGAGAGACAGAGAGAGCTTGTTCTGTGTCTCTCTCATCTTCAAACTGTCCAGAGAAGTTTTACTTTCTTCAGGAGAGAGTCAGAGCTTAGACTGAGTCTTCCTCAGTCTTTACCTTCTGCTCTTCTGCTCTATTCTGAGTTATTAACGCGATCTATTTTAATTGCAATCATTTTTATTGCTGCTTGATCTGAGGAGTGTTACAATGATAAATTGTGTAGTCAGAAAATAAAAAGTTAAAAATGAAAGTTAGTTTTTGTTTTGTCATTATCACAGAAGTCGAGGGCGGGGCTCAAAAAATGGCTTTAGTAACTAATCATTTATGAAAAACAATTTTGTAACGAGACAGAGGAGTTATTGTAAAGAAACGTACGAGTGAAAAACCACAGAAGAAGCATTCTGAGGGACCGACAACATTTTTATCTTATATTTCACAAGAAATGTGACGAGTGTTCATAGAAATCATCTCATTCTGTGCAGGAAACCAGTTTCCAGCTCTCACAGGACTCTGTGGTCACTGGAGTTCAGAGTCGTCTTCTCTCACAAACTGGTCTCTCTTTAAGTTAACACCACTACACTGAATGAGACCTTCTCACACTGCACCAGCCGTCAGCAGTGACCAGAGAACCGAGCGCCAGCTTGAGTCGCTCAAACTTCATCAACACATAACTGAACAACATGAGTCCTGCTCGGTCTGAGCCTCAGCTGATTTCTGGACAGCGTGCTGCAGAATCACTGAGCTCAAACTAAAAGCCGAGTGTGTGTATCAGACGCAGTGTGTGTTAACATACCAGGCAGGAGAAGGAGTCGTTCATGCGGTGCTGCAGAGTGTGTTTCTGTAAAACGGTGAAGAGGGCGGCGTGGTCGAAGCGACACGGAGATGCAGAGATCAACTCCTCCACCCCCTGTCGCTGCGACGGATCCAGGCCTGAACAGGAAACACAGAGAGGGAGGAAATAGACTGAGAGCTGCACATCCCAATGAACGCACACACACAGGGAGATACTGATACTGGACTCGATGTTCAGTTCGGAACTGTTAAGGTATATTTTACCTTTCAGTCGAAATGTTTTTTTAAATGGTCTGTTTCAAACAGCAGATGGTTAAAACCTCGCTGAGGTTGTGGCCTTGAATTGAAAGCATGGCTGTAACTCTGCCGCTCAATAAGGACACATGACGAATTCAAGCTTTATCCCTGAGCCTAAATAAAAAAAATCATGAGCTGCAAAAATCATCCAATATAAACCTCACTGCTCAGGATGCTGGGCTGTCAACGTCACTATGGCGACCACGCTGCTGTAAAACAATTCAGTCATGAAAAGGTGATTTCAAGTGTCTGAAGATTTCATTTTTATTCAGTTTGCCCTCGTGTTAACTGCTTTTCAATACAGTTTTAAAATTCAGATCACTGACAGCGCACCGCATTCACATGCCCACAATTCAGTCCGCATCATTCTGGATCAGACTTCGTCAAACTACGTACAAATTCCTCCACAGATAAAGAAATATGTTACCAGTCTCTCGCTGGTAAATGTCCCTGTTTTTGAGCAGACAAGGAAAAACAACACAGTGAAAAAGGTTTGATCCACCTCTGTGTCACAACGTTACATAAAGCAGCAGAGACGAACGACTGCACAGTCTGCTCCGTCTGCTGAACCACAGCTAAAGAGGCCACATATAAATGTGCTCTGATTCACAATCATTCACGCCTCTCTGTGAGCTCAGAAGTGTAAAGACACACACACACACACACACACACACGACTGCATTGGCAGTGTCAGTTCTCAGTGCTGTGGTTAATAGTTCCCACCTCGGTTGGCTACAGATCCTCTGTGAAGCTGTCAGTACTCTCAGCTGACACAAACACTCGCCAACATGGCCGACGTGAGGAAAACACTGAAAGTGACTCACAGAGTCGAAAAAAAAAAAAAAAAAAAGCCAGGAAGACAACAAACAACAAACACATTGCTGATCAGCTGCAGCAGCAGATCAGGCCTCATGAACGCAGGCTGCTCTTCGTTCATCAGGCCACGAGCAAACGAAGCCGGATATTTCACGTCCTCGGCTACTGAGGCTGAAACCAGGAAAAGCTCGGCAGTTTCACCAACACAGCTGCATGTCCCAGGACAGACCGTGCTCTGAAGGACCAAATTCTGGTGCCTGTTTGTAAACACTCTGTTGGGAAATCAACAGGAAGTCAGAAAAAAACAAAAGTTCATTGTCAACCTTTAGGAACAGTATCTGTATCAAAATAATCCAAAGTAAAGCGTCACTTCACCAGCTTCTAGATGTTCACTCAGGTGTCATCATGTGACCACGCTATCACTTGGTCATGTGACATTAAGGTCAGTAACATTTAGATGGTGTCCTGTGATAAGGATGTGTTGGGCATCAGTAGAGAACAAAACCAAACCATCGATGTCTTAGTGCGTCTTTCGTTACTTCCTGACTTTCCTTCCTGTCTGTGGCTCTCAACTCCAAACCCTTTGGTTCCTCCTGAAGATATACATCTTTCTAACTGGCCCTTTTCCCTTTTTAAAGGCCTCAGTGATTTCCTAAAACAACTTGATGACTGAAACTGGAGGAAACTGAATTTTTCTGGGGACTATTTTCAGCTGCGGATTCATCCACATTTGGTGCTGCAGTGAGTATCTGGGGCAGCAGGACAGTGTGTGTGTTCATGATTATGAAGGAACATGTTATATGACTGTGAGTTTAATAGCTTTAGACAACAGCGGAGCTGAACCAGAGGAATCAGACGCACCAGGCTTTGGAAACACGCAATGTTGGTTTGGGTCTTTTCGTGGGATTTTTTTAACAATCAGTAAAAGAATATAACCAAACCTACGCCTTGAGTAAACCTGGAATAACTAGTGATGTGTTGTGAAGCGTTTTTGCACAGCAGTACAGACACTTTGAACCCTTCCTGCAGCTCGGCCGTGCAGCGCCCGGAGCCACAGATGATAACGAGGCTTCGGGGTCAGCGACGGAAGAATCAACAGAAAACAGGAAAAATAAAAGAAGCAGAAGAGGCGCGGGGTGTCCCAGCTTGAGCAAACCTGGGTTCATTTCCAGTCCTTTCAGGTCTTCCTGTTAATGGCCCCGCCAAATGAAAAGCCTAACACTCTCCACTCTGCCTTTATTGTTGGAGTACATTTCGGGATGGGAAGTTTCTGAGCGTGACACATGGCCCCACAAAAGACCTCGGCTCCCTGAAGAATGCCGGCGCTGTTTCCACGCCTGCGACGCCCGCGGCCTCGCGCCCGAGACGAGCATTAGCAATCGCTTTTTATTAACGCTGCCATTTTGTTTTTGTGTGGATGCAGAGAAGCCCGCAAGGACTCTCAGACATTTGTGTTTCACCCCCCCCCCACCCCTTCTTTGTCGCTTTTGTCCGATCGAGAAAAAAAAGACAGCAAAAGTGAAATCTCCACAATCAACTTCCAATCGACGCTCCCGTCCTTTTCTTCCTGTCTTCTTTTCTTCTGACTCTCCCACTTTTCTGTCTCTGACTGCCCTTTGGCTTCTGTGGCCTGCTTTCGCTCTGTCTAATTCCGATGTAGGTCATTTTACATTCGTTACCTCCAAAACACGGGATTGTCCTTAATGTAATTTGGAGAAAAGAGGGAGTGAAGGAGGCGACTCTAAAGAAAACGAGACAAAGAGATATAGATTAGTGCTGATAATAAGACGAGGGGGAGGAGGGGGAGTATTGATTGGGGGACAGACGGCGGAGGAGCGATGTTGATCCATGTCAAGTCCAACTTTCAGCTATTATCTGCTGGGTGTGCGTGTTAAAAAGGGGGTTGGGTGTGGGTGTGACAGAAAATCTGGATGGATGTCACTGCTCCTGACACAGATGGTGTGTTTGTGCGTTTGGTCCAGATCGTCTGCAGGTTTGTTCACTTTGCAGACAGATTTCTGGTTTGGAGGTTTTTCTAAAACACGAAATAAAAAGATTTCTATTGGGATCAGATTAAAGTAACAAACACTCCTTGAGCTACTTTGACAGAAACAGCTGGTGAATCTGTTCACAGTGCAGCCAAACAAACACTCGGTTTCAGAACTGTTAACACTGAATTACTACTTTTAAAGGCAACCTGAATCCTCTGCAGGAATGTCAGACCACGCCACCAACAACGAAAGGTACCGTACAGAGAAGTGATTTCAGAACGTAAACACACTGAATCATTGTTACTGAAACACACGGACTCATCATCTATTTCAAAACCCTGCAAATATACACGTGACATCCAGTGTCATCCAGCCCTGAACATTAAATAAGCTGACTGGCTGATTCACTGCTGCGCCAAGAGGCTGTTTCAAAACAGGGAGGGAAAGAACGCTGATTTTCTACCAAAGCTGGACAATGAGACCTTTATCAGACTGAGGTGGACTTCAGCTGAGCTGAGACCTCCAACCTCAAACCTCGGAAACATTCCGTCATTCACACTTATACTTAAAGACGGTTCATCCAAATTATTTCTCGCAACAATCGTGACTCCAGCTGTAAAAATCAAACATGAGCTTTCAATCACATCTTGGAGTAGTATGTAAATGAACCTTGAGTTAAGATTATACTGTCAACACCAGCTGAACCAGATCAGAACAGACCCAATCACATCGGATCAGTGTCGCACACATTCAATTTATTATCAGCCAAACAACCATAACGTGTGTGTCTGTGCCTTAAAGGGGAACTGCATCGATTTTACACGTTAAAGTCTGTTTATAGATCTTGGCAAGTACAACTGCCCTTAAACTAGCATAGCATAACACACCAGCATCTCCAACCAATCTGTGAGCAGCTTCACGTGGGTAATGCAGGTGCCAAGTTTTTAACAAGGAAGAAGAATTTGTGGAATAAAAAGGAAGATAATTTTTTTCGTTACTGTCCCTCCGGAGTCCGACAGTGTTAAACTCTGAAGGTGTAATGTACTAAAATGGAATGTCATTTTCAACTATGTATTGTTTGTATTTGTCTAGATCTTGGCATCATATAAGATGTGTGAGGATGTTCGGGTGTCGAGGTGTGTGTGTGTGTGTGTGTGTGTGTGTGTGTTGAGGTGGGAGGGTGAGGGTAGTTTTCTGCGCTCGATCTCTCCATATCCATCTTGTCTGGGCTCCATTGGTATTGTCACAGCAACAGTCACATCTATGTGACATGCTGCTCTGAGAGGAGGTGGTGGGCGCTGATGGCAGGTTATTGATGCAGACGAAGAGGAGGAGGAGGAGGAGGAGGAGGAGGACGGAGCGTTTCAGTTTCAGGTGCACCAGGCTGAGCGATGTGACTTGATCTGCCCGTCAGAGCATGGCCGCGACGACGTCAGGGCGAGCAGAGATGAAGATGCGGACGGACAAGCCCATCAGCCTCCGCCTGGCTGAGGGAGGCTTCTCGCCGCGTAGACCTCAAACGGACAAACTCGACTTGGGGGAAAAGTTTAAGAGAAGCACACAAACACAACATCAGCTGTTCTGCTGTGTTTGAAGGTGCCACTGAATCCCCAGAAGGTTAAGACCAGAGGACAGTTTGGACGTCCCTCCTCAGGATCATCCTCACTGTCAAACTGACCACCTGCTTCTTCAAAAACACAACTGAAAGGTGTAAACATCCCTGAAAAAACACCTTCAGGAGTGAGTGCCGACCCCCTGAGGACGGAAGTCACGATCTGTTTGATAAAAGTGGACTTCAGGTCAAAGGTCACAACCAAAAGTCCCCACAGCCTGGTGATTTCCACTTGTTCGGACTTTGTTTGTGGGTCGTTTGGACGCCGGTCCATTCGGTTCTTCTTTACGTGAACTGGCGGCTTCAGTGAACAGGTGGGAGGGTGACAGGAAGTGATATGTGCTGGAGTTTCTTTAGCAAAACTCACACTTGTCCGTTTGTCCTTTTCTTTCGAGTTTTCGCTTCAGAGCTGAGCGTCAGGAAAGGCCATCTGCAGGAATCTGCTAAGGCAGCCAAGTCTTAGAACCCCAGAACACGCGCACCTTAAACCAGTTATCTAAACCAAACCTTTTCCTGCTGCTCAAACATTTCCAATCATAAACAGCATCACTATCCTTAAAACAGCACTGACCTAAGAACAAGAAGAAAACAACGATTAACTGAATTTATAAAAGGGAAATGACACGTGTAGCCTCATGGCTTTTCAGTTTAAGAGCTTCCTTTTGTAACTTACTCATTTCTATTTCTTCTCTGACCCACTCGCTCTGAGTTGGTGTTTGATACGATCCAGCTGCTCATGATTCTGAGGTTATTCCTCTGAAGTTCTCTGGATCTCTCAGCTTGTTCTGTGTGTTTATGGTGTGGTGTCCACCTGTGGTAACTCCAGGATTATTAAACTGTTTTCTGGTTCTGCTCAGACTGTCACAGCACCTGGTTCAGTTCAGGTAAAGATCCAGTGGCTTCAGACACAACCTGTATATTTACATTTAACCTAAACCACCATCTTTCCTGAACCTTAACCAAACAGCTAACCTGCTAAACCACAGGTTTTTCATTAAACCCGTTTGATCAGCGTTCAGTGTGAGAACACTGCTGGACGCCAGGCGGAAACAAGAGGAAGAGCCGATCCCTGAAAACAGAAGCTGAGAATTCACAGAGCAGGATCCGTTCAGCGGAGTAACAACAATAACCGCCGGCCGCCCGCTACATGTGAGCCTGTGACATGACTTCCACGTGTAAACAGCTTCATTATTTGCTGTCACACGCTGGTCAATAAAATCTGCTGCCGCCTGCTCACTCTTTGTGCTCTGAGACGCATCCAAAGACACAAAGCTGAAAACAGTCCTGAGCTGGAGACAAACAAAGGAGACACGTTGTGTCCCCGCTCTCATTGTCTCATCTGTTCGCTCCGAGTTCTTAACTTTCAAACGGAGACGAACGACTCGTTTGTCTTAGAAAACGCAGCCATTTCCATGAAGACAGGAGAATTAGGATTTTGCTAATGTCAAATGACCCATATTTGTCTGAGCGTGTGTGTGTGTGTGAGTGAGTGTGTGTGTGTGTGTGTGTGTGTGTGAGTGGTTGCCTAAGTGCTCGTCCGTGTGCACACATGCAATCATTAGTGTTATTTAACCTCCGCCTCTCATTTTTATGAGTAGAGAAGATGAAGGTTCACCGACATGATCGTTAGTAAAGCAAGAATAACTTCCTGTCAAACCCATTACACACACACACACACAGAGCAGCACTTAGCACCCAGTTAAGAGCTATTTCAGGGACACCTTCTATTTCCACCTGCAACCGTGTCAGCACCTCTCGCCATTAACTCTTCAATCTCTTCCATTAAACGCTAACGAGCAGCGGCAACAACGGGCCGGCGCCGCAGCAAATTACACAAATACTGCTGTAATCAGCTCTCAGTATGAAGCTCCTCGTGGCACGGTGTTCGGCCGGGAGGAGGCGGCCTGTGAGTACGCTCATGCCCTAATAAATGAAATGAGGAGGAGGCGTACAAACAAAACAAGGTGCGTAGGTGTGTGTGTGTGTGTGCAAAGAGACGACAGAAGAAAGGACAAATTTTAAAAAAAAGGAGAAAATTGAGGGGAATACATTGAAAAGGGCAAGAAAAGGAATAAATGTGGGAAGAAGGAAAATCTTAAAGGTGCTCTGTAAAGTTCATGACATCATAGAGCCGTGTTTTTAAAAGTGGTCCAACAAAAGGCAACGAAGAAGACAACTGCTACAAGATAAACATGGGTGTAAACAATGAAGGGTTAAAAATAAACAACATCAGCTTTTTGCTTTTTTTAAAGAGGAAGGAAATGTGTTCAACGTGTTGGACGTCAGACACAGACGAGAAAGGCGGGAGGAAAAGAAAGTAAAAGTGGGAAAAAAGGAGGGATGAATGGAAAAGGAGAAGAAGGTAAGAAAAATGGATGTGTTGTATTGAAGAAGGGAGTGTCCCTCATTTTGTGTGTGTTTCCTCTTCATCTGTTTCTTTCATTTCTCCCATCCCTTCCTCCCCCGTGTGTTTTCTCTGTCACAGCAGCACAACCAGCACGTTGTTAACCTGCTTCGATCTGCCTCCGACTGTGTGTGTTACTGTGTGTGTGTGTGTTACTGTGTGTGTTACTGTGTGTGTTACTGTCTGTGCGCGAGTGTTACTGTGTGTGTTACTGTGTGTGTGTGTGTGTTACTGTGTCTGTGTGTGTGTGTGTTACTGTGTGTCTGTGCGCGTGTGTGTCACTGTGTGTGTTACTGTGTGTGTGTGTGTTACTGTGTGTGTGTGTTTTACTGTGTGTATGTGTTACTCTGTGTGTATGTGTTACTCTGTGTGTGTCTGTGTGTGTTACTGTGTGTGTGTGTGTGTTACTGTGTGTGTGTGTGTGTGTGTTTGTGTGTGTTACTGTGTGTGTGTGTGTTACTGTCTGTGTGCGCGTGTGTTACTGTGTGTATGTGTTACTCTGTGTGTGTTACTGTGTGTGTGTGTGTCTTACTGTGTGTGTTTGTGTGTGTTACTGTGTGTGTGTGTGTTACTGTGTGTGTGTGTGTGTGTTTTACTGTGTGTGTTACTGTGTGTTACTGTGTGTCTGTGTGTGTTACTGTGTTTGTCTGTGTGTTTGTGTGTCTGTGTGTGTTACTGTGTGTGTGTGTGTGTGTGTGTGTGTGTGTGACTGTGTGTGTGTGTGTGTGTGTGTGTGTGTGTTCTCTCTGCAAACAAATCAGAAAACCCTCATGGGTTCAGACTGAGGTCCTGCTGTGCGTCTGTCTCTCTGTGGTAAAGGACAGTTCCACTGATTTTCTGTCCAGGATTTTGTTAAACACCTTGTTTCATGGGAAAAAAGAACAAAACAGAACAGATGTGAAGGAATGAGGGAGGAAAGAAAGATGAAATGAAAGTAGAGATAGATTAAGGTAGAAGGGAAAAACGATGGAAGGAAAAAAAAAAGACTTTTCAGATTTTGGACCTTGAATTTCAAACAGAGCTTCGAGATGTTTCAAGCGTCTATACGAACAAGTGGCCGTCACTGCAGAGGCCCCTCCCTCGTAAACCAGTGTCTGTGCTGAATGTGAAGAACTTCACCTGTCACTGTCTGTCCGACAGATCCCGCAGAGCTCGATGCATGTTGAAAATTATAGTCATAAAAAGCTTTCAAACGAAGGTTAGAATCCTCAAAACTTCAACTTTTCGGCAAAGTTTAGTCCAGTTTTAACAGATGGCTGATGGCTTTCCCTCAGCGTTTTACAGTGCACATGCCAACTTCAACAAAAAAAGAAATAAATAAACGTCTCACCAACATCAGAAGAAATGACTACACTTTTATGAAATATAATATCAGGCTTATTTGGCTTGAGAGAAAATGATATGTTTTATTTTATGTTTTATTCTGACTGTTTACGTACTTTCACTTTTAAAATGTTGTCTAAGTTTCGAACACGTTAAAAACAAATCCAGAGAGAATGTGAACCTACTGATGGGGGACGCTGGTTTCTGAATTCCTCCTCTGCAGTTTGTGGTTTTGTTCTGCAGTGGTGGGACTGGTTTGTAGGACTGTCCGGTGGCCCGGTACATGGCCTGGACCCACAGCAGCCGGTCCTGCTCATCGTCACAGGCAAACATCACCAGGTCGCCCTCCTTCACCGCATTAAAGAACACCCGACCAGCCTGCAGACCTGAGGAGGAGGAAGAAGGAAGGGGGAAGAAGGACGTTCATATCACGAACAAACAGCCAGGACATCCACGATCCTCATGGCGGGAGATTTCTTTCAGATTTCATTCAGTTATATCACTGTTTGCACATTCATTGTTGTGTATTGTCTTGCATTACTGTTTTCATGTGTGAGACAAACTTCCTGCCTTGATTGAAGTTCATTTTATGATTTAAGATCAAACGTCTTGTGTTTTGAACATTTCTTTTTTCGTTGTTCTTAATGTTCAGACACTTTTCCCAGTGTGTTGTGAGATGACAGGTCATCAGCTGAATCTGGTCTGTGAGGACAGCAGGTTGTGTGGGGACAAGATACAGAGCATTCGTCTGAACTGCTCTGAATTACAGAACATGTTGCCAATGTGGAGTCTTCAAATAACCATGGTATTCTAAATTATTATTATCATAGTTAATAACACAGAGAGGTGAAGTCTGGGTTCTATTCCAGAATCATTAGAACTTAGCCTCAGTCTGACAGGTGGTTTTCTCCATGTGTTCAGATAAAAGAGGTGCTCCATGGTCTCCAGGAGAGACCATGGAGCTGTAGTTGTAGTTTTCTGTAGGTTTTCATTTCTAATATCCAGTGCTGTAATGTAGGAATGTGTTGCACAGTGTAAATCCCTGCGTGGTGGAGTTGGTTAAGACGGCTCAGGTGTGTCTACCTGGCTGAGGGTCGCAGTAGTCCACCGTGTAGCCCTCCAGCTGCATCAGCTCCTGAGGCTCAGCCTTCTTCTCTCTGTAGCTGCACATGGCGAACGTGTACTGACTCACCTGCAGGACAAAGACACACACTGGAGTCATGCTCGTCTCCACCTGGTGAATCTAAGTCCAGTATTCCCTCTCTTTTAGCTCCGTTTTTGGTCTCCACCAGCTCCTGAGGGAAATATCTGGCTCTTTAGCTGCTAAAGGCTCCACTGTGTTCACCAGCTGTTCTTTGACTGAGCTGAAAACCGTTGTGGAAAAGCTCTGAACAAAACTACTTTGAGTGGAAATTTACTAAAACCTGCTCAAAAAGTCGTTAAAAGTCTCTAAATGACGTCATACGCTTATTAGCATATTGATGGTTATCATGGCGTCGTATCTTCATCCTGCCTCGTCTCTGGTTTCAGCTCTTTATCTGCCTTTATATTTGCCTCTCTCCTCCTCTCTGTGCCCACATTTCATTTAACGCAGCAGAATAAAGCTGTTTTCAATTACAGGTTTTTCTCTCTGTTGTCAAACAACAGAACAAATACGAAAAAGTGACAGAAACTCCACCCGTTAAGACGACATGTTAACCAGCAGCCACTTCCAAGCTGCAGCTCTGCACTGATGAAATCCTGATTTCAAAATCACGACACTGTCACCAAATCCCCAGTTATAACTTCCTCGCCCTGCCAGTCACTGACAGACATCGTTTACACGGCCGTCACAGTATTCACTATTGTTATCCACTGACTCTGCATGTTAAAGTTATTTTCTAGATGATATATTTTATTTATATTATATTAAATTTCCTTACACTGTAAAAGACAAGCAGATGTTTCACCTCCTACAAACATCTTGGTTGTGTAAATAAAGTTGTAGCTGGTGAAACGTGTTTAAAATGTTCTTTAATCAACATTAAACCGAATTCTTTTGAAACTATAAACGATGATATGACTTTAAACGATGATACTCAATCGAAAGATTTGGGTCTAATGCACTTTAAATACACAAACTTCTGTTAAATGAGTTATTTCATATTTCCACTGATGCTGGATCTGTTAAAACCAGTGCTCAGATCTCTCCTTCATTCATTTCAGTCCACTGCTGCAGATTCACTTCAGCCGTCGCCTGCAGTGCCTCGCTGGTAAAACACAATTTCCAAATCACAGATCAATACATGTCGTCTGATCTCAGCTTGACCAGTTTCTTACCTGAACAAGAACAAAATATCTTCTTTTCCAGCGTTTCCAGACTCTCTGTCCCACAGCGTACAGGTACCTGAAACACAACGAACAGCAGGACGTTGACTTAAAGGAAAAATGTGCAGTTTTAATAAATTGTTCGTGTTGATTTTGTTGTTTCAAACATTAGTTTGTCTTTAGAGAGATTATCCTTGCACCATAATGACCTGACAGGACATCATTTAGAAAGTTTCTCACACGGTTTACGTCTAAGGTAACGTTTTCACATCATCACGGTTTTCTTTTTCTTTTCTGATCCGACTCATCAGAGCTGCTCTTTATTCAGATGTGATGTGTGTTTTACATCTGATATCAAAGTTTTCACAGGACACCATATTTGATCAAAAAGTGAAATTTGTTTTCAGTTTCAAGGTTCATTGTGGACCTTGGAAACAGCAGCATTCAATCTCACCTCAAAATTTATTTAGCAGCTGCTCTGGAGCTTTTGATCATATCATATGATCTTCATCATCATGTGGCGTTTGCCCATTGGTAGAAATGTTGTTTTCAAGGTCAACTATGAAAGCTGAAACTCAGACTTCGCTTGTTAACAACATGGACGAGGAATATTTAAACTGATCAGGAAAAAAAAAGGAAATTTGAAGTTACTCGACAAACCACAACTGCTAAAACAGAACAGCTGTTAATGAACCTGGAGGTGAAATTATTTAGTCAAAAATGAGACGTGCTTGACATGATAAATTCACGTGTGATTTTTTTTTTTTGGTAAAGTAATGCAGGAGTTCAGAAGGTGTCAGGCTGGAAGGTTTTTGATATAGTCTTGTCTCAAATCAGTAATTTGTGTGATCAATACATTTATTTCCTCTGACTTAGTAAAACATCGTTTAGAGACCCTGCTGAGTTATCTCCCTCAGAGCTCTGACAATCAGGCGATTAATCAATTAGTTGCCAACAGCTACTTTGATCACTGATTAATCGCTTCAGTCATTTATAAAGAAAAAACACCCTGAGAAAGTGGGACGGACAAATTACACTAAACAATTAATATAAAAGGGAAACAACATATAGTCAATCATATAAACAAATGTTATTGTAGCCATAACCTGAAAACACTTGAAGGTACAAAGGCTTCTGACAGACAATTATGTAAATGTACGTAATTTAACACAAATGGACAAAAACAACCGAGGACCTTTGAAAGTCTTCCAGGATCAGATTCTGATATTAGATCCATTTTAAAGTCTCTCAATATCAAAATATATCACACCACATTACGTCATCAGTCCCTCAGCTGTTACCGTTATGAAGACATTAATTTCTTCTCCCAATGAGGAAACTAAAAGGAGAAAGTAATGAGTCCTGAGCTGCGAGAGGCCATGACACACACAGCATCTCATTGAGGAAGTCTTGAGGAAAATGGAAGAATGACCAGCGTGGCCTCTCAATCAATGGCTGCTCCCGGGCCTCCTGAAGCGTGGGATACAGGCAAGTGCAAGTGAGGAAAATCAATCGATGGCGAGACCCCTTTCTTCAGCCCTGCTGCCCGCCCTTAAAGAAAAGGCCTCCAGTCAAGGCTGCGGCGCGTCTGGACGGAGAATCTGGGCCATTCTGCACATTCTGCACGACTCCGGGTTAACATGTGGCACCGCTCGCCAGCCACTTGTGAAAATGATTTGGCTGTCTGTCCTCCTCCTGCAGGGTTTCAAACATCCATTCAGCTGCACGGCGCCATGGCTGGATGGATGGACTGCAGACGCCAGAGAGTTCACTGCAGGCATTTAGCAGTCCTCGCTGCGAAAAAACATCTTTCACTGGTCCTTTAGCCGGATATTCAGACTTTATGGGTTTTTACAGAGTGATGACACACTGGACCATCCAAGTGCAAGTGTATTCAAATATAAAAAGGCAGACTGCTGCATCACAATTAAAAAAAGAGAAAGAACAAATAATAAATATTAAATAAGACAGATTTCTAAAGAATGATCTTAAATAGATTTTCACCATTTTCTGTTTCATGGCATCAAAAACCAGCTCTGAAATAACTTCACACCTTCATCCACTTTGTTCATTTGTTTATAAGAAGAAATAACATGTTATACGTTACTGGGTAAACTGAAAGAAAGGAGAATTTCTTTTTCACAGGGACCTGAAAGTTGTTCTGTCCTTTGTGATATCAAATCAGAAATCACAGAAAACCAGTTTAAACTCATGAAGAGGAGCTGGACCTGAAGCAGAGACAGGCTGGACTCACAGGCAGACTAACAATGACCCCTTGTGGAGGCTTTTGAAAACTGAACCTGATCTGCATCCCCTCTTTTTCTCAGCCTGTTGTCAGAGCCGCCAACTCCCACCGTGTTGTTTTCATTAGAGTGACAGAGCCTCCTGCAGGAGGCTGTTAGGAAGAGGAGGAGGAAGAGGAGGAGAAGGATGAGTCCAGCACAGAACCTCTTAGACTCCCAGTTCTGATCCTCAGTCTTCTTCTCAGTTCATTGGAACCTGATTAACTCCAGTCTAGTTTAGCACAAAGCCCTAAGCTCTGTCAACAGAAAAACAATTGCAAAACCATGTATTATTATTATTATTATTATTGTTGTCCCACAGACAAACACGACTGCTGCATCCTCCTCCTGGGTTCGATGTGGTTCTGCTTAGGGAGAAAGTTACAGCAGGTGTGATGTGACTGAAAATCTACCACCTGATGCAAATGACAACAACACAACATACAGAGCAGTAAACAGACGGTGAGAAACAATTCAATTTCAGTTTGTGTTGTTTATCAACATCAAATGACTGTAGGATGAGTGTTGGAAAAAAAACGATGTTTTTCTCTCTGACGTCTCGAGTGAAGAGGTTTTAAACGGCAGCATTTTCTCTTCAGGTGTGAGGTTGTGTCACTGACGGTATCAAGAGGTCTGAGAACACAGAACCTTCAGCTATTTTCTCTTTGCTCTGTTCTCAAACTCAGGATTTTATTTCAAACAGTCCATCAAAGCAACAGGAAGAAAATCTTTGGAAGCTGCAGATTGAGAAAACTGCTCCAGTGCATCTTAATATCTGAGTATCACTAAATGTTCCTCAAACACTGAAACCTCAGCCTGTGAAGTGTTGAACCAGACACTGTTCCTGTGTTAAATCAAATGAGGTGCTTCCTCACTGGAGCTTAGTGGGTTTGAAAATGAGATTTTCCTGCCACCTTCTGGCAGGAAATGAGAACTGCACGCAAACACAACTTTCATTTTTCATTTCTTAATCGCTCAGAATTTTAGCTTTGCTGTTGTTGCCGATGTAAACAAACCTTTAAGTGGATCAGTAAAAATAGTCAAAACACCAATCAATCAATCAACCAACCTGGCAGAGAGCAAACTGACTCCATTCATACCTACGATCAGGTGTGACAGGAGTCAGTCGGCTGTCGAGAGACACATCAGCTCATAAAACAGAGAAAAACAGTTAAAACTGCTACAAAAACCCAAATCCCGGATCTGAACATGACTTTAAAAGACAGGATCAACCAACACGCTGTTATCGCCTCACTGTCATGTGATCACATCCTCAGACTCAGCACAGGCTGTTTCTACTTCCTTTATTTAACCAGCAGGTGGAGCTGTCAGCCTGCTCAAACTTCAAACACTGACACTCACAGACTCTAAGTCCAATGGATCGCTGCAGCAAATCACCTACAAACACATAGTGACGGATGTTCTGGCAGTTTGATGCGTTTTTGTTTTGAGGGTAAAAACTCACCCGCTGTGCTTCATGTTGGGGGGTTTGTCCATACGGACGGCCAGTTTGATCTTCAGCTCAGTGTCCTGACTGTTCTTGGGGACGACCATCCGGTGGAACTCGGCCTGCTTCGGTCCGTTGGTGGTCGGGTTCAGGACCACCTGAGGAAAGGAGGGAGGGGGGCACAGTGTCATACAACCAGCTCATCACAGTCAGTCCTCTGTCTTGCTTCAAACGTGTGCGGTGATTAAAGCTGCAGATGCTGCTGTTGTGGCAGGAGGAAACGTTTAATTGCATCTTTGAAGACTGAATGGAAACAACATGGTTGTTATGACCACAGTCATATTTTTATCTACAGTGTGAATCAGTGCATCTGGTGTGAGACAGGTGTATATGTGTGCACAGGTAAATAGGTATGTTTAAATGGTTAAATGGCTCCTGTGGTCGTTCTTCCTGATGACGACAGACACTTGGAGTGGGCTGCTACTTCCGTTCATCTTGTTTTCTCATGTTCATTTCAAAAAGGCAGGTGAACTTATTGTCTTTTGGTTTCTTTGACTACACAAGGCTGTCTTTGTTTTGTTTGTTGTGGTAAGTTCTGCCGACTCTGAAGCCAAATCTCTGCTCCATCTTTTTAAAAACACTGTAAACAAACAGCCCCCTGTGTGTGTCTGCTACAGATCCTTCAGACCATCAGATGAGCTGCACCAGTATCAGAACCGGTTCAGAGCTGAATGAGAGGACTGTCTGTCGGCCATGAGGTTGCAGATTCACAATGAATACAGTTTCTTTGTCACAGTCAGTCACTGACTCAGTTCTTAGAGCCACAGTGCTGCCTGGCTGCACGTTACCTTCTGTTTGTCCCAGTTTGTGTTCGTGTCCTTGTAGATTGTTGCTTTGAGGGAAAGAGGCTGAACTTATGATCTGTCTGTCAGATTCTCCCTCCGCTCACATTTCGATGCGTTCACAGAATCAGAAACAAAAGTCAGGCAGCAGAGTTTTGTCTTCAGTGTCCTTCATCTGTCTGCTCCCATTACAACACAACACGTACACGTGTGTGTGTGTGTGTTTTTGTAACATGTTAACATCTACACTGGCAAACCACAGGGAGTTTTTTATTGTGAAGAAATTATAAGAAGTACAGAGTGTTAATCACAGAGCTGGCAGAGCCCTGATTCCACCACCATGGGAACTCGAGTGACTGAGGTCACATGTGGGCTGTCATGAGACTTGTTTGTTAATTAATCTGCTGCTGACAGAGTCATAAACTCACAACTTCCTCCTGACGCGTAACATTTGTTAAAATCCACAGAGCCCGGTTGTTTCAGGAAATTACTGAGCCTAAAATAATGAAAATACAAATTTGTGAGCTGTTATTAAAGATTTATATCTTCAGATGGACCCAGTGGGCTGAGGGCCTCCGACAGGGTGAAGACATCACAAACTACTGTGAGACAGAAAAACACACTGCCGACTGGGGGCTTCCTAAAGCAAGTGCTGCTGCCTCTGGCTTCACATCTCTGGATCTCACTGTGATAAAAACAGCCAGAAGAGTTTGCTCCTTCCAGCTGGTTGACTGGTCTCTGATCTGTGAAGGGCATTTCCCTGTGAACAGCCTCTGAAATAAAACCCACATCTGAAGTGTGAACCTTCTGTCTCTCATGTTACAACCAATCACTTCCAGTTGGGTTCAGACAAGGTAAAACGTTTGACCACAGGCGAACGACTCTGTGCTCCGTGGTCACGTGGTCACATGATCACTCATCGTGATTCAAAGCCACTGGAACAGACTCATGACGTTTGGTCACCGACGCTTCAGCTCCAGATAAATCTCAGAACCAGCCTTCGGCTCATGGGTCATACATGTTTTCATGATCCTCTGAAGACTTCACACGTCCATGTGACTCCAAACTAACATGTTTTGTGTCTCTTCAGCTCACAGAGATAAAACAAAGTAAGGCGATCAAACGATGTGATTAGCAAAGGACACCTGAAGCGATTGTGTTGCAGTCTGTGTTTGTTAGTCTGTGTGCACTGCAGTGCAGGTGGACTCACCCGGCCCAGCTCCTTGTCCTCCAGAGCCAGGACCCCAGTGCTCTCTGTGAACAGCTTTACTTTGACCGAGGGCAGAGGGTGAGTGGTGGTGAAGTCCCCCTGAGTCCCCCACCTGAAAGACAAATACTTTTTAAATACACACTGACAGGCCGAGGTGCACATCCTGTCCATCAGCACGGGCCCAGTTTCACCTGAACCAGCTGTGATGAGCCATGATGCAACCCGACACTTCCTGTCACTGTTGTTTCACATTAAAACCAGAGGGAGGCTTTTATTGTGAAGCAGGCTGGCAGAGACGTGATGAACATCTCTGGAGTACAGGAACATATTCAAGCAACAGGTTGAGTTTTTCATGTAGATTTGAGGGACATTGTTCGTTGACTGATCCATCACGTGCAGCATCTGTCGCACTCACACACTGTCACTGAATCTCAGTTGATATTTTCCAGGTTTTAAACCTCACAGGCAGAGATGAGCTTGTGAGATTCAGTCCGGCTTTGTGAGGATACAGTTTCTTAGATCCCCAAAGTCTCATGAGCCCAACAAACAGAAACAGAGTGCGTTCTTATATTCAAAAACATGAACAAAGCCTTGAGTGTGGCTGCTGCAAAGAAATGAATTTGATGTAACGTACATGTCAAACCTGGGAACTTTACACATTTGAAGGCTGTGTTTTCATTTTTAATTGTAGCAAACTTCAACCAGAGGTCACCCTGCACATTTTGCTCCGTTTCCTGTAATAACATCACATCGGGTCTGAGTCACAGGCCCAGAGGCAGTAAACGATCCCATCAGTGTCAGCTGGGATCAAGAATCACTTACTGTTCGTCTCACAGAAACTCTAATGGAGCAGAGCGACGCCCTCTGCTCAGGACAACGGGGACACGGCCATTATCCACACTGAGAGCCACGCTCCTGTGATTACACGCCTCTACGACACAACTGTCACTTCAAGTGTGCGAGAGTGTGTGTTTGTAAGTGTGTATATGTGCGAGGTGCATGGATGACAAGTGACCCCTTCACTTGTTGAGGGTGAGAAGCAAAGTCGAGCTCCATATGCAGTTTCCCCAGTTTCCAAGGCAACGTTGTGCAGAAAGGTGTGTTCGCTTCACTCCCACACACACACACACACTCCCACACACGTCTGATGTGGAAGACAGAGGACTGACACTTTTACAAAGAGCTCAGGTGAGTGATGATGATGACGGTTGTTATTACAGCTTCATTTTGTGTCTCGTCTGGTTTCGTAACTTGACCTTGAATATTAGAGACATTAAAAGCAGGAGGGGGTGAAAACTGACTGCAGCTGCTGTTTGTCTGAATCAGGACAGAGAACGATTCCCTGTAACGGTTTAGTTGTTAGGATCCAGCGTGTGTGTGTGTGTGTGTGCGTGTGCTGGCCATGGCCTCCTGGTTCCTTCCTGCCGTTCCACCTGAGTCTCACCTGTGCTCCAGGTGCTCCGCTGTTCCCCGTCACTCAGACATGCTCCTGAACCTCAGCTTCATCGACATGTCTCCAACCATCATTCAAATCTCTGATAAACTGCTCTTTGACGGTCCTGAGTCCTGCTGTGTTTGCATTTGTTTCTAAACTAAAACACAAACTTTATTTCCATCCTGTACAGAAACAACCAACGGCAGCCTGAGAGGAATCTATAAAACTGATTGGAAAGTGTTTACCAGAGCTGTAACTGATGTGCGATAAACATGAAACAGAAATCCTTAATGTTTAAAACAAATCACAGATGGTTGACATTCCACAATAATTAAGGGTATTACTAATGAAACGGTCCTCAGTGATTAAAGAGCTGTTACGCTACAACTGCAGGAGTCCTCAGAGCAATTGGACGACAGTGTAATCACAGCTAATCATGCTGTCCGTGTAATTATAGTTAACTACGATGTCATTAAGTGTATGGGTGTGTTATTGAAGATGAGGGATGTGAAAGTGCTCCGTAGGCTAATTACAGCGAAGGTTACTGGAGCTGCAGTTAAAGCCAGGGTACAGCACGGGATCCCCGTTGACCAGTGAGGTCGATGGGTGACGGTGAGCTCGTCTAATTGGCTCCGTTTGGTGAATCTGGCAGACGGAGGGACTTCACAAAAAAAAAAAAAAAAAAAAAAACCCTCTCCAACAGCAGCCGGAGCGTGTGAAAGGGCAGCCTCATTACCGCCCAGCCCCCCGCTGTTCGCCAGGCATCCAACGACCAACAACTGTCATCAAGGACTTTGAGCCCAGAGAGACAAGGCAAAGAAGAACCCAGCTACAGAAGAACATACTGTATATTAACAGGTGAAAACAAAGCTCTGTGCTAATCAGGAGCGAGGCAGACCAGAACCAGCTGAGTGAATTAGGGGAATCATCCTGTGGTCAGAGGCCATTTACGCAAAACATGTTTCCATATTTTATTTATTTCCAAGTTGTAAAACTAAGCTGTAAAGTCCTCATCATCATGTACAGCTGTCTTCACGGATTTTCACTGTTATTCTCTCCTCTGGTCTGCAGTCAGTCCCTGATGGGCTGTAATGAAAAACATCAGAGCTCTGACTGGGACTGACTCCCATCACTCATCTCCTGGCTCTATGAGCTTTAACTGGAGAATGAGGACCGTGGCTCAGGGCGGGTCACTGTGGTGTCTGTGGAAGCTGAGGGTCAAACTCTCTGCCCATTACATAAAATGTAGAGTTTAGTTCAGTCGTTCGCTCAATAAACTTAAACCAGACCTGGCATCAAATTCTTGGTCAGATTCTTAGGCTCATTTGCTTTTTCATTCATCCGATATTTACTGATATGAATCAGGAAACTTTTCTAACCATCATCAACCTTTTCCATGATTTTGTGCGGTTTTTAAAGTCTGCACATTTTGATTCTCTTTGAGACTGAAGCGAGACTCACTGTGGTCTGGCGGCTTCAGCTTGGTCCGTCTGCAGCTTCTCTCCTCCCTCCACCTCCATAGTGCAGTAAACAATCCGGTTTGGAGCAACGGACTTCAGGCCCTGCACCTCCATGATCACGATCTGAAAACACCAGAGGAGGCGATGGTGAGCTGCTGCAGGTCCTCCCGCTGAACATCTGCCTCAGATCCTTCAGTTATATTAAACTAAACTGGAATGGCCCTCAGGAGAGAACATAGCTCCGCCAAGGCCAAACCATCCTCCTGATGGTCTACAGTGTCTACAGGTCTGTCTGGTTCTTATAACAGAAAATAAAAAGGAAAAAGCAGTGTGATAACAAACATAATTTAATGGACATATGGACATGTCTGATTTTACAAGAACACACAAACAGACACAGACCTCCAGAGTGAAGGACAAAACAACGTCAGACTTGGACAGGACGTCTCCCTCGTCTCCCATGTCCAGGAAGGAGTTGTTCATAGAGGAGCGTTTGAGCTTCTGCTTGAAGTCCGGACCTCCTTTGGACACCGGCAGACTCTCCAGGTTCGCCATCAGCAGGTTGACCGATGAACGCAGCTCCTCCACGTACAGAGCCTCCATGTCAGCAGAGACGAACTTCGGGTATCTCCTCTCCTGCAGGACGCACATAGATTTTTTTATTGATTTATTTTTCTTCCTCCACCACCAGGAAAATGTCAATAAAAACATTCACCTCAGCTGTTTACATTACAGCTTCACTTACACTATTAGTCCCACCAGTTGTGACAAACACAGGTAACAGACTTGATTGTTCTACTGCAGGATGCACATTATATATATTTATCATGTTCTTGAGAAAATTAACTGATTGTAATGTGGGTTTATAATTAATGAAAAATTAGATTGTTATTCAACTGTAAAGTAAAACCAGAAAAGAGTTCAGCCGAACAAATTGTTCTAACTGATTTCTTTGGCAGCAGAACAAGCTGACAAATGGACAGTCACAGTTACTTCACCTTGTAAAGCAGTTGTAGATAATGTTAGCAACAACCTGACATCCAACAAACACAGAGGAACAAGATAATCCCATTAGAGCTGTGTCTCTGTCCATCTAACGAATGTAGGTCCTTTTAGCTCTGCTTTGGTCTCAACCAAATCCCGAGGAAAAAAGTGTTTCACTTTCTTCACAGTTAGTTTCTAAGTGTGTCTGACTGTTGTAGAGAAAAAAGTGGATGTGGTGTAAAACCAAAACTTGCGGCTAAAAGAGGCTGAAAAGCTCCACAGAACTGCACCACTGGTCGTAAGCGTCCTTATCAGGAATAAATAATCAATAAAAAACAAGAACAGCAAAATTAATTAAATAATAGTACTACAAGTACTGAAAAAAAAAAAGTTTCTCACCCTGGCAATCTTCTCGGCCAGCTGTAACCTGCCGTCCAGCTCTCTGCGGATCTGAGCTGCCTGCTCATCCACGTTGTCCAGCTGAGAAGAAAAACATTAAAGGAAGTTGTCATCAGTCAACGAATTAGAGATGTGCAGAATCAATACATCAATCAAAAGGTGAAGTCCCTCAGCTGTCCACTAGATGCTGCTATAAGAACACTCTCACCGTGTTGAAGAGAATGGGAAAACCCAGAACTCTTGTTTAATATGGTCTCACTAGTTATTCACCTTATCTACTGTGTGTTTGTGACAAGAATGACGTTACCCAACAGGTCACATGATATGTCATATCATGTGACCTGTCATATCATAGCAATTTTTCAGTTTAAGTCTAATCGAACCAGAGAAAAGTTGCTTAAATTATGTTGCATGACCTCTGAACATTTCATTCAACAGCTGTGTTCACAGTGAAGGACAGGGATGGGAGGACAGGGAGGGCCAGGGATCAAACTACCGACACAACAACTGCTGCTGATGCGCTCGAGCACCTGAGCTGTAGCTGCTCCCAGTTAAAAAATATGTTTCTCAGTTTTCAGCGAGTAGATGACCATTATAATAATAAAAAAAAAATGGTGGAAAGTGAAAGTGAGTCTTACAAAACTCATGTTAACTGTCCTCAATGCAGTTTCATCTTCACTAAGGAGAACTGAGGACGCGCTGTTTGAGGGATTCATACTGAGCAGGACATCATCCATCGTCCGTTAAACTCGATGTCAGCGAGACTCAAAGAGGAGATGAAAGCAGGGTGAAAATTGAACAAGGTTTGCTTACTGGGCAGAAAACGCCGCCTCGTTTCACAAATCTGTGATGAGCAGAGGCGTCTACGACGACAGTCAGAGATTAAACAGCTGCGATGGAAACTGGCCTCAAGTCAAAGAGACAAGTGGAAAACTCAGAGTTGATAAGAGAGAGGAAAGATAAGCTGTTTAATTTGTGCCCGTTTCAAAATTGATCCCGAAGAATCAGTTAAAAATCAGCCGTCAATGTCCCAGCAACACTGATCCAAACTTCCTTTAGTCACACTCAGGGGTGACCGAGTGCTGTAGCTGAGGAGGAAAACGCTAAGGAGCAAGTTCTGAACCGAAAATCAAAGAAGAGCCACAACCACAGAGGAACACCTCTGTCGTTACCACAGGCCATCCTGAGAGGAACATGAACCAAATTCATGACCGTCCTTCCAAGACTCGTCTAGACATTTAACTACAAACCACTCGTTTTACCCAGAAGCATGAACGGCTGCACAAAACTTCATGGCGATCCATCCAACGATTAAAGGCAGACAGCGACAGAACGATGCACGTGGCGTGGGGAAAAAAAACGTCAGTATTGTCAACTCGTTTCCTCTTTGAGAAGAAAACGATGTTACAAAAATTTCACCAGTGGACATTTTTAAAAGTCATATGATAAATAATCTGCTGCCGTCACCACTTCCTGTCAGGTCTGATTACTCAGATATGGATTTTTGTTCATGGATGATTTGACAGTTTTTTAAAGTTTCTCTGCTGACATTGCTCTTTCGACAGCATTGATCAGAAACGTGGTCAAATTACAAATTTACACAGATTACAAAGGAAGGTTGTAATCTGGTCTACAAAACATCAACTTTACTAAAACTCAGAATGACAGATTTGTTTTGAGCATTACAACAAACGATTTCCTTCAATATTCCAGTGGTTCTGGAAAAGGTTTTATGAATTTTCTCAGCACATAAAGGAATATTTAATCCACGACTTAAAATAAAATCACCAAAACCCTTTGTTTTTTTCAGCTCAGTATCTGGTGGTCAGTGCTGATGATTCACCCCGGAGAGCCCATCACAGTGACCTTACGCTGCCTGTGGGAGAAATGAACAAGACTGCTGTGCCTCTTTTATTTCCAAACTCCAAACCGATGCCGAAAATAAGCAGCGATCAAAAAACAAAACTGCTGAACTACAGCGAAGACGGAGGGAACTGACCTCGCTTTGTGGGCATAAAAATAAAAATCAGCCAAAATCAGTGAGGCGTCAGAAATATTAACCCAGATGTCTGAAGATTCTCAGTCATCCAGGTCACGGATTTCCAAGAAGACTTGAATCAAAGGGAACTGGACATTTCAGCTGTCATCCTAAGAGGCTTCCTCAGTCCTGGGCCAAGAACTGAAGACACCTTTTGGTTGAGAAGTGAAACGTCTTCAGGGTCTAAGTCCAGCTGTCCTCGATTCAGCTCTTCGTGGATCTTACACAGACGTCATGTCATCTCGATATTTCATTGTTCTTGTGTGCAAAACAGTTTCAACTCAATCAAAGTAAAAAGCCTCTCATGTTTAACAGCTGTCTTACTACAAAGTCAACGACAGGCTGTGCACAAACACAGCCGATCAAGACTAATCATCTGACAAAGAGATGAAAGACTGACAGAGAAAAGACACAATTACACCCTGCCATCAGTTACAGCAGGAATCAAAAGAAGGATGGATGGAAAAAAAATCAAAAGAGAGAGATTTAGTTCAAAAGGCAGAGAGGAAAATAAAACACCACAGAAGAAGAAGAGAGCCGCTTGACTTTCAGACAAAATTTCAGACCTGCAGTCGGTGCTGAAGGTGGAGCTGCAGCCTGGAGCTGCCGGTAATTTATTAGAGTTTCATCTACCTGCCTCCTGGAGCTAATGAGAGACGACACACAAACAAAGCCAAAACAGAAATCAATGGATCCTCTTCACAGCTGAGTAGGTCCCTGTTTTTGGCTGAAACACCCATGAATGAAAGAACCAACAGGAGCAAAAACATCAGAGAATACTGAGCTAAGCTAAAAAAAAAAAGGCTGCCATCACAAACAACCTGTTGGGTGAAGCCCAGACACTCCGGTGCGTTTAGGCCAGTGAGAAAGTTGTCATTCAAACAACCGGACCAAAGAACCTGAGGACACATGGACAGGAGTTATCTGCTTCCAACCTCACGACTGAAGAAAGAAAACTGTTTGCAAAGAGGCCGAATATAAATGCCCTGGTACTGTTTGCATGACATGAAGAAACATGAAGTTTATGAGACAGTGCAGTGACTCAGGCTGATCAGACTTATGACATGTAGACAAGAGAAGCCAGGAATCAAACAGCCGACCCTGTGATTAAGGCCCATCAAGTTTACTGCTGAAAAGGTTCATGTAAAAATGGGCTAAACTGCATTTTACAGCATTTCAACCATCGTCACGACTCCACTGAGCTCTGCACTTTAAACATTCACCATCTCCATATATAACTCTGTCTTTTTATTATGGTGCGCATTCACATTGAGGTATGAAGAGAGAGTTCAAACTGGCACAGAGGCTAAAACACCGGATTTTCTGAGTGTGATGTTGACGGACTCAACAGAAACAGAGAAGACAGAGAAGCTGGGAAAAGGAAAACACATTCCTCACAGTGGAGTGATAACTCCCTGGAAAACAAATAAAACTTTTCCCCAAAACTTTGGCTCAAGACCAAATAACTGCAAAAATAATGACACTTCCCTCAGCGTCAGCTCTGCGTTCAAACGTTAGCATGGTGAACAACATGCCGGCTTTCCGTTAGCACAATGATCATGAGCATTTAGCTTAAAGCGCTGCTGTGGGACAGAGTCACTATCAAGGCTGCAGACTCCCGTCTCGTCTCATGATGCTGACCCTCACAGGGAACAAGTAAAATGACTGATTCAAAGATTTCTCCTCCTCATCAAAACGGATGGTTCTGGTTTCGAGTTGTTCGTAAAACAACGTGCCAAATTTGAAACATGCAGTCAGTTTCGGATGATTCGCAGAAGCGACCCCCTGACGGTGAACAGAAAGTGGAACAACAACAATCAACAACAACAACAATGAGACTCCAGCATCACCGACAGCTGACTAAACTTTTACGTTATAACTTTATACATAAAGCACATTTCAGAACTGGCTTTGACTCTGAAAATACACTAAGTCCTTTTCAAATAATAACGAATGAAGCAGCTTATAAAATGCCCCTGACTGCACGTCGAGAGAATCTATCTGCAGCGATTTTACACACACACACACACACACACACACACACACACACACACACACACACAGTGGGCTGTCACTACTGTTTTTCCTCGGAGTCCAGCTGCTCCGAACACCTGGACTCTCCCTCCCTCCGCTGCTCTATTTTTACCTCCCTCATCTTTTCCATCAGAGACTGAAGTGTGCCCCTCTCTCTCTCAGCGCCACTCACGTCTCTGCCGTTTGTATTTTTATCCTCCACCTCCACCGCTCTCAGCTGTTGGACACTAACACACCAAATGACAGAAGAGGCTAAGAGTCCACCAGACTGAGAACAGTGAACAGGGTGAAAAGTACCGTGGTCTGCAGGCTGGACAGAGCGGAGGTCTTCCTGCTGTAAAGATTTCCTCCGCTGGATCTGATATTGCGATTCTTCTCATGAACCTCAGCCAGAGTTAAAATGGTTGTTGTCTGTAGTCTGGAGGTGGGCGAGGTCATGTGGTGACAGTGAGTTTATCAGAGCTTGTTGGTAGAAAATAGCTCCTGCTGCTGGAAACACTGAGACTGAGCCGTGCAGTAAATGTGCCCTGAAACCAAAACTAGGAGCTAAAGGAGGCTAAAAAACACTGTAGAGCTGTGTTTGGTGTCAGTGAAGAACACTGACCGATGCAGAGTGTGAGTAGCGTAAACAAGATTACAAGCTGGAAACACTAGACAAGGTGCGGTGAACAGGTGGGGTAGGCAGCACGTGGGGCACTGTACAACGATTTTAATGAAACCCTGAAAACTCAGGTGAGAGTTTAAAATGGAATTAGCTGCTGATTCTTTTCATTCCTCTACTCCTCCTTCGGCTTTTCTTCTTCCTTCTATTCTGGTTTCTAATGAAACAGGACAATAATAGAATCTGTCTTGGCAACAGACACATTCAGGCTGTTATACAGGCGAGGATGATGTCTCAATGGGCTGTGAACTAATCTGTAAATGGAAGCTATTTATGCTCAGGGCCGGTTACAGAGAGGGAAATAATCAGCAGAGGAGAATCGTGGAGGATTACTGACGCAGAGCTTCCTCTGCAGGGAGGTGTTCAGATGCTCTGCAGACGTCTGGACGGGTCTTTAAAGTTTGTTCACCCAAACTGATCAGATTTCTTCCTTCCAGTGGTGACTAACCATGCACACAGTTTTGGTTTGATCTGCCCACTTTTTCAGATATCTATCAGGATAAGGAGTGAGTCTGCCACTCCAGTGTTTTTCCTGTTGCATCCTGTTCTGGGCTCTGTTGCAGTGTTGTTGGCAGGAACGGGAAGTGCTTCCTCCCGCCTCCAAGCCGCATCATTGGAATAAAACCCCCCTGAGCTCCTCATGCTTGAATATCAACACTGTGGAGGACTTCGACACAATCAATCAATCAATAAATAAATTAAATAAAAAATAATTTAAAAAAGAATATGAGTTCCCAAGAAACAAAAGAAGATCTTCTTACAAAGGGGTGAAGGTCATGAGCTGCATGATAACGTTGCCAGACGAGCTTTTTAAATACAGACTGGTTGCACCGTCTCTATCTTTGGTTTCACAGGCTGCTTCAGTTATTATAGTTATTTTACATAAATATATTTTATATATGCCTCTGTGTCCTCCACCATGGACTGCAGCTGCTCGCTGCCATCAGTGAGTGCTGTGAGCTTAATGATTGTCTGCAAACCAAATTTCCTCTGGGAAAATAATACTTTTGAAGTTGAACTTTCCATTACAGAACATAAACGGCGTCAAGATTAAAGTCTCTTTTGAGAGAGTTCAGGCCAAATCAACCTGAATCAACACACACACACACGAACACACACACACACACACACACACAGAAACACAAAATGGACAGAAAAAGCAAAGCTATATAACACAGTATTTCCTAGAGACTAAATCCTGCTGAAATACGACCACCTGTAAAATCGTGAACACACACCTGTCCTCCATGTTCTACGGGCTGCTCTCAAACAGCCCACTGAAGAATGTTGATTATTCATTTTCCTGCAGTCTGTGACCTTTAAATCTGAACTTTAAGTTTCAGCAGACTGAAGACGGCTGAGATCCACGCAGGGCAGGAGGCGGATTCTGAGGGACTCGAGAGAATCTCGACCAGTCAGACTGAACACACAGGCCGAGTGGGACAAATAATAATAATGAATGGAGGGAGGTCAGAGGTCAACAGCTCTAATGAAGCTGGAAGAACAGCTGTGATTTGATCAAGACGCTTTGATGATGAAGGACAATATTCACTGTGCAAAACTGATCACATTTGGTTTTACAGGAAGAGGATCAATTTAAAAACATCTGCATCAGTCGTGCACTGCAACTGAGGCTTGAACCTGCAGCTGGTTGCCTAGCAACAAGACGAAGACTTAAAAATCCCAGAGAGACAACATCAAGGAATTTAAATCACACACGTCCAACCTGTTAATACGTGGCACGCTAACAAACTGTGTGTTCTGTTCATTTAAGCATTTCAGGCAGACCCACACAATGATAGACCTGACTGTATGTTATTATGTTATCATCATTAACTTGGCTTTAAGATCCCCCCAGACATGTTTTAAGAAACACTACAACACTCTGAATGATAATTTGTGTAAAATAAATACATAAAACACATAAAATCCAGAATCTGAGAATATGAAACTTTTATTGATTTCAGAAGTTACACGTTTCAACAAATTACTGAGAATCTCATGTAATCACTCTTTAATACCCGGGTGATAATTAGTGAAATTCAAACGCCAGAGCGAAGAAACAATAAGAAAAAACACATTTCTGGGCGGAGGAGGACGTTAATGACGTTCCAATTTTTCAGACATGTCCTTGCACGGAAAAGAAATACTGACAAATAGTTTGAAATGTATGAATAAATTCTTCACATGTAGCCGCTGACCGTTAACACAGTCAGCAAGGACTGAAAAAGCATTTGTAGTTTATGAATCATGGGCAGATTTATGGAGCTCTGAATCTTTGCCCGTAGAGTCTAAAACAAATCAATTATGGTTTAAATCCTCGGTTCACACTACAACACTACACGGCTGCAGCACGCTGTATCTGAAACAGCAGATCTCAGAGGAAACCACCGATCTGGATCAATAAACCGCTGCGCTGTTTTCTAGGAGCAGCCACTGCTGTATTTCCTCCATAATGCAGAGGAAACAGGCAGCAGAGGGATTGTAACTCTGATTTTATGGTTTTTAATGCAAACCCACAAGTGAGGAGAGGCTCTGCAGCTACAATTAACAGCATCCATCTTCTGGACTACTCCACTGACTCACGGTGATCCTGAAAACTCATGTTCAGGGTCTGTGTGATCCCATGATGCCACTTCCTGTCCAACTCCCCTTCCTTCCTCATGCTACATGTCATGACTCCTACATGTGAGAGCACAGTACGTGCTGTTTCAGGCTGAATAATGCTCAGCGTGGATTCAGAGACCGTCTAATTGCTGAGCAGCAAACGTGCTGCTGAGGCACTGAGACCTTCATGATGCTCTGCAGTGTCTGCTGCTAATGAGGCCGTTCGCCCTGAGAGGAACTCTCGAAATCCACTACTTTCATGTTCTAAGTTGAATTTAATTTTAATCAGAGTAGTACAAATTAAAAAATGTCAGGTCTAACACGGAGGCAGTGGTGATCTAAAGGTCAGAGAGGTGAATCTGTGAGAAGACCTGAATGCTGCTGCTTTGATTTCCTGGACTGAAACGTGGGAAAAACGCAGTCAAATAACCAAAAACAGCATCTGAGTGACATTTCAGTTTAACTGTTAATCAGTGAATATGTTCTAATAGAGAGGAGCAGACTGTCCCAGGGTTCAGGGGCAAATACAGCAGATGTACGGTCTCACTTAGTCCAGACTGAACTCTGACAACATCCATTAGCCACTGGTGAGCTGATTAATAAGACCTTAATTCAAGCTTAGCTTTTGAGAAAGAAGAAACGAGGTTGTGTACATGTGTGTTTGTACCTGTTCACTTCTAGCGGCTCACCTGGCAGGCGTTGTACAGCAGCTGGTGCTCAAACTTTCGGATGCCGAGGATCTGCTGGAACATCTCGTACAGTTGCTCTTTGCTGAGGATGAGCTCCGACACAGCGCTCAGGTGCGCCCGCTGGGGCTGCCGCCGCATGTCCTCGTCCCCCCTGTAGATGGCGTCATACTTGGCGATCCAGGAGCTAAGCACCGTCTCTTTGCTCAAGCCGTCAATCTCCGGGAGGCTGCGAATGCGCCGCTCGATGTTCTTCTTGAAGACCTCGCGGAAGTCGTTGGCTGAGCAGCCGCCGCTCTGGACCATCCGGGAAACACGCTCACTCTTCAGGAAGCCCTACCAAGGAGAGACATGACGATCAGCACTTCCAACATTGATTATAGTTTATTTATCTATCCTTTAATGATCCAGAACCAAGAAAACTGCGTGCAGAGTGATCCACGAAAAAGTGATCTAGCACGCACAATACCAGGACTCTGAAACCAAAAAAGCTAAATGGAATTCAGCCATTTTCTCACTGTGACGTATCACAGATGTCTTCTTCATATTTTCCTACATCAGTGCAGCCCTTAGATTGACGGATTGGATTCTGACATCATGTTGGGCCTGAATGTGATCTCACTGTTTAATGTGAGAGACACCTAAAGCTGCGATTCAGAGCAGCTCTGACATCCATGACCGAACCTCCCGATTCAGCTTCACTTATGAAAACGAATTTCAGTTCTAAACCTTAAACGGCATTAAAGATGCTGAATGGATGAACGACAGGACATTTATGGCTGAATTCACCACAACGTGTGAGTGTAAACAGGACTGCCCTGCTCTCCTCACACACTGATTCAGTGGGTCTAATGTTAAAGTCTCTGGATGATTCACACTTTTGGCAGAAGCTCTGAAGCAGCAGCAGCAGCAGCAGCAGCAGCAGCTCTGTGCGACATTAAACAGCCTCTCAGTTGGCTGCTTCACCTCTTCCTGTTAGTCGCTCCGAGACTCTGAACAGCAGAACATCAGTGAAAGACCGATTCATCTAATGGAGGCCGAGAGCTCAGAGAGCAGCAGCTGAGGACAGTTTGAAGAGACAAACAGGCACAAACACCAAATCGGACTAAAATATTATGGTTTGGAAAATGTTTTACGTATTGAGTCTCTCTCCTCTTCTGATGTCAACAAATTCATGACCTTTCTCCACACATCAGTCCAGATTCTGCTGTATTTAGCCGCTTTAAGAGATTATAAAGTCTGTTTTTTGTGATACAGGAAGATTTTTACCTTTAAAACCTGCAATTTATTTACAAATACAACATAGTAAATATACATAGATTCTTGTAGACTTTCTAAACTTTGATTATGTGGGACAAGGTTTCACTTCTCCAGATGTGGAAATGCTCACTAATTAAAGCCTAACTAGGTTTTGGGGTCAAAACCAATCAGAATTTAATAAGAAATTATTCAAAGAAAAGTGAAAGGAATGGTTATAATTTCTTCCTCCAAAGGGAAAATCACCGAACCACTGATTTACACAAATGATTGTATCTCTGCAGAGCAAACTCATTGTTTAAACAACATGTTTTTTTGTTTTATTACATCGAAGCTTTTGATTAAGAATTAAAATGAGCTTTTTATTCTTACGGTTCACTGTTTTCTTTCATTAACGTTTGTCTGAACTTTTTTATTTTTACCTTTGACATTTTGCGTTAAAATAAAGACTGACCTGCTACAGCTACATGAATGGTTGTTGAATCTGTGAAACTGCATCCAATGTATCACTCACTGAGCACTTTGTTAGGAACACCACACTAACACTGAGCAGTTTCTCCCGCTGCTGTCAAACAGCCCGAGTTATTCATCCACATCACGTTGGAAACCTTCTGAGAACCTGACGTGGTTCTTGCTGTTGTAGTCCATCCACCTCAAGGCTGGACCTGTTGTTCATTCTGTCAACCACAGTTATAGAGTGTGGTTATCTGAGTTAGCGTAGCCTTTCAGTCAGCTCCAACCAGTCTGACCTCTGACCCCTCTCATCAACAAGGTGTTTCCATCCTCAGAGCTGCTGCTGACTGGGTGGTTTTTGTTTTTTGGAAAATCCCAGGAGATCAAACGTTTCAGAAACACTCAAACCAATAATCAATCAATCTAATAAAGTAAGCGTAGATCTGAAGAGAAGTGACAGTAAATGGGCCTTTGACAGACTGTCCTCTAACCTGAAGTTTGTCCACTTTCAGCCAGAACAAAACACTGAACCCTTTAAACCTGCTTTATTCTCTCTCACATCCTCTGGATCTGATCGTTAAATACATCAAATGTCAAATGAAAAAAAGCGATTAAAAGAACAAAAGTAAAACTGCCCTGAAGTTATAAACCAGAAGAATTCATGTCGCAATTAAAAACTCCGGGGAAGTCATGGAAATGAAACAACCTGGCCAGACGTTCATGCAATAATTTTAGATTTATGACGCCCAGTGGGATTAAAACAGAGCTTTTAATGTGTGCTTCAGTCTGCAGAGATTGTGTAATTATACATAATAGATAACTTCTCCAGGGGCAGAAACATTGGCAGAATCTGCAGATATCAACAGCTCTGTGAAGAGGCAAGGATCCAAGTTTTCTCCATTAGCAGACCCATTCAGACATCTCATTTGTTCTCAGTTAGTGCTCAGAATTGATTAAATACTAATCTTTATTAAAAAGAGAATCTTACACAAACACAAACCTTTTATTCTGGGTTTTTATCTTACGCTTTCAGTTTAAGCTAATTCACAGAACCTATTTGCAGCTTTGCAATAATCATTTGAGATAATCGATCTTACAGTCATCTTATCTCACAAAGATATGTTGTTCGTTTTAGGCTTTTATTAACATCTCCTGTGGAGAAACTCATATCTCACTGAGCCCCATCGTTGCACTGGATGATAGCCTCAGTAGATCAGTATTATTAAAACAATATCCATATACTGTCCATGTTGGACAGAAACTTCCCTGTTCAAACTGCACTGATGATGAATGATTGATGAACTTAGAATTGGGAGCAGTGAGCAGAGGACTTATTACTGGAAAGTAACTGATTCTACTGGTTTTCTTCAACTTCCTTATAACTGTCGACAATCTGCATCAGACACCTGTAGGAGAAAACACAAGCAGCGAGTCCCAGTTGCCGTGATCCCACGTGGTTTCACCGTCAGCTGCGCCGTAGCTTTGGAGCCTCCACATAAAAGCTGCTGTTAAAATTTCATCCCATGAGTCAGACTTAAAGACATCAAAGCTTCCCTGATTATTCCGATTTATTTGTATTCATTTGTTTTGCTAAATTTCAAACAAACAAGCTTTTTTAAAATGATCCCTGTTGTCTTTGCACTATGTGTGCAGAGTGTGCATTGAAACACACGTGCTTTGTATTGTTGATGAACATGAAGGCAGCTCTGGTGCCGCAGGTGCGATGGAAAGTCTGTGAAGGCATCTCAGTGATCACCTGACTGACGCACCATTAGCTCCCCACTGAGGACTGCATGCATGACATGGCCAGTAACAGCTGATACCATGGAAACAGGAAGCAGAGGACAGAGTGCCACTGAAAGCTGTAATCTCACTGTTTGGTGAGGCAGTGGATTCTGGTCCACATGAACAAGCATGTTTCTGTGACAACGCTGTGATCTGGAAACTATTGAATCCCTCAGTGTCTTAGCTCACTCCACAAACCACTTGTCTGTCTCTGTCAGTTTGGTTTAAAAGGAAGCTTTAATATAGGATGACCTCTTAACACTGTGCAGTTTGACACTGCAGGAAGCTGAAGAGGGAAAGTTTCTCTGTGCTCACCTTAAATCTCACTTTAACATGTCTGGTGGACCAGAATGACTGAGACACTGACAGTGAAACTTCATCTTCAAACAAAAAATAGTAAATTTATAGACTCTGGATTGTTCAGTGAGAGTTCAGCAGTGAGAGTCTGAGAACATGTCCGGACAGGATCCTTAAATAAGATGATGAGCAAACAAAAATCAATTAAAAGAAGAAAAAGGATGCTGAAACAACACACCACACCAAACACGTGCAAACCGAACCACATGAGTTCAGCTTTAGGGCTGGTCTGAGGGTTAGCGACGCCGCCTCATGAGACCGATGGACCTGCTGAGCGTGAGCCAACAGCAGATGGAGAGGAACCGGCGTGGAGTTACAAGAGTAATGACGTGGAACAGAAATCACTTGAATCTGAAGATTCTCAACAAGGAGATAAAAGAGAAACACCAGAGAAAACAAATGTGTTGGTGGCGAAGAAATCAGCAGCGAGATTTGAAATCAGCGGGGAGGGGGGGCGCGACGCAGAGAAAGTCCTCTTCACGGTGATAAATGGAAATGGGCAAACGTTGAGTGGATGAAATGGGAGGTGACAGATGCAGCTGCCACCAGAGGAGCCTGCTAAAAGCAGCTAATCTGCCTCTCTGCATCACTTCACACAAACGGCTCTGAACCACAGAGAACAAAAGGACATGAAACAGCTCCCGCTGAAGGAGAGGAGGCAGGAACACTGAAAACTATAGAGTCGACCGTTTTAAACTTGAAACAAGGAGACAGATTCCACAGTTTCACCCTCCACAGAGGGGATTAAGCAGCGACTGTGTAATAAGGCTGCCTTCTCACTGGTGGATTTCAGGTTTATTTAGTTATCCAGGTGGGACAGGAAGAAGATTTGCTCAACAGAGCTTTTAATCCCACTGAAAAGAATAAGCAGGGAGCCAAAGAGCGCCTGTTAACACAGCCTCAGTGATAAACGCAGGCTTAGAGATCCTGAAATGAATCCAGCTCAGATGTCTCCAAGATGAATCTCAGTCTTTTTTTCCTGATAATTTAAACCAGCCTGAGGCGTGGTATCTTCACTCTGAACAAGCTCAGCTGGCATCAGAAACACAAGCTGAACAGTTGAATCTCCATCAACGTCGCGTCGTCTTAAAGCAGAAATATAAATCCAGCTTAAATGTTACCTGCTTCAGCTGATACGTTACACACTGAAATTACACTCTCTCTTCAATGGAACCTATTTTTCAAAAAAAACAAAAAACAACTTTATAATGCTGCTTAATTATTTAAGCCACTAATTTGGAAAGTTATTGTCTCAAAAATGTGATTGTCTACAGCTCTGAGAGATTTAACAACTCAAAAATATTTTTTCTATTATGGCAATGTTTTTATTCATTGTTTAAATTCTTCTGCCTGCTGGTTTTCATCCCAGTCATATAATTAGACATTATTTTCGCCCTTGAATGCCAACTGATTGAAGTGAACGGTCAGACAGCATAAAAATAACAATTATCTAGTTTGGGTTCCAAGAGCCGAATTAAATCCAACTGACTGAACTGAAAACCATCTTCTGCTGTGAACCTCGCTGCCTTTCACACATCTGCCTGTCACAGCTATTAGCAGATGGACAGACAACCAGACCAGCGACAGTGCTAACCACTGCACCACCGTGCCGCCCTCGGCTGAGGTTTCATTACGGGAGAAATGATCCTGCTGCTGTCCACTTCGCTGCGGCCTGCAATTATCAACATGCTCCGTTTCTATTCTCTATTTTCCTTCATGTCAACAAGTCCCACAAAAAGACAACGCCTCAGTCTCAGTATGTTTCCTGTCTGTGGTTCTGAGCGCCAAGTCTTTCAAAACACCACCACAAATAAACACACACACACACACACACACACACACACACACACACACACACACACACACACACACAATACTTGTTAGTAGGAAACCATTGTAGAAGAATAAATGTTCAAAATAACACCACAGTTGAAAAGCTGTGTGTGTGTGTGTGTGTGTGTGTGTGTGTGTGTGTGTGTGTGTGTGTGTGTGTGTGTGTGTGTATATATATAT
>JBBMJY010000021.1:24272910-24293512 GCA_037833715.1 Toxotes lorentzi | reverse complement strand
GTGTGTGTGTGTGTGTGTGTGTGTGTGTGTGTGTGTGTGTGTGTGTGTGTGTGTGTGTGTGTGTGTGTGTATATAAAGGTCACTCCCTCCTTGGCGGCTCTGAGCCTCCTGTCAGACTATGGGAGGTTCTGACCCCCCATCCAGACCCCCCTCTGAGTCTGGATCGATGACTCCCCAGCTCATATTATACACTGTGCTAACGTCAGACCAGCCTTTTTATGAGTGTCCCCCCAACCCCACAAAAACTGGTTTTGGTGGTCCTGGTGGTCTGATTTACTGGTTGAAGTGGTTCCATTTAAGATCTGACATCGAAAAGACTCGATCAGTTACAGTGACACTCATTCATTTGATTTTTCCACATTTATTATTATTATTAATGTTATTTGTACAAAATATTTTTAATATGTACAAATACATGTTGGCATACATGTATCTTTAGTATGATGAAAAATGTATATTTTAATATATATTCTGATAAACTTAAACATATGGATTTAATGTGATTTTGATGTTTATACAATAACCATGATGAAATTATGGCTTTAATTACTTAATAAAGGTATGTGCAATATAAATGACACTATGAAGCCCACAGGGATTTTACGGCATTGTCACAATTTTCAGTGAGAAATATTTTAAAATAAAATCCTTATAATCTAAGACCTATGTTTTCTATGACACAGAGGTAAAGAGAAACTGTGTTTAAGGAAGCTCGGGTGTTTAAAAGCCCATCATGCTGAAGTAACGACCAATGTTTCATTACATCAGATAAGATAAGATAAGACTTTATTAATCCCCGGAGGTTAAATTAAGTAAAACATAGAAACACTCCCCGTCGGGGAATCGAACCCCGGTCTTCCACGTGACAGGCGGAGATACTGTCCACTATACTAACGAGGACTGCTGGTGAGTATAGAGACATATACTACAGTGACATGTACTATATATATCATACTATTTACACTATACTATACCACTATTTAAGGACTCAGGTTGGGCTCAGATTGAACCATTGGACCTGTGCAGGTATTTAAACACTATGACTGAGGGTTTCAGTCCTGGTCCTGGTCCCGGTCCTGAGTCAAACTGCAGCCTTCCTCCTCCCTCTCCTCCTCCTCGGTTCTCTGGATTCTATAGGCTCTCCTCCATTCTGTCTGGCGACACAAATGTCAACCATTATTACTAATGAATCGATCAGCAGGAGACTTCCTCTCTCCCTGCTGCTCGAATTAATTGGGGCTTTAAAATTTCATCTAAATTATTTACACACCAGCAGAGCGGCTGGCTGTGAGTCAGGAGATTAAAGACATAGAAGACAAGTGTTTGTAGCCCTCTGAGCATCAGTGCAGCTGCTAAAGAGGAAAAAGAGAAACCATCTGACTGAATGAAAACAGCAGCAGCGTTTCAGCTGAACACTCGGCCACCACAGCACACAGGAAACTGCATGTTTCAAAATAAAATCACACGTGAAAGAAGAAGAAAAATTCAAAGTCACGCAGCTTTTAAAGGTTTTACTGCAGCTGCTGCAGTGCATGTCAAAAATGACATACTTACACACATGTATGATGAAATGTAGAGCTGCAAGCAACACATTTATTTCATTACTGATTGATTTGTTGACATTTCTTTGATTAATCGGATTGTTTAGTTTACAAAGGTCTTTTACAATGAGAAAAGGTTCACAGCTCGTGCCGTATGTCTGTAGGGCTGGACCACGTTTACGGTTTGGATCAGTGAAAATCTCTCGGGTGAATATTCAGGACCAAAGATGAACAACAGCGTTCAAATGAGTCTGACTGAGTTTAAGTGCTCCACCATCAGCTGTGAGGAGCTGTGGATCATCACTGCTCATATGTTCCTTCATGCATAAAACATGTTTCAGCTCGATATCAAAACGTCTCCGTCGGCCTGTTGGTCTGCCGGAGAGACGGAACACTTTATCTGTCACCGTAAAAAATGTTTCATGTTCAACTGTGCCCGTAGAAGCAGTTTAACGTCTCTGACCACAGAGAAGGCAGCAGCACTCGAATTATCTCTGCTGTGAGCTCAACAGGTGATATTTACGATCACTTTGAATATTTTCTCTGGTCAAACAGAAAACAGTCAGATGTTTAGAATAAACGTTTTAGAATAAACGGTCGTTGTTACTTTGAACCACGGAGAGAAATCACATCATCGCAATATGATTTCAGTGGAATTCAACAAACGATGAACGCTGATTTATTCCCCAATCAAGGAAACTGTACGCTGCAACTCACTGCCCACGACAGGGCAAACATCAGAGCCTGACTCCGAGTCCTGACACTTTGATAAAGAGATCAAATAAAGACGGCCTGAATGTCACTGTAGGTCCTGGTGATTATGTAAATGAATCTCAGACAATTGAACAATTCAATTTTTATCATCAGTTTGACGGTGACCAAAGGGAAAATGACTTCTGAGAGAAAACCATCAGATCCCTGAGAAAGATACGAACAAGTGTCATCAGTGGACAGATTTTAATGCAACAGGAAGCAGGTACCGATCCAGACTTTGTGAGCCTGTTCTACATGTGGGAGCTCAGTTTGTTGAGTCTTCACAGAGAGAAACCTCGACTCGAGCCTCCCACAGTGGTGGTTTTATCGAGGCTGTGTGCGATTTTTGTGGAGCCTGTCGCAGATCTACCAGCTGAGCCGAGTTTATTCTAAAAACCAATTTCTTCATGTTCAATAAAAAACCTGATGACGAGCAGACTGAAGGAACAAGTGTGGGCTTCTCCTCTGCCTCGAGCAGAGCTGCACAATCTTTTTAACACCAGCCCAATTTCTCCTTTCACACTGCAGAAGTCACAGATGCACCGTGAAGCAGTGGAGTTCTGAAAGTCATCAGTCTGTCAGGGGAACTAAGAGACCACAGAGGAGGAGCATCGGAGTCACAGCTATCAGCTGATGGCTGTTTCTGAGGCGACGGCTCAGTTTTTCATGAGAAATGTTCCGATCGATCCTCCTGCTTTGTGTCCGATCGGACAAGGGAAGCAGGAAATCAGAGCACGGAGGTGAAGCAGAGAGGGAACCCCCCCCCCCCGCTGCAAGACTTCATATTCAACTCAGTGAACCGGAAACAAACCGGCGAGGAACAACAAGGCAAAAAAAGGAAAATTAAAAATAAATACAAAAAAACAGGAGATCAATGTTTGATATGTGTGTTTGATATGTGTGTGAGTCAGATATAAACGTTAGAAATACTGCTCACAACAGAAAACATTCCTCGGAGAGAAAACAAGAACCTTCGGTTCACTGAAGTTTTTCTTTTTCACCATTTCAAATGTGTAAAATCTTATTTCACTGTGCGGCTGTGTGCGGCACACTGATCCTCTCAGCCATGAAATGATGTGATAAATGTTTTTGCTTCATCGCTCAAACCAACATCTGTCCAAAGAAACTCTCTGCTCGTCAAACTACACAAAGCTGAGTGAAAACGACTGTGGGAACAAAATGAAACTTTGGTTTTGGAAGTGGTCGTTCATTAATCCACAGGAGGAAAAAACCTTCTTACAGCCAGAGAGGTATGTTTCTACAGGAATCCACAGAGAAGACGTGAAAACAGAGAGATGCTGGACAGGATGTGCACTATGTGAGTTAAAGTGTTTAAATGTTCTGGTACCTTAAACTGAACACAGAGACGGCTAAGAATAATTTTAAATAACCAACCAAATCTCACAATAATCAACTCACTTCTTCTTAAAATAAAAACTTTGAGCCCTTTAAACTTCCCTGTGAGCGGCTTGAAAGTTAAACAGCCTCCACCTTTTAACTGTGTTTCTTTTGATGGTGTTCAGATCACACAGCAAACATCCCTTCAGAGGAAAAACATTCTGTTCATCCTGACAACAAGGGGAAACAAATTCAGAAGGAAAAGGTCAAAGCCAGACCATGTGTGATGTGTGATGAGTGCAAATATAAAGAAAAAGTAGAAAGTTGGATGGAAAATAACTGGACAGTCTGAAGTTTATCCTTTGACGTAAAACTTCTTTCTTCTTCCCGTTTTCAATTTTCTTCAAAGAGAAATCTCTTCGAAACTCTGAATACGTTCAGATCATGTAAAGAGTGTTTCATTAGTTTCTATACAGCTGTTGTAAAATTTACAGTTGGCAAGTTTCTATTATAGTGGTCAGTGGTCCTCATGTCATCGCAAGCTTAATTTCCAGAACTTGCATTTTGCAGCTTTAAGTTAATATGGCAAACAGCACATGAACACATCCAGCAGAATCATTCATGTGGAGTTTGTGTCCACCTGATGAATCAAAGTTCAATATTCACCCTCTTTTAGCTGTTTTTATTCATTGACTCCTGAGGGAGGGATCTCGCTCTTTAGCTCACAGATGGTCTCTGACTGTGTTCGTCTGCTGTCTGCCGCTGAGCAGGTGGTGTTCGGTGGGTTTTAGAGCATCTTTTGCAGAGGACAGCTTCCAGCTGTGGCCGAAGACGACGCCGCTATGAGAGCAGTGAGAATGAACCAACACGGTGAAGCTGCAGGTCGGACCTCCCCAGAGCTGAGGAGCTTTAAATGCACAGAGGACACTTCGACTGTGTTCTGCTGCTGAACTGTATGTGAAACATTGTCCTGTTTCTCTGTGGATCTCTGAGACGTTTTATGGAAATGAAATTCAATCTCATCTCGCTCGTTCTTTCACCTCAGTTAATGAGATTTCTTTTCAAGATGTTTTCAGTAAACACATTTATGTTATTTTATGGAACACCATATTACAAAGATGCATTGTGGGGAAAAAAAAGGGTCACACAGTCCCTCAGCTGACTGCCAGACTACAAATTGGATTGGTTATTTATGGCTTTGAACGCATCAGTCTCAGCTCTTCATGCTAAAATTGTTGCGGGAGTTTTAGAGTAAACAGGACACAAATTTCTCTCTGTACAAGAAGGACAACAAGGCCAGTTCAGGTTCGTCACACTCTGACAGAACTTCACCTGGTGTGAATCAGGATTTACATTTGAAATAAGACCAGTCTCTCAGTCCATCTCAGTGGATCAACGAGCTGAATGAGCAGAGAGAGCAGCTGAACAGCAGCGATCGTGTTCCCGTGGTGAGAATCAAATCACACTGAGAATAAAAAGACTGAAGTTCCTCAAGTTTCCTGGTCCTTCAATAAAGCTGGCGTGGATTTGGAGGAAAGAAAGGAAAACAGCTTTTCATCTGTTGCTATGGTGAAGGAATAAAGATTAGTCAAAGAGACTAAAAATAATTAGACATTTCAGCTTTTATCCAAAGCAGCTGAGAAACATTTTCATTCACTGATTAGGAGCATTAACACAGATATTTACACAGTCCCAGCACCAACAGATAAAAATTAAGACTTTACTGTGTCTTATTTACATTTGGTGGATTTATAATTCATTTATTTATATTGCGTATACAGACATCATGGCTGCCTGTTTTTGTTCATCAGCAGGAGAAAGAAGTGACTACACTGCCTCAGTAAGGCTCTAAGTTACACAATGGGAGTATTATTTCATTTCATCACACAAATATTATCACTATTCATTTATATAATCTAAGTCTTGGGCCCCATGGACATTCTGCAGGACAAGCCAAAAGATTAATTATGAAGATGGTTTTATCGGCCAGTGTTCATGAGCCGCACAGGTAACGTTAAAATCACAGCGCCTCCCCTCGAGTCCCGTCTCACCTCAGTCTGAGCTGCTCCCATTTCCAGTGCAGGAATTAAATAATGAAGCTTTCAGTCATCAGACCTTCACCAGAGCAAACGTCTGACAAAACCAGAACCTCAGAGTTATAATGAAAAGAGCACCGGTGCTGTTTCGCAGGTACATTCTCTTTTGTACAACTGTACGAGTGTGTGGAGACTCATTTTCACAGCTTTATGAACAAAAACGCTTGATTTTTACCAACATGTCCACAGGTTTTCACACAGTAAACAGCAGGAGAACAGCAGTGTCCCCGAGATGAGAGCCATGCATGTGGGATGTGTTTATTCGTAACTTCCCAAACTTTCGTGTTCCTTTAACGTAGTTGGTTCGGATGTGGCAGCTGGGGATGTTTCCGTAACGTGCACTCAGGGACAAAATGAGGATCTGCAGTTAGAGGACGGACGAAGTGCCAGCAGTCCTTTAAAGTGACAGACTAACAGGTCGCTCGACTTCACAGCAGAGGCGGCGTTGAGTCATCGTCACCTCCCACTGATCAGGAACTCATCAGAGGAAGGAGCGGCAGCTGTGGGATCATTTACAGGGAAGGAGGTTTGAGCTCCATCATCTGTCAGCCTGCTGGTAGATCTGATACCGGATCAGATCTCTTCATCATATGTCTGAGCCCGTCATCAGGACTCTGCATGTTCTCTGAACGCTAACAAGATCAGGAACTCATGGCAAACAGTTCACATGTGCCGTTTATCAGGATGTGATGTCTAATCGCTGGAAACGTGTGGGAATCATGTGCAGTTTGTTAAATATACGATGAATCAGAAGAAAATATGAGGTTCAAGATTTCCTCAAAAAGGAATAAGCAGCAGAAATCTGAGCCCCTCCACAGAAGAAGTAACACTGCAACCAATCAGCATATTAAAAACACACTTTCGCTTTATATCATAACTTATTGATATACCTGTTTAAAAATAACAGGATAATTAAAATAAGGCCACGTTTCCCCGACCAGTGAAACACGGATGTAAAAGAGATAAAAAACAGGAAGAGTTGGTCAAGTTCTTGATTCGCTACTTCTATTAAAAAGAAAGAGAAAGAAAGAAAAACTTTTTAAATTTTCTTAACCAGCTGAACAACACAAACAACAAACAATAACAAAGGTTTGGACTGACAGGAGGATCTGATTTGTCTGTGGGACCAGACTTCAGTCTTAAACTCAGGTCAAACAACATGACAACAAGCCCTTGGATTCCTCTGTGAAGCCGTGCATCCTCAGCAAGAAAGAAGACTTGAATGGAAGAAGAAATGATTAAATAAACACTGAAAAGCAGAACTGTATGTTCATATAGGAGAAAGACAAACTGCCTGCACACACACTTGAAACGCTTACACACTCCCCCCTCAGCGGAGAGTAAATCCACTTTCATGCTGCATTAGCAGGCTTCCATGTGAAACTTGTATCAAAGCAAACAGACGCAGACAGATACAGGCCTCCCACTCACACACTGAGGAATACATGCATTAACCAGCCTGGAGGCAGAGTAACGGAGCTCCTGATGTGCTCGCAGCCTCTCTGCACATCTCTGACAGGTGTGTTTGTTTGGAGGGTGAACTCAAACACACAACTAATCAGATGCTCGGCTGTGGTTTGTGTGATATTTACATGATGTTCAGACAAAGACACAAAAATAATAACGGAACGGGCTCACGGCAGCAGCTTCGCTGTTTGAGTTGTGTTGCAGGAGAAGTCACAAGTTTATGGAATTACAAAACCTCAAATGGATGAGAAAGTTAAAAAATATGACATTTATGTTTGTTTCATATTTTCATTTGAGGAGTGCTACAGCATCTACACTATTCTTCTTCTCGTCAGTGTTGTGGAAGCTTAACTAGACGTTTATGTCACATGCCTGATATCAAACATGATAGACGATAAACTAATGATTAAAACAGCAAATATGCTTCTGTCTTTTACTGGAGTTTCTATTCTCCCATACCTTCTATAAATCAGCGCACGTGTGTCTGTTTTTAATAGATTTTTTTTCTGTTTTTCATGAAGGATTTTCTGCTGATTCCAAACAGATCGGAGGAATCACGAGCAGCTGAATGCAGTGTATTCTGTCAGAAACAGCGTGTGTGTGTGTGTGTGTGTGTGTGTGTGTGTGTGTGTGAGATTGCAAACTAAATCCAGCAAATATATAAAATAAAAGTTGGACTAACTCTTTACAGCATGTAATCATTAATAAATATCCATCACTCACTAAAAATGTAGATCATGATAATCAGTTGTGGAGATGTCGTCTTAAATCGTTAATAAAAACTATTAATATTAGAAAATACTTCTTGTGAACTGATAAAGGTCCCGGACTCAGGCTGAGAATCACTGATCCAAGATTTGTGAGTCGGACAATATTGACTTTTCAGAGAAGACAGATATTGATCGGACTTATTTTCCTGCAGACTGCTGACCCTGCTATGATGTTGACTTTTGACTTGGTACTGAACTTGTGATCCGTCTTTGATTACCTTCCTGTTCCCCATACAGATTAAAGCTGTGATTAGTGTAGACCTGAGATGAGAGACCAGTCTGTACTGAGAGCAGTTTAATACTGAGATCCACCGGCAGGTCTGGGGTCAGGCCCAGACAGAATCTGTGAAATCACGTACAGCCTCTGAGCAGCAGCTTCCTGTTGGGCTCCGGAAATGTCACCACACCTGACGCCCTGGACTGCAGCTGCTTTAAAACACTAAATTACAGGTCACACATCTGCAGGTGTGAAATCTGCAACAGGTTTAGGTCCTTTCCTCCACAGCGACGCAGACTCGTTATTTTGATGCTGCAGCTTCGAGAATCAATTCATGCTATAAACTGCGTTTTAATTACAATACTGTCATATTACTATACAACATCGCTCTACTCTTTATATATGCCAGGGATCCTTCCTCTCTCTCTCACTCACATTTTTCTCTTTTTCCCATTAGAAGATATTTTTGGGGATTTTATTTTATTTATTTATTTTCTAAATCGAGGGTCTAAGGAAAGAAAGTCTGATATGTTCAACAGATGATTAAGCCTTCTGAGACAAGCTGGACATATATGAATGAATGTCAACATGACCTACATTAAGTTTCACTATGGTCCACACACACACACACACACACACTCTCATACGATTCCCTAAATTTGTCAAACTCCAATCCTCTCACTAATCACATCATTCGGGACGAATTCCCATGATTTTCTATCAGAAGTAAAAAGCAGCATGAAATCCCTGTTGTTCTTTTTTTGTTCACGTGTGTGACGCTTGTTACTTCACATGAAAAGAAAACAGCTGTAAAGGCTTTTCTCCCAGTGAGCAGCATCAAATTAGATCACCCCCTCTGTATCTGTGATTAGTCACATTACGACTTCACACTGCAAAGTGCAAGACAAAGGCAATTAAGACCACTTCAGCTCTCAGAGGGGCGACTGATGGATGAGGATTTCATTTCCCATTTCTCCCCTGAGCCACACAAACACACCTGTCTGCTGTGAAGAAACGAATACCTAAAGACTTCCTGAAGTGGTCAGAGCAGGTCGATAAACACGTCTGGAGAGGACGGCCAACAAACCGCCATTTCATCATCAGACTGTCATTCAGGTGAACAGGAGATTATCTCCTGCAGAGCCACGTTCAGGAGAAAATAAATCAGCTGCAGAGCTCGTCCTGCCTCAGTGTTACTGCACAGATGTGACTGAACAACTCAGCCACAGTTACAAACAAATGTGATTCTAACTTCTAACTAAGCTCAGTTTTTACAGGTATAAAGACAACAGCTGTCAGCGAGCTGTAGCTTATTAATGTTCACTAATCAAAAGTCAGAGAAACAACCATTTACACAGAGGTTTCATTGAGAGCTGCTCCTCTCTCAGTGTGATGATTCAAAGACAGAAAACAAACTGAGTGTGGTGAGTTTCTCTCTACATGACAAGGTATCACCAGCAAAAGGCATCATTGAATTTTCAGGTCGCTCCTGAACACGTGTAAATGTATAAAACAGTCGTGGGAAAAGGCTTACAGCTCACAGGAAAACCTCAAACTTCTAACTGGTCATAATATTTAACACTGGGAACATTAGACAAATTATCCCAAACTTCCAGGACGGCTCATTATAGAAGCTGTAGCTTTTGGTTAGAGCCCATGCTTCTGTCTCTACTCCCTCGGTTCTTCTTTCACTGTGTGTACAGATTTGGATTTAGTGGTAACAGCCAAAAAAACATGTCATAAACTCTCAGTCTCAGGCTGAACGACATTTCAGCACAGAAAAGTTTTCCAACACTCTAAATATGGATGTGATAGTTTGTCATTTAGCTTCTTTTTCAGGTGTCTGGAAACTTTAGGACTAATAATTATACTGGCAAAGAGTGAATTGTTATCTTCGTCTCCTGTGCTCTGCAAATTGCAAATTTCCATCTTTATAATAAAAAAAAAAAATCCCCCATTATATTCATCATGAAAGTGGACAGCCACGAGTCACTTTTCACTTTTCACATCAAACTGGTCACACTGCTGACAGGGAATGAAAAAGAATCCAAATTTCAGATTTCAGCAGAGTCTGTGTCTCAGTGCAGAAAGGCTGACGTATGGACAAGATGCTAATTAGAGAAATAGCAGCAGAACAGTGATGGTGTCCAACACAACAGCTTACAGGCGATAATTAATGAGCGTGATGGACAGAGGGGAGGACATGTGCTGCAGTATGAGACAGAGATGACAGGAGCAGCCGGCAGGACTGCAGGACACCCGGTAATAACACCTCATCAATTCATGTTCCTCTGATGAGCATAAACATCCACTGCAGTCGCTGTCAGAAAGGTCAGGAGGTGTGGACAAGTCTCACTCTGGACCAAAGAGCAGGACCGACAAGCTGACAGATACTGTCATCTTTCAGCGAGACTAACACAACAAACACAAGGAGGACAACAACAACAACAACACACACACACACACACACACAGTACAGGCCGGTGTCAGGGAAGGTCCCAAAAAAAAAAAAAAAAACAGATTCTAATTACCCGTCAAAACAGGAAAGAGTCCACATAAAAGTCACATCAGCTCACCAAGTCTCACTGGATGTTTGGCTCTTTATTTAGGCTCCCGGATGCTTTAATTGTTCCAGAGAGGTTACTGGTTATCATGAAATGTTCCAGTTACTTTCTCCACCGAGTCTTCTGGCGATTTGATCCGTTTCAGATGTCAGGTGTTTCACCTGTTCCACTGGAAGAAGTACAGCTGATGGATGGATGGATGAATGTGTGTCAGGAGGGAAATCTGTGTGAAAGCTGTGAAATCCTGTCCCACTTCCTGTCGGGTTTCCTCCTCTGCTGATCATGATTCACCTCCATCTACACTTCACTCCGCCTCTCCTCTCTGTGCCTGCTCATGGTGGTGGATTTCTTTTGGTGGAGCTTCTTCCCACAGCCTGTTACAGTATGATGTCCGGCTGGTTCCCTTGACAGTTTACCATATACGATAAAAAAAAGATGCCTCTCTCCATTTATTTACCTGTAAGCTCTGCATCTGTTTCCCATCTCATTTCAATTTCCAGAAAATTTACAATATCACCATATGTTGCCATTTCTATATGACACACTGGGATAGAAGATTTCATCCGTATCACTATTGCTCGTCTACCCTCCTTTGCGTGGTGCTGCATTGCAAATTCGTACAGTCCTGCTACCTGCAGGCGACATTTAATCTCAAAGAAGAAGAAATGTAGATGATGGAGTGAGGAACGTGTCAGCACGACTCCAGATCGTCTGCATGTTACAGAAAATCCTATTTTCTCCCCTTCGCTCACCTGTAATATAAATAAGGTATGTGTTTACTGTGTGTGACCTGACGGGAAATCGGAGCCCGTAAGCCTTGTAGTGTTAATCAGGAGGTAAACTCTGAACTAAGTCCAATCAAGTCTGTTAGCAGAGGCTACACGGTGGGTTCAGCTCCAAAATAAAAGCTCTGCCACAGTGTTTGTGATCAGGTTAACCCTAACCCTAACACACCCAGTGAAAAGTCTTTGTACTTTATGACTTCAGCCCAAAATAGGACAAATATAGTTTCACTTTTTAAAAAAAAAAAAAAAAAGCCTCAGTAATTTCTTAAAACAGCAGGATACTGTAGTTTTTACTTTTTTCAGCGGTGGATTAATCCACATTTGACGGTTTAGAGAGTGCTTCTGACAGCAGGACGGCGCGTGTGGGACCGAGTCAAAATAAACTGCAGTGTGTGTGTTCATGGTGATGAAGGGACATGTCAGCCAGTGTAGCAGTGTGGCTCACTGATGTGTTTCTAATAGCTTCTGGAAACAATGGAGCTCTAGAGGAGTAAGATATATCAGGCCGTGGATACACACAGTTCCTTCTTCCCTTTAACACGTCCTCATTTACCTCCAAACACAAGGCACACATTCTTAGCTTCTTTTCAGAATTAAGCTTTAGTTGTTTTAACGACCCTGCGTGTTTGTGTCTGCTCACACACTCACTCGGTGTTCTTGCCATTTTAACACTGTCGACATGTGTACGAGGAACGATGTCAGAGAAAAGCTGAAAATAGATCATCTGATGTTTCTCTGAAGTGAAAACCATCTCTCCTCATGTGGAACATCTGCCGTAACTTTACATGATGAATGAAAAACACCACAAATCCCAGTTGTTGTCATTATATTTGTGTAGGGTTGTGATTCTCTTTATGATGCTCCGACCGCACAAAAACATAATAAACAGCGCGGGCACCAGCACCGACTCTGACAGTGTCTCAGGAGGAAGATGATGTCCACTGACGAGGACGATCCTTTGGCCTGTTGGCTCTTCAGCAAGATCCTCTCGTCTCACACTCGCTGGCAATTAAGCCGATGAGCGGCAAGCTTGCGATAAGATCTCCATCTCATACCAGATTACAGGCGTTCCAGGAGAAGAGGGGAAGATAAGGGGAGAAGATGATGGAGAGATGGAGGAAGAGGGCCGACAGATAACAGGGAGACAGAGTGAAAATAGAATAAAAAGTGAGGAAATTCACTGCAATCTCTGCTCACAGCTGTCCTCCTCCAACAAGGGGGGAGACGGAAACACAAGCCGACAGGGGAGGGTTTGTCACGGTGTCTCTGCAAGACTCAGAGGACAGATTTACGTCCAAACACTGAGCAAATTATAGGACGAATTCCAAAAAGGCTGCAAAGAAAATGTCAGCGAAATATGAAATCCAGGTAAAATTACTGTGTGTTTCTGTCGGCGACTTTCACTCAAAGATGACATGACGCAAACAGCTCCAGTGACTCTTCAGCTCCAAAAACACAAGTGGATGGTTGTACTGGATGTACAAGGACGTGAAATGTTTTCAGTAACGTCTCAGACAGAGACAAGTGAGTGGTGAAATGTGGGTGGGGTGAAGAAAATTAAAAAAGCTTTAGTTTGAGGACTGGTGGCACAGAGAAGAAAGAAAAACTCCCTCACAAACAGAAAACTGCTGCTGGATCGATTTTCTAATCGGTTTCAGTCTGACGCTGGTGATAAATTTAATTACTCTGTGCCATAAGAGCTCAACAACCACTCCGTCATCAGAGGTGTGGAGGAGGACGGAGGCAGGACCCCCCCTACCCCCCCACAAAGACCACAGCTGAACAGAGGACAGAGGACAGCATCCAGAACAACATCCTGATGTCTCAGTGTGTTTGTCTGGAGATGATTAAAGGAAAAGTCTGAAAATCTTTTGTTTGTTTCCCACTTGTGTGATCGTCTGACGTTGGTGAGCGGAGCCCAACGAACACACCAGCCTGGTCAGCTACATGGGATTATTTTGGCTTATCACAGGTTTTTTTCTGTATCAGTGTGTAAGTAATGATGAGTTACAAGGACATGCAGCTCGGAAATAAAAAGATTTATTCTGAAAATACCTTTTTGATTCAGTTCAGTGTGTTGACACTGAACTCTTTCTTTTTTTTTTTTTAAAACCACTGAAAACCAATTTAATGTTCACATTCCCACAGGCTTCTCTATTTCTTTATTTTTATTTCGTAAGCTGCCAGTTACATATATTTTCCTTCTCTCAACATTATTACGTTTTAGTGTATTTGTGTTGTTCAATTTTCAGTTTACTGTTTAAAATCTGAAGTTATATTTGTGGACAGTGTTTGATGTGAAGTACTCTTACACATCATCTCATGCTCAGTACACATCATGGTCATACGTCTTTAACAACTTAATTTCAAGGAACGTTGTTGAAAATATTTGTTGTGGATCCAATCATGAGATTCCAGAAGATTCTAACCTTTAGTGAATAAACAGATAAAGTGAATGAACTGTCTATTCTAAGAGTTTCTCCAAATCTCTTCAAGTTGTAGTTCACAGGGAACACGGCAATACCAGGTGTAGATGACATTACAGAGACCTTGTATTTTACATTCTTCAGAAAGTAGAGCCTGTAGTGAAACGTGCATAGATGTGTGAATCCTACGAGACTCAAACACTGCAGTCCAAGTGATTACCTGTCAAACATCCTTAACTTTTACCAAACAACCTGCTCCTGTTTCTAGTGTTCACAGTGTTAAGTGCATTTCCATTTCATGCCATTGCAGAGGCCGACGCGATTAAATTTTACGGCATCAAATGCCATCACATCCCCAACCAGAGGAGAGCCCTAACTCAACCCCGCCTCCGGAGGACACCTGGATCCCCCTCAGAAGTAAAAGCCAAGTTTTTCCCAAGAAGAGCACAGAGTAGGAATGAAGTCATCTTGCCTCATAGTAGCTCCTCACAGCATTGCAGAAAGCTTCATCCGCCACGATCTGCGTTTCCCCGTTGAGGAAGGCCTGAAAACGCTCCTTCACCGCCTGCAGCTGCTGCTTGTTCACCTGAGAGGAGGAGGATGGAGGAGAAAAAAAGAAGGAAAGCACAGAGCGAGAGTTTGGAGGAGAAATGAGAGGAGGGATGTTGACATTGGAGAGTGTGATCAATGAGAAACAGATGGAGGGGAAGAGCAGAGGACGAGAGGAAGGCAGGATGGATGAGAAACAGAATAAAAGTACAAGATTAGACTCATTGTTAAAGTGTGACATCGTCATTACAGAGAACAGAAGAGTCTCATTATCAAACAAATGTCTTTCATTAGGAAACCGAGTTCGCCAAAAACAACAGAGGAAGACAAATCTGTCATCGTGAAGCTGGAAAAAAAAAAAACAGTTCAGATCTGGAGATGGATGGAGAAGCTTAAAAAGGGCCACGCAGAAGGTTTTAGCTCATTAACCACAAATTGTATTTATTTTACTTCACTGCTGATCCGTCTCAAATCCCCGGGTCAGTTTTAGCTCGGTTTACACGGATTTCCTTCCTCTCAGTCAGACATTAGATTTAGCTCATTTCTATAAAAATTAAAACATGATGGCTCAGTGGTGGGAACAGTGACACAGGACACTGGTGGAGGAAACTGGTGAGATGAAATGAAGCCAAATGACCAAAGGGGGCGATATGTCAGGGTGTTCAGTGAGGTCAGCAGACTGAGCACAACAAAACAGACACGGATGAAAGCTAATACCTAAAACTAACAGAGCTTGTTGAGCTGCTGCAGAGCTGCTGCTGGTTTATCCTCTGTGATCTCAAAGGGACATGTCAACTTTGCAATTGCACAAACGGGATATAACTCTTTATTATCCTCAGTAAATCAGACGCGACAGGTACGCAGACAGGTATGTGAACACTGACACTTGCTGCTCATCTACAGTGTACCAATCCGTCTCTTCATGCCTCCACTTTGAAACCATTTTCAAATATCTAGTTTTTTTTGGTGAAATAAACATTTTCCAACAATAACACTTTTCAGAGGAGCAATTCTCAGGAGAGCCGTGCAGTCAGGCCAGAGGAGGAAATCTCTCCCCTGAATGTAATCGGCCCTGGTAATTCCTGCCCAGTGAACCACAGCCGACATATTGTGCTGTATGAGAATTTTAAGTTTTCATGAGCGACAGAGTCACCAGAAAGTGCTGCTCATAAGCTGCATATGTATGAGGCGCCAGCAGGACGGCGGCGTCGGGGGAAAATTAAACCATTATTCTTCCGCTTGTTGCAATGCTGCCAGCAACAAATACATTCTGAAAGTCAAAGTGCCAATTCCAGCAACACAAAGTGGGCAGCGACTTATCTCATGCCAACAGCTTTTTGTGTGGGCTTCTTCACGTTCTCTGTGTCTAAATGGAGACGCTGTGGTTTGCCTTTTACCACAGGAGGAGGAGGAGGAGGAAGAGGAGGAGGAGGAGGAGGACGGCGAATTTATGAAAAGCAGCAGGTTGTGACCGCTCACATTCAAAATGACTCAACCTCCATCTAACAGGTTGAAAATGTGAAACACAGTTCATTAGAGATGAGGAAACCTCTGCTGAAGGGCGACGGCGGAGGGAAACGTGGGACCAGCACGACACCAGCAGCAGCCTGTCGTTCAGAGGACGTGGTCATGCTGAAGACACTGGTTTGTCCTCTCATGTTTGGGGGGGGGGGGGGTCAAAGAATTTCAGATAGGATCAGGCCTGTTCGTGGATCTGATTTAGTAAATGGTTCATCATGACGTTCTAAGAAGGGAGAGGAGGCATTAAGTTATTGTTCAGTGTAGCAGAACTGCAAACCTGAACTGTCATGAATTTATGATAAGCCTAAAATAATCATGTTTATTATTCATCCACCGTCCGCACCCAAATGCTGCACAGCTCTATACTGCACTGTGAAGTGCTGTATTTCAGATACCAGTGTATGTAGAATTTTAATGTGCAGCTGTCTACACTGACTAAAGCATTAAAACATGAGCATGGATCGCTGCTCTGATGCCACGCTGTGCTGAAATAAAACCCTGTTTCTTGTTATTGTAAACTAAGATGTGCAACAACAAAACAAAAAAATATAAAAACTAAAAAAAACCTGCAGACAGAACTGAAAAACTGATTAATTTCATTTAAATTAAAAAAATGAATCCATGCTAGAGTATTATGAGGCCATCTAAGGCCTCTAATATAAAGTAAGATCAGATCAGTGTTATAAGCTGAAATAAAATTTAAGATTTAAGTATTTTTGGGACTTGAAAAACGTCCTTGGAAAAATGTAGCGAGAGCTTCTCACACTTAATCTTTAGTACTGTAGAAATATTAGACATTGAACCCCAGGTTGTGATTTTCTCTTCCAAAACAAATATGTGGTTTTAATTCTGTCTCATCCACCTTTTCAGAGCAGACGACACACGACTGCATTATGTGCTTTCTTCCTCTGAACAGAAAAACTCTGCAACTACAGAATCATTTCCTGTTCTGAAGCCTTTTTGGCTGAATTCTGGAGCCCATCTCTCTTTTATCACCATCTCTTTTCAGATGACTGCAGCAGTAATGGCTTCCCTCCTACAAAAGCATCCAGTCCATGAAATGAGAAAATAAGCTGGATATGCACAGTGAAAGCCACCCGTCAGGATTCAGGTGAGTTTTTGTTCGTGTCTCCTTGACTTGGAAATGGATTTATCCCGGGGGGGGGGGGTTATAAGCAGACGAGGAGTAGGTCTGCTACACATCAGTGACAGAAAACATCCAGGTGTCTGTTTCACTTTGCCCTCAGGGACATTGCTCTGCACGCTGGACTCAAATAGCTGTTGGTCGAAAACCTCCCTGCCGAGCAGAGCCACCCTGAGGTCAGCATGTCAGCATCTCTGCACGTTCAGGGAGCGCTGGCTCTCACAGCAGCTTTCAGTGAGCAGGGACAACTGACATCGGCTTTTCATTTCCCTGCAACACTGAGAACTCTACAGCTGCAGGAAACAACAAAGGACCTTTCTTCTCTGCTAGTGCTGATTGTGATGATGGAATAAGTCCTGTTTTTATCCCATTCATCTCTTGGGAACATGAAGTCAAAGCAGGAGTCAAACAGTTTAACCTCTGACTGTCTCCTTTTATCAAGAACACACAACACACAATGAAGAAACTGATGCTTGATGTTTCTTTAGCTGGTGTCTGGAAAGTGACTGATTCACAAACAAAACTGTTTTCAAAAGAAAGACCCTTTTCCTTCATTCAGCAAAATACAGCAAACCTCCCCCATGAGTCACTGTTCAATGATGGTGAAATATAACAACAACACAATAACTTCTTCCTGTAAAAACACAGTATAAAAGTGTAAGGAATGAACAGCACATTCATAAGACACTTTACTAAAATGATAACTAATATTTTCTGGTTGCTGCGTGTGCCTATTCAGACCTGTTGACTTTCCTTGTTTTGAAAATGTAGTTTTGAAACTACAGTTTCCAGAAGCTGGGGGCTCTCAGGGAGCAGGTCTGATGTGGTCACGGACTCGGTAAGCTGGCTGTGGGCTACAACCTGATTGTGACAAACTAGCATCATTTAAAGAAAGCCGAATTAGCTGTTAGCAGTCTCTGTCCGCAGTGTTCCCACAGACGTACAGTCCATCACTGGACCACTCTGACACTGAAGGAAATTTAAAAACCTAATTATTCTAGTTAATAAGGAGGGACTTTCTTCTCTACACAGATGTATGGACATTTATCTCCAGTGTCCATTGCAAATAATGATATCCCCTGGAAGTGTGAGTCACACTGAATCTAAAAATGTGTGTCTCATCTCTGTGTTCACGTGTTACTGAGTTATGATTCTCGATGCAGATTAAGAGGTTTAAAGTATGTTGAGTTGCTTCTGTGAGCTGTGAAACAGTCAAACTAAGGTCCAGTTTTCAGAACAACAGTCTGCACCGGTCCCTTTCACCTCCTCAGGTTTGACTCACAGCTTGACACAAAATTTGGGAAAAAAAATGCTTTAAAAATGTGACCGTGGCGTCAGCACTGTATGAAGAACACATGAAGAAGACCTGGAACAGTGGATTTAGTTGTTCCAGGATCCAGAGCATAAAGCTTGTGTTGTGCAAAGCAATAAACTGGGCTGAGTCAGACTGATCCTCTTCGCTCGATGTGATCTGAGCAGACCAGACAGCCAATCACTGAACTGTCAAACTGTCAATCATCATAAAAAAATCCAAAGAATTTCAAACCGCCGCCTGTCAAACTGACACAACTGATCAGACGGGAAAAGAGACAGAGCTAAAATCTCCACAATCCTGTTATCGGTAAACGTCATGGCACATGATCCTCTAATGGTAATGTTACTACAGAGTTCGCTGTGTCCCCCGTTTGTTCCTTCATTCCTCCTGCCCTCCTACCTCAGAACCTCTTCCAGGAACTGTTTGAGTAACCAGGGAATTTTCACAGCAGGAATCTGGATCTAAATTAAGTTCCTTTTCTTTCATTCCTGGCTCAGAAAAACTCTGCTTTCTGAAGAGCTAAGCAGAAATAAACAACCCTCAATGTCTCCTTTACGTCCATCATTAGTCACATAGCAGTAAATAGTAGATTCCAGTCACAACTTTTACGGACATGTGACTTATTCAGACACGAGACTGACGTGTAAAATTAGCAGAGCGTTTACATAACAAGGTGCATCCCTGAAAAAGGCTGCACAGCAGAATCTTCATAAACAAATTCAGCACCTTTGTTCCCACAGTGAACAACAGCTGTTTAAGCTGCCGTCGCTCGGAGTGCTGAGGTTCCCTGTGAAGAGAAGATGTTTCCAGGTTACAGGAGAGACTCTGCCGACGAGACGGGACCAGAGCTTTAACAGCTTTTTCCTTTCCAGCTGTGACAGCAAAGCATCCGACCTGCTGCTGTGCTGTCTGTCTGAGGCAAAAGTTTTAGCAGGTGTGTGTGTGTGTGTGCACATTGGCCTTTGTTTATGCTCGAAGGCTTTAATTTGAGTTCCTTCCTCGAAGGAGGTGATAGTTTATTGAGGACAGTTAACAGCTTATTTGGGCAACCCGACCTCCCGATGGCAGATCAATAAACACTCTGTGAATGCTCTGTGAGTGTGAGTATGTGTGTGTGTGTGTGTGTGTGTGTGTGTGACTTTTCTTCGTTCCCGGTAGCACTTCTGGCTGTCAGATTCAGCTCTGTGAGAAAACGCACTGATACTGGTTCAGCTGCTCTTGGCCTGCAGCCCATGAGCAAGGCAGCTGGACGCAGCCAGGGACGGGAAGACACATGGAAGAAGACAGTTTCATATAACTTGGTTACTGATTTCACAGTTCTATCCATCTCTTCTATTGTTAACAACATGGGAAGTGGGATTGTGTCTACATTATCAAAAACAAGCCTGATCTGTAAAAACACGAGCAGCAAGATGTTTCTGGCACAAAATCTGGTCCTGTTCTCCCCTTGATCCAGAACCTCTGAGTCATCTTTCATTCTGGCACCAGACTAACCTCACAGTCAAACCAGCGTTCGTTCATCTATAAAATATCTTCTGCCTTCCACCTTCTCAGTCTTCCTTCTAATCAACCACATCCCCCTCACAGCATGGTCCCCTCCTTCCTCTCCGGCCTCCTCCACCATCAGACCACAGCACGAGACCTCCGCTCAGCTGATTCAGACCTCCTTTCCATCCCCACAGGACCAAACACCAAACACCTGGGGAGAGTTCTCTCTGCCACCATCCCCAGCTTTAAGAAAAAAAGCACCCTTAACGCTCAGCTCTGCCACTGATGCTTTTATATCAGAGAAGAGTGAGAAGAGTAGTTTGTCTATTAAAAGTATCTTTTGGTGAAAAAGTGCCCTATAAATAAAACGCATTACTATTTTAGGCACGTGTGAACACACACACACAGTGTAACCGAGTAAGAGCCTAAAATTAGAGCCACTGTCTATCCATTGAATTGACAATTGATTTTGAAGAGGGAAACAATTCTGAATCGAATCTTCACACCAAGGATTTAAATCAAACTGACAGCTTGTCCAGATTATACAGCAAAGGTAACACACACACACACACACACACACACACACACACACACACACACACACACACACACACACACACACACACAC
>JBBMJY010000021.1:24246360-24266369 GCA_037833715.1 Toxotes lorentzi | reverse complement strand
GGGTCCCCCATATGAGCCAGGTTCTGATCAAGGTTTCTTCCTGTTCAAAGGGAGCTGTTTCTTGCCACTGTCGCCTTTAGTGCTGATCTGGGGTCAGACTCTGTGTCTCTGTGAAGCGCTTTGAGACTATTTTGATTGTGGAAGGAGCTATAGAAATAAAATTGAACTGAACTGAACCACGTCGAGGGGAAAAGGTTTGTTCAGACATGTCTGTAGTTAGAGCATTAAATGATCAACATGTACACATTTTACTTTTCCTATTATTATTACAGGAGGAGATGGTTCCCCTGACACGGCGTCTGGACTTCAGCTCTCCATGTGGCTAAAGTCTGTTTACAGTGTCTCATATCGAGTTAGTCTGCCCTAAAACTTTATAATTAGTCCAGTTTTTTTTTTTTAATAAGTTACTTATTAAAAAAAAAAAAAAAAACTCAGAAAGCCAGTAAAAATTGTTCTGACCAGATAAAGAGTCTGTGAGGATAAAGTCTGAATACAAGAGACAAAATGCACAAAAGTCACATTTACTAGAGAAAAGGCTTCAAGGATGAGAACTGCTGTTTGTATCTCAGGTAAACTTTCCAGACAGAAGCTGTCTGAAAGTGTTTATCATATTTAAAAAAAAACAAAAAAAACAGCTACTAGGAAACGGTGGTCGTCTTAAAATCAGGGTTTCTCACATTTGGGCCAGAATGGTCTGCATTTATCAAAGCACTAAAAAAATGTTCTTTCACTGCAGTCTGGAAAAAGCACTGTTCAAAGTCTGTAATTTCTTTTAGATATCAGACTCAAAAGCTCAGTGACACTGATTAAACTAAACTACGAGCGGGATGGGAAAATGAAATGAGACGGCTGCATCAGAGAAGAAAAGAAAACGTGTCACAGCAGAAAGAACGAAACAAGTGAATACCGACGAGATCAGAGAGAGAGAGCGGCTCCGACGACTGCACTGCTGAAAGACGACTCTCACTGAGACCTGACGGGGTTTCTGCTGACAATAGCAATATGCTGAATGTATTTATCATGTGAGCAACATCATGACAGACTACAGAGCCTGTGACTCTCTGCCATTAAGATCAAAGATGGGGAAAGATGTCTGCTCACCAACAAAGGACGGACGTGTCAGATGAAACGGAAGGGACGGTTTCTATTCACATGGAAATTCGTTCTCACTGGATTTCTGCACCATCTCTGCATCAACTGATCAAAACACTTCTGAGACAGAACAAGTCATTTAGAGCATCAGGGCGCTCAGACTCTTCACGCATGATCTGTCATGAAAGCAGAACATCAACACAAAAAAACGTTTCGACACTTTTCTGTTTAAATCTAATGAAAGAAGAAAACTCCAACAGTTTCAAACCACTGGTGCTTTTTTACTGAAAGCACTGAAAGTTGGAACAGATGAGCGCTGCTTAATGGACGACCCGCTCTACCTCCTGACGCCACAGCCGGCCACTGTACAGCATCTTTGGTCTTCTGCAACAATTTCCAACAAAAACTAGAGAATGAAAGTACACTGAACGGATATTGGTGAGAGAAGGCCTAAGTTAATATTACAAAAAAAAAAGGGCTTTGATGTAATAAAAATCTGAAGGTGCGATGAAGAAAACTTTATCGGAAAGGTAAGCGGGAGTGGGAGAGAGCTTCCTCTGAGAGGAAACTCATCCGAAGCACACAATGTTAAGAGCAATGTGTGCTGATGTACGTCAACTGTAATGTCCACTGTTTTATGATGTGCACTTTCAGGATCAGTACATCCCAGCATCCCTTGACTGCTGATGTGCCCAAAGGGCTTAAACTACGTAACACAACTCTCCACAGTACAGCCAGTGTGTGTTGCACTTTACGAGCTGTACCACCCGGAATATAAAGATATAAAACCACCCGACTGGTCCAGACTTTCGGTCCAGACTTTCGGTCCAGACTTTCGGTCCAGACTTTCGGTCCAGACTTTCGGTCCAGACTTTCGGTCCAGACTTCCTGGTTTTGGATGGGTTCCACCTCCCTGCTGCACTCACATGTCCGTGTGTGTGTGTCTTGTTATCAGCTGAGAGCAGGGGCGCTGTGGGGGAGAATCAGCCATGACAAACCTGAGAGACAGTTTCCCTCAACAACCAAAGTGAAGTCTCAGTCTTCTCATTCTCTCTGCTGTCACATAAATGTCACTCACTTCAGTACAGATGGAGCCTGTCGTGTCTCAGCCAGGAAAAAAAAAAAAAATCTAACTGTCTTTCATTGTTAAAGGAATAATTCAATAGGACAGTTTTGGGAAATACTTTAATCCTCCTTCTCTCTGAGAGTGAGACATTCAAACGGATATGAGTCTCATGTCTGTGTGTTCAGCACAGAGCCGGAGTCTCCACGTGGTTATCTGTTGTATCTTGTTTGCTTTCTCTGTACACAAACAGAAAAGTAAGTTATGAGCTGGACCGGTTTATTTTGGTCGGCGCAGTGACTGTTCGTCATTTACCTGAACTCTTGTTGTCACAGTGAAGTTGTCAGGTTTGGCACCACACTGTGCCAACACAGAGACCAAAACCAAAACCCGTGCTCCGTGCCGAACCTGGTAACCGAACTAATATACAAGCAGCAGCGCTGAGGGGAGGAATACTGTTTTTCTGAGTAATGCATATGGAAAGAATGTCACTAAATTCTACTTGACTTTGACCTTGTTTATCAAGAACAACAGCCTATTAAAATATGTTAAGACAGGATAAAGCTTTAGGAAACTTTCAAAATATTAAAAGTTAAACTAAGTGTTTCAGTGAGTCTCATTTAGAACTTATGTCTATAAGGACAATGCTTTGTGGGTTGCTGATTTACCACAAATGGCCGCTGGAACAAACCAGCAGCAACACAGTCTCACACCAAACTGCAAAAATCTAAAATAAAATACTGGAACAAAAAGGAAAAAAAAAGACACAGAGAACTTAACCTTTCTCTTTTAGCTGCATGTGATCTTATATACGACATGTAAATTGTGCAGGAGTCTTCAATCAGTGTCGTAGGTCACCGTGAATAATGCTTTGTTCGGTGAACAAACAGCCCATTTTTAGCAGAGTCTGCTGCTGATATGAAAACCAAATGAATAAATGAATAAATCTGGGAATCTGGAAAATATGTTGTCAGTGTGCTTAATAAACATAGGTCAGTAAACAGCGATATAAAGACACAGATGAACAAAGGCTTTCAGACGACACCCTGAACCTCGTCAGATAGAGGGACGGCTCTGCTGTTTCCTTCATTAGTATGGCCTGAGATAAATGGGAGGCTCTGCGTGGAGGAAACACAAAATAATCACTTTTTCCGCAGGTGATCTTTATGTTTCCAGGGATCAAAGAGAGTTAAAACACGGGCTGTTTGCTGCAGAGACCCTGAAACTAACGCGGCTCACAGAAGAAAAAAGAAACTCTTCAACAGCTCAGGAGAGGAAAAAAAAACATGCCCCAATACGACCTTTCTGTCATTTTGCAGTTTGCAATGTACTATCTTGCTTTTTAATGTCTTTATTTATACAATATCAAACCACAGTGGGCCACAACTATTAAATCCACAGCACTTCGACAAAAACTGAAAACATGTGGAGTGTGAGCATTTGCTGCCATTAAGCGCTCCTTGTGAGTGTGAAGGATAATCTGAATTCCTGATTGTTGACTTAATAAGGTTTTTGTTCATGAGCTTACTCTCGAGTCTCCTGTGTCAGAGCGTCCTTGAACGGGTTTTCAGAAAAGCCTCCGCCACAGCTGAACCAGACACGGCTTCTTTTTTCCACCAACAAGCATAAAACTAGAGGCGGAGAAGGATAACTCATAACATTCAACAGGACCTGGAGCTTTTTACGTTTTATTGTATTTATTATAACAACTCAGAGTGAGACTAAAGGCTAAAGCTGCAGATGGGGGGGGTAATGTGACATAGTCTGATGACTGACAAGTAGAGAGGTAATTAAAGGCTTAAAACTGGATGAGTGTGCGGCTCAGAGGGAGGAATTCAATCAGAAGTGACTTTGGTCTGAAGGGTTCAGCTATGAAAGGCAAACTGATTGCTTATACAAAAGGCGTAATTTACAGTTTCACAGACAAAGATCTGCAGACTCTTTGTGCTTTACCTCCGTCCAATTAACAGTTCATGAGAATACAAAAAAAAAAAAACAATAGACGCATACAGGACTGAGTGGGCTGATGCTTATTAATACCACAAATCACCGCGTTGAAACGGCTGATTTCAATACCAATCCATTTTCTAAGAACATTAGACCTACAATGGAAACATTTGGTTAGAAAAAAAAAAGGAAAATCGAATGTTTTGTTTGGAGCTAAAGTCTGCTCATTTGGGGGCTGATAGACAGCTGGTGATAACATTAAAGTGAAAAATCGATTAAAAGAATAGCTGCAGCCCTACTGGAGCTCCAGTTTTAGACTCAACGTGATAGAGAAGCCTCCTGTAAAAGACAAATAAATAAATAAATAAATAAATGAAAAGAATCACACTGTGCTGATGAATAACAGCCCAAACATGTGACTGGGTTAGTGCTCACGCTCCACTGCTGTGGAAAGTATAATGACACTGACAGAGAACTAGCAGAGAGCAGAAATCTGTATGTTTTTATCTGCATCCTAACATGGATTTCACAATTGCACGTTAAAAATCAAAATGTAGAAAACTGTGAGCTGCGAGGGGGAAAAAACAGAACTCCAGGGATTTGGACACTTTGATAAAGATGTTGAACTTGTGTGAGGGGAAAATTTTAACAAGAAATCTGTGCAGCACAGGCCAAGATACCCAAACCTTTAGTCTGAGTATGGGTCAAAGTCTGGAGACTCTGGGGGTGTCCAAGCCCTGGTCTTTAAGAAGCTATGGGAGCTTATTAACTGTTGCACCGTCCAGTTTTATTTAACATCTGTCAAAGTAGAAACTACTCCACAGAAACAGGTGTAAACCAGACAGTTTAGTTCAGGGGAGGTTTTAATAATCAGCTCTATCATCTTTATCTATGCTTTAAAATCTATTTCTGTTATAATATGTAAAGCCTCAGACAATGTTGTATATTTGTCAGCATGTTTAAAATATAATAAGCGCAAATTATTTGCTCAAGTTGAAACATTTTCAGACACGTCTTTGCCTACTCGTCTTTCCATGCCCATTCTTCAATGGGTGTAATCCACTAAAGAGTGGATTACACCCATTGAGTTTAGCTGTGAGCATTCAGGGTTGTTCCCGAGAGAAGCAGCCAATGGATTTTTAAACAGCTGCTGCCAAAACAGAGAGTTAGGTGTAGGTGGAAAGACAAAAAGTAAGACACGAGAAACAGTGTGGGATTGCTTTTCCTTCTTTAAACTCAGCACCTCAATGACTCAGTACCAGAATACCCTCTCAAAGGAAGCATCAATTCAAAGTAAAAAAGCAAAACACAAAAAAAGAAACACAAACAAACGACAAACGTCAGACACGTGACACGTTCCATAGAGAGTCGTCTCGAGAGCCCGCGAGCTGCAATTCAACTGCAGTTGAACTGCAACCTCTCCAATTTCAAAAATCTAAATTTGCACTTTACCACACAAGAACGTGAAGGCACAAAAAGTCCCAGGAGCCTTTGCACGGGGAAGACAGAGCAGGCCGTTGTCTCAACAAACGAGCGGCATGAGGAGCAGCAGCGAAGACACCCCCGGGGACTTCATTAGTCACCAGAAGCACCGAGCGAAACCAGAAGCTGATCCGGCTTCCACACAGGGACACGATGCGAACCGCTCAACCTGTCAATACCTGTTTATTTATGGTGAAAAACATCATCGGACTCCAGAGGAATGCAGATAACGGCGGCTGTCTGCGTGTTCAGCGTGGAGTTAACTCTGTGTAACCTGTTCTGATTTACACCACTTAATTAGGCACAGCTCCACAATCTAATACAGCTGTCTCTGACACAGTCCTCTGTCCTGCCACAGTCTCTCATGACGCCAAAGATGCTCCGTTTTTTGTTGTTTTATTCAGTGTCGTAGTGGCGTTAATTAAATTACATGTTTTAGTAATGAGATCACAAATGAGATTACTAAAACATTATCCCATTAGGAGGGCAAAACAACTCTTAATATACCATAGTGGGGCAAACACCACATTTAACTATGACCTCAATAATAAGTATTATCCAGTTTATACATTTACCACAATGTCAACAAAAACTAAACATTACAAACTTTGTAATGTTACGATTTACGTCAGAGGCATTGGACTGATAGGAGGTCCTGCTGCCTGCGGGACCTAAAATACAAACCTGAATGTATCTGTCAGCATTTTAATAAGCTGACCAACACATTCCCGGGGGACAACGAAACTTATTACGCCTGAAATTTCTTATTAGGTGCATATCTACGGAGAGTACAATAGGTCAAAGCTGAAAAAGAAAGAAGCTCCGCAAAATCTAATGGACGGCTTCAGTGAAACATGTTTTCATCTGAGAACACAACACAAACTTCTCAAAGTCGTACATAACTTTGTCTACATACAGAAGAAAGTGAGGAAAATAATGACTATAATGAGAAGATGATTAGAGAAACCAGCGCTAAGAGCAAGAGAGCGGCAGGTTTTCCAGTCAGGGTGATCTGAGCGTGCGCTCGTTCAAAAACAGGTTTCTGCTCCTGTGGGTGGACAAATTGGGAAAATGCCCTAATCAGAAAAAAAAAAAGAAAGACGTTGGTCACTGTTCATTCAAACAGCTTAAATTAATCAGTGCTGCTTCATCCAGGAGGAAAGCAGGAATGAAATGGATGAACAGAAAATTAACTGGCCACTCTTTTGATCGCTGATTAATCATTTGAGTCACTGAACAAGCAGCAAGACTAAGAGTCATGCTACCAGCTCTGTGAGGCTGCACTTTGAATGAGTGCTAGCATGCTTATGTACAGCAGGTATAATGTTTACCCTATTCACCATGTTAGTTTAGCTTGTTCGCAGGGTAGCATTTGCTAATTAGCACTAAACATGAAGTACAGCTGAAGCTGATGGGACCGTCAATAGTTTTAAAAAGGTATAAAGTATTGGACAAAGTCAAATTCTGACCTGATGATGGTGCTATATGAGAAATTTCATGGTAATTCATTCAATAGTTGTTGAGACATTTCACTCATAAATGCCATGGTGGCGCTGGAGGAAAAGTCAAAAGATCACCGAAGTCAGAGGGATTCATCCTCTGGGGATCATTAATGTCTGTGCGAAATATCATGGTAATCCATCCAACACAGGCCGACCAACACTGGCATCCCTAGAGCCATGCTGCACGTTAGCGAGGCTAAAAATGTGAACACGTACAACACAACAAACCCACAAAAACAACAGCCAGTCCATCAGCCATGTGAGGGTGAATGTGCAGCAGAAAACACACTGAACTAAAAAAGTCTTCACTGTTGTGTTAGGACTCACAAAGCCAACATGGAGACTAAAGGTGATGCAATTTTAATGAGTTCTCTGCAGCTGCCGAATCTGACACACACACGCGCACACACACACGCACACACACACACACACACTTCAGTTTCTGAAGCCAAAAACTTTTTTTTTATTCTGATCAATGACCGCAGACAGGACTAGGTATTTACTCATATTACGTATATTATGTTCACTCTCCTCCATGTTTGTTTCCTCCTTCATGTAAATTTCCTGCGTGCATTCGTTCCATATAGAAACAGTGTCCAAGTGATGACAGACAGAGCCATGAAGAGAGTGACCTGCGACACCATGAAATAAGTGAAATACATTTTTCCTACCTCCACAACATATATACTCTCATATCGCACAGCCCTGACAGCAGCCAACAACATTTCTCATTAAGAGGACAAAGACAAAGTTTAACACCTGAATCTTTTAAAAATCAAAGCTTGTGAATGAAAAGCAGACCATGACAATGTAAAAAAAAAAAAGAAGCTTCACTTTCCTCTTTACCTCAGAAAGGAAACAAGCAGGAGGAAAAAAAACCCACCCTGCTGCTCTCTCCATCTTTCCTGCCAGGCGTTTCCTGGTCGTGACTCCTGAGAGCTCTGTCATTTCTCTTCTCACCGCAGACACACAAACAACACACTGACTAATATAATACGGTCTGTGTCGACACTGTGTTGGACGGGGTTTGGCTCGGCGGTCAGTGGCTCTAATGCGCTGAAATCTGTTCCTACTGTGTTCATTCATGCATGTTCAGTAAATGACTGAATGAGTGTGAAGACGCTGGAAGTGAAACATGTTGTTTGCTCCATCAAACTCTCTCATAAAGAATCATCTCCAGAGAATCGGTGTTCAGAGACTTGAAGCATTTCATTATTGCCTAATCTCCCAACTATTATTTTCAAATGTTCAATTTAGATTAGTCTGAAAGATAAATATTTGTATAAGAAAAACCATTCACTGAAAAACAAAAACAATAACTGGTCCAATGCTTTGGTTTAAGATCAGATACATGTAAAACTAAAGACATTCCCATCAGATTCATGAAATGTTAGCATGCTAACATGCTAAACTGAGATGGTGAACATGAGAAGCATTATACCTGCTAAACATCAGCATAATAGAATAGCATGCTAACATTAGCATTTAGCTCAAGAGAGCAGGTAGCGTGGCTGCGGCCTCAGTCTTGAGAATCAATGAATTAGATTGCTAATTGATAATCAGTTCTGTTGATCTACTAATTGATTATTCAACCAAATGTTTCAGTGCTAAACTATTCTACGCGTGATGTATACCAGTATAAGAACATATTTTTCATCTGTTTCATGATTTCTGTTTCAGCCCTGATGGAAAATCCCAGCAGCAAACACACAGGCTGTTTATTTTTCAGCAGCTGTACCCGCAGCACAACACAACAAACTGTGACTTTTCCTTTTATCACGTCTAGTAAAAAAACAAAAACCTGCTTGTTTTTTGTTCTTTCAATCTCCAACAAATTGACTGTTTTTTTTCCCCAACATATTGTAGCAGCTACTTTGAGAAAAGCTAAAATCAGCCATGTACTTTGATAAACTCACTCTACTGTATTGTATTGTAGTGTACTGTGCTGCTGACTGCAGAGAGTTTGCGCTCATTGAGGGCCGTCTTTGGCCCCGGGGCCAGGCTGATTCGCTGTCTGATGTTCTTCACGGAGCTCCCTGCTCTGTAAGAGCCCTGCTGAGACATCATTTCACATTTCTGAGAGAACGATGAGGAGGAGGAGGAGGAGAGGTTACATAACCCTCTGAGAAGAGCTCCATCTCAGGGAATCTGACAGGGGAAGGAGAGATGACAAAGGAGGACGGAAGTCGCCTCCAGCAAATCCGTGGCCAAAAACTGTGCCCACTACCCGCTGAAAAAAACAAGCCTCCACATCAGCAGAACTGGTTTCTTATAGCAGAGAAGCAGGAGGAGATGGTGTTTATCTTGTTTGAGTAATAAACAGCTGCCAGGGGATTAGATGTGTGCAGGGAGGGATGCGTGGGTCTCCATCAGGAGGGGGTTTCTGCAGCTATGGTTTCCCTGCTCGGTTTGTCAGGCATGCTTGGAAACAGGACAAAAACAGAAACACTGAGGGAAGACTGGAGGCTTCCAGTGTTAGAGGCAAACCCAGCAGATGGGAGTTTCCTCATTATGTCACGAAAAATAACTCACGATAAATAAATGCACCAGAGTTCACTAATTTCCATTATTGGCAACTTAACTCTGACCACTTTCACCAGAATCCACATTTCTCTATAATTTAAATCAGAGAAGCCTCGGGGCTGCAGCCCAGATCGGAGAATATTTGGAGATGCTGCTGAGCAAGGCAAGTCCTCAAGGTCAAAGGCAGTAACAACATTAATGTTTTCCATCTTCACTCAAAACTTAAACAAATTCGAGGCTCCACAGGTTTCTGAGGCAGCAGCGGCTCCTCGTCCACCTCTGGAGACGGACACAACAGAAGCCAAGCAGAAAAGTGCTCTGAAGTATCGAGTAAAGTTGCTTTCTGCTTCAGGCCGCCGTCCTGCTGTGCTGCTGCTGCTGCTGCTGCTGCTCTGCCTCCCTGCAGCTACCAGCCACACATCAGCCACAGCTCTGCTTCAGGATTCTTGTGGTTAAGATCTTAATCAACCATCTCAGGCTGCAAAACCCTGCCTCCACACACAGGGCAGAAAACTGCTCAAAACAAGAAAAGCAATAAGGTAACTATTGACTTCTCCTCTCAGCACATGGTTTAGTCGAAGTCCTGCACAGACTAGATCAGGTTTGTGGCTCAGGAGAGAGAGCCTGATCAGCTGCTTTACAACCTGACAGTAAATTATTTATTAGAATCAAAACTGAACCTCTCTGGGCTTTGGGAAATAAACATCCTTTGTTTTATCTGCACTGCCTTGGGTGAAACCTGGGCCGTTTCCTTCCTCTCGTCTCATTCACAACATGTTTAATCTGCCCCTGGAAGATTTCATCAATACCACACACTTGTTCGATTTCTCAAAACATAAATCAGAAAGACCGCTGAGCAAGAAGACAGAATATTATGTACTTATGTAACTTTCCTCCTCAGACGAGCTGAGCATTAAAAACAGAGACCGAGCTCTGTTTCAACACTTCAAAAGTGCTGCTTCACAAAAACACAGACAACAAAGAAGATCCTTTAAACAACAAGCTGACAGGAAGCTGTAAAAGCTTATTCGGCCCAATAAAACTATGTAAACAAGGAAAGACTAGATGTTGCACGGCTGGTTTCTCTGCTTCAGTTTCTCTACAAACTTCGCCCAAAGCCGTCAGGTTTACAGTCAGTCTGATTCATATCTGAGGGAGCAGGCAGAAAAAAGCTGTTAATGTTTATATTAGCAAACACGATACAAAATGAATATGTGGCCGAGGGGAGAGTAATGGATAAACAGTGAATGCAGCTAAAGCAGAAGAGCTGTCAGGACTTCCCCAGTGTGAAAAAGAATCAATAAAAATCTCAGAAACGCCAGAGCAGTGTGCATTTTATCGATTTCTTAACATTATCATTTCAGAACTATGTTTCAACACAACTTCTTATGATCAGAGTCGGTTTATTTCTGGACTACTTCTTGGCTCTGACCATAAAACGGTCATTTTTACACTTCAATTCTTGTTCGGATAAAAGAAACGAAACAAAAAGATGCAAAAGAAATTAGAGGCGATGTTCGGCAGATTTTGTTGGGCAGAGTCAAACTAACTGTTTCCAAATCGGCTGCTGGCTGTAGTTTTGTATTTACCACACAGATTTAAAAGCGATATCAATCTTCTCATCAAACTCTTACCAGCATGAGCAAATTTCCCAAAATATGAAAGTAATTGTAAACAGAATCTATCGTCACTACGATGTAAACTTTGATCTGAAGGCTTTACAGGTTTGAAAACGCTGATAATAATCCAGTACTGAGACCCTGCTTTGGTCTGAGCTCACACAGGCCCTGGACATTGTTCAAAGTCCATTTAGCAGCTATTCCTGAGCTTTTGGTTATATCACATGATCTTCTTCAGTAGATGGACTTTTTTTCTGGCAAAAAGTTTTCTCAACCTCTGACCAACAGCTCCAGATCAGACACTAAATAAACCTTGAGGTGATTCTTTTTCTTTAGCAGGTGATTTTTCAAAGTAAAGCAAATGTGTGTTCACCTGGAGACGGCATGTGAATCCTAACGCTCTGAGCTAAAGGGGGATTCAAGTTAACAGATATGATTGATCTGCTTTCAAAAATACATGATTAAAAAAAACAACAACATGGCAGCAGATTTGCTTTTCCTGTCAGAAACCACTCCTCAAAAACAACCAGTGTCATCATTAATGTATTTTCTGTGAAGGTGAAACCCTGAGGTCTGAACATGGAGGCCCACAGTGAACCCGCCGAAGGCTGAGTTTGTGCGTGGGCCGACACTAAGCATCAGTTTGCATCATTACCTCCACCTCCAGAACCACAGAGACCGGCAGGAAGCTGACGCAATTCAAGACCACCGCAGTTTTTCTATGAAACAGTTATTATTAGTCCTCTATTATTTCACCTCCTCATCACACACAGACAAACTTCATTCGGTTTAGCTCGAGGGCTGGTGCGACAGAAAGGAGGGAAATTCATCAGTTACAGCACTGAGCAAAACTAAAGGCAGAACATCTACTGTCACTGAAGCTCCATCTCTATTTGGTGTTAAGGAGTTACAGTGAGGAGTGTACTTCACAGGTGTGACAGCAGCTGCTGAGTGCAATAACCCTCATATGTTATCTCAAAGACTCTGGTTTAACAACATTGGTGTGATTGTCTCTGATGCTAATGACACTGTTACCGAATATTTCATCGCTCCCTTCTAATTCTAATTAGCAAAGCACCAATGTCAAAACGAAACCTGTCTGTTTCTCTGCATGCCAGCGTATGTTCTGCCCAATCCCTGACCAGCTTATGAAGGTCAGTGTCAGTGCAACCATTGATCTGATGAACCACATAAGAGCATTCAGCTCAAATTCAAAGAAAACACTGGCTGTTCTCAGATCTGCTTCTTATGACAGTGTAGGTTTCCCTCTGTGGGCTCAACACGACTTATTCTTCTGCAGTTAAATCCACTCCTGTCAATGAACCTTTATCCCGAGTGTTTTATTGATTTCTCAGTCCTGCAGTAATCCAGAGCAGTCTGCTGGGCAGGAGTCAGGGGATCCAAACTGGCAACCCACCCACAGACACACCTATTGCCGCCTCCCACCAGTACAACAAGATGAGAAACTCAACTTCTGCTGCGAGACGACAAATCGACGCTACATTCTCCAGAGTTTTAATGAATTCACACTCCGTTTACTTGTGAATCAGCACAGGGAGAAGCAGGACTTCCAGCATCAGATGGACTGAAGATAAAAACTCAGGAAGTTTCTGTCTCATTAATGTGACATGGATTTAATATTCTGAACTTAAACTTGTGCACAAATAAACTCCCACGTCTGCCTTCTGTCAGAGCAGATTCATCACTCACACACACATACGTGGTGAATGAAAACGCCTCGTCTGCATATTGAAATTAAAACACCATGAGACGCTCATTAACGAGTTTCCCAGCGGGATGGGAGAACATGGGGGTTCTTCAGTCATAACTGGCTTCCCTGCTTGGTTTATTAGTAAGAGCTCACAGGTCCAGGCAGCCCTCCAGCTCCGCAGAAATGCATTCATCTGAATCTAACGCACACACAAACCCAGGGATAGCTATTCACCAAATCAGCTGAATGGCTGCTGAATATTTTACAGCCAAGGACGGCACTTCAGTGCATCCTGCAATCCAACGCAGTCAAAGCACACAAGATAAAAAAAAAAAAGACCAGACTTCAGACTGAACACTAAGCTGAGCCAGCCTCATGTGTTTATCATAAAATAAAACAGTTATTATAGTTGATGCGACAGTTAGAGGGGAGGAAAACCCAACAAGTGTCACTTCACATGTGTTTATATGCATTACATATCATATCGAGCTCACCAGTACAACTGATACAACTGGTTTTTAAGAAATTCAGATTAAATTCAAAAGGTTTATTGTCATCTGCACAGTACAAAACAGCTGTTCACACTATGCAATTATATTTTTTTTTTTTTTTGCCACTCTCCCTTCACACATCGCAATAAAAAAACAATAGATCTTACATCAGCTAAATATGCACAGAGTAATTTAAAAAGAAAAACAAAATGTAAAAGAAGAAGTAACCTTTTTGGTTTACCAAGATTACAGGTATTTCAGCCAACAGAGTGGTTTGTCTTCAGGTCAGTTAAAAAAAAAAAAAAAAAAAAAAAGACTGCATAGAGCATGTGTTAAAAGCCCATGTTGTGCTCAGGTCCCTCGAATGTTTTTACCACTGTGCCAGACTCCCTTTGGATTTCCTACAATTGAATGTCGACAGTAAGCTATATACACAGATATACACAGCACAAATGACTGAAAGATCTAACATTAACCAAGTCAGGGCTATACTGAATTCGGCATTATTTTTACACTGTGCAGCACTATTCTAAGAAACATTTCCGATTTTACATTTGGATCACAACCATGCGTCGCCAGCCTGGGAGTGTTTCGGTATGACAACAATGTGGAAGCAACAGGAGATTCGACTGGATAAGTAACTATTCTGTTGTAATTAGTGATTCGTGATGGATCGAACTTAAGCCGAATTGATCGGCATCTCCTTCAGATTCGAAGCGGACTTCAAGCTTTGGTGTTTGTCTTGTATATTTTGGCGGGTAAGAGAACAAGCTTTAAACTGGCATATATTCAAAGGAAGTTCGCCAGCGGGTACCCTGGATCAGACAACAGGTACATGTTGTTTCAGTGTGCGGCACAGACTCACCTTTTGCTGCCGCCGGGCCATGTCGGTGGGCTGCTTAGCGTTGAACGGGTAGGCTATGCACCGAAGGACGAACACATAAATCTGCAGTTTAATTTTCCTCTCCTCTTCCTCCTTCTGGATCCGCTCTCGCTCCTTCCTCTCCTCCTCTTCACCTGTAGCATGGCCGTCCTTCGCACCTTTGCCGGGGACGCCTCCAGGTGCAGCGGACTGTCGCTGCTGGCCACCCGCCCGGCTGTTGTTCCCCCGTTTCCCCGCCGAGGAGGCAGCCGGTTTCCTCGGTGCCTCCTGGACAACTTCTGGGTCGGACTCCCCGCCGGTGTCTTCGCTGGAGGACGGGTCCAGCATGATTCACGGCGTTAAAACTCCGGTTGACGCCGACAGAAAACACTGTTTAAGCTTTAGTTTGTTTGTTTTAGTCGACGTGGCGTTAACGGCTGCACTTCACCGAGCGAGAGTCCTGCCCTGCCGCGGTCCGTGCTGTGCTAGGAGACACGACCTGAGAGCTCCGCCGGTTTTCTGTGGGGGGAGGTGAAGGGGGGGGCGGCGGGGTTTTAATGGTTAATATTTGGAGGTTGGCGCCGCGTGCGCTTCGTTCCGTCGCACCGGGGTAGAACGTGTTGGAATGACAGCGCGCGCCCGCCGCCGCCGCTGGCTGCTGCACGGAGCTCGCGCGTTCTGGTAGCGAGCGCTCCTGCACACAGGTGAGCAACCTGTAGCTGCAACCAGAGATAGGAGAACTCCAGGGAAGAGGTCTCACTCTGCCCGGTTTTCAGACGCACGGAAAACTGCGATGTTTCTTCACGTAAAGTGAAGGAAACGTTTGGAATTACAAAAATAAAAGTTCTCATTTAGGTTTTTTTTCCGAGTTCACTGCCAACATATGTTTAAAGAGTTTGACTTTTCATGAAATATGTTTCTTCACCCTGTGACTGAGAGTTAAAAGAAGATTAATACCGCTCTCACACCTGTAGCCTGTGGTAAATATAAAGCCACCACAGCCAGCAGCCAGTTAGCTTAGCTTAGCTTAGCTTAGCACAAAGACTAGAAACAGGGGTGAGCAGTTAGCTTAGTGTTTCGGTATGACAACAATGTGGAAGCAACAGTAACTATTCTGTTGTAATTAGTGATTCGTGGCCAGCAGTAACAAAGTAAACCTTCCAGCACCTGTAAAGCTCATCTCAAAACACTACATTAACACTTACAAAGCATTAAAAATTAAACTCGCTGTTTTACCAGCAGAGACAGGTGAGCTGCTTTCCACTCTTTGTGCTAAGCTAAGCTAACAGGCTGCTGGATGAAAAGTGTGTCAGTCTTCTCATGGAACTCCAATAAGCTTGTTTCCTAAAGTGATTCACTTTTCCTCTAAGGTTTTCTCCGTCAAGATTTTAATCCTAAATGGCAGGCATTTAAATGTATTTACAGTCTTTCTCATGCACAAAGGAGTCACAACATGTGCACATTGCACATCATTTGTTTGCACTTCATATAATAAGCTCTAAGAGCAAAACTCTGAACAAATCTCTGGGACTTTCATCATTATGACGGTCTTAGTCTTACCAACTACAGGTGTTGCCAAGTCAACCAGAACTGACGTCTTAAGTATTAGAACTTTAATTATTATACTAACAGTACAATACTCCTGTACTTCAGGCTATGCCACATAATAGTGACATGTTCTTGATGAACACACACCCACAGTCAGGAGGGTGAAGTTTTTATCCACTGTGTGATTCCTCATCTCTACAGACAATCTTTGAGAGGGAAGCGACCTAACTAAAGAGCTGGAACAGAAAAAAAAAACATTTAAAGATGAAGTTAAAAACAAAATAAGTAATTTCAATACGTTTTTGTTTTTTTTTTTGTTTTTTTATCGTTGCTATCCACTAGCCCTATAAAATTTAGAATAAAATTCTGAACAAATTATCTCATAAAATACAAATATAAAACACTGAGAACATTCTTGAGAAGAGGTAGAATTTGACGCACATTAGATTGAATATGTACAAAAGGAAAGGAAGTCTACCCACTCTCCTAAAGTCATCTGAAGAATCTTCTAGTTTTTAAATGAAGTTCTTCATATATACACATACATTTACAAATACACACATATAAAGAGAGAGGTGTACAGTAGAAGTACATGTATATGTGCGTGCATGCATGCATATATAATCTCTTCTTTTTTCCTTCTTTTTCTAAAACTTATTTGATCATATGCACATTGTTACTTAAACAGGCTAACTCTTTAAGTACTGTACTTAGGTACAGTGTTGAGAAACTTCTACTTCAGTTGAGAGTGAAGCCCGTGTTTAGAGGATGTAACTCGGGCATTCTGTGGACACTAGAGGTCAGTGTTTCTCCCTCATCAGTCAAATTAGAGCTTTCATTATAGAAGAAGTTTACAGAGAGCACAACAAATACACATAGCAAATAACAGGACACAACCTATTTATGTGTGTTTGTGTGTGTGTGCTGTGTTGATGTAGTTAGAGTGGAAGTACAGGGCAGTACAACAGTTAGATATTTTTAATTACTAATCTTTTATTTTCAGTTCGGTCCACTTTCAAAACTTCCAGGTTTTGCTTTGCTGCTTCTGCTGCAGCTACTGACGCCACACCCCAGCAATTATACTGTACCAGAGTAATACAGGTCTAGTACATTCAAACTTTATTTATAAACAGAAAAACACACTGAGGAACAAGTTGTTTTTTTGGGTTTTTTTTTTACAACTAATAATTCCAAAATCAAAATACAAACAAAACCAACAAAGAAACATAAAAAATAAAGACACAAAAACAAGTGAAACTACGCGATCAGGTTTTGACCATTTTCAAATGATGAAATCATAACTCAGACAAATTAGTTTTTTCTCTCACTAGTTTGAAAAGATGTTCATCAGTCACTATCTACAATAAATTTATTTATTTACACATAAGTATATACACAGACATGTTTAAGAGTTTCCAGTTTGTCAGCAGAAGTTTTCAGAAGAAGTTTCATTTCATCCACTCAATCCTTGTGCAGAGACTTTTACTTTTTTATTTTTATTATCTACTTTCTATTTACAAATACTTATTTACTATTTATTATTGTTGTTATTATTGTGTGTGTGTGAAACAGAATTGCCTTGTGACTTAAGACAATTTGCAGACAAGTCAGACAAGAAACAGCGGTCCAGTCCAACTACCATTGCTCTGTGCTGTCGGCCCATGGAAGCAGTGAGTACCAGATGTAGCTGGTTAGCATGCTACCTTCAGTAGAAGAAAAGTGATGGAAGAAAAATACTGGCTCTGCTTTCCACAGCTGGAGACAGGTCTTCAGCTCTTGGTGAATAAAGGAATGAAGTTGCAGAATTTCTTCTTGACTGGTGAGGACTATCAGTCTTAAAACAGGGGGTCCTAAATGTTTGCATGTGCTCTTGGTGGAAAAGGGCAGGAAAACCACTGCAGAACAATAAATACATTCTCTAAGCATTCAGCGAGTAAAAACACATTAACCTATTCCTCCTGGGCAGCATTAAGAAGCCTCCTCAGAGCCCTCTTAAGAAGCCCCTGGTGGTCCCAGAGCCTCGTCTGGGGACCAGTCATCAAGGTGTTGTGGAGTTAAAACTGGGGAGGACCGGCGCCCAGTCAGGGTATGTATTCAGCGAGAAGAGTGGAACTCCCCACGTTGCCACGGCCAACAGGACAGCAGCAACGCCAATCACGTTAACACCAAGCCCCGCCTTCATCTGCAGCGACAATCAGACAGGGGGGTTATGGCTGAACATATACTGAATTTCATACTGAATGACCATTGCAGCCTGGGTGGATTTTATGAAAGAGTAAATTATAACTGCCTTTTGTTAGCAAACTCGTCTCTGTGTTTATATTACAGGACTCACCATGTCCATGATGTTGATGTGTCCGTAGGCAAACACCACGGCGTTGGGGGGGTTGGACACTGGCAGCAGGAAGGAGAAGGATGTGCACAGGGTGGTGGGGATCAGGACGTACAGCGGGTTGACATGGATGGCCTCAGCCTGAAGACAGACAAATCACACAAATATCTATCTGAATTCTGAAATACGCATCATGTGTGACTGATTTGTCACTCAGTAACGACAGCAATCAAAGTGGGACTGACTGATTGTGCATCTATATGTATTTCATACACAAGTTTGTGTTTGAACATACAGACGTCATCCATCCAACAGCCATCTGAACAAAACAAGCTATGCTTCAAAGTTTTGGGTTGAGTTGGTGTAATAACAACACTGTAATACATTTACAAAAACACATATCAAACCTGTTCAGGGATGGAGGAATAAAGTCTTTAATTTCCATCATTGTCCCTGGAGAAGTTAGCAAATGTAGCTAGTTATCTTGTAAACGTTAGCCAACAAGCCCATTATGTTCTGTGTGCTGAAAGGACTTCACATAATGAGGTCAAGAAAAACCGGGAAGCAGCACTGGAAACTGCAGACCCCTGGTGTGGTCAGTTCATTCCCACGTTTTGGTTTATCCATGTGCACAGGATAAGTGTGTACACAGAGACCCAGCACAACAGACCAGACTGTCTCCTCATAGCACTGTGGTCAAGCCAGCTCTCCCTAAATCAGGAGGGCACCTGATCTTCATGGTAAATGCATTGAAACAGCCCAGAGCGAGCTGACGAGCAGGGTAAGTGACTTTACTCTGTCATTTTCTCTCTTTCCAAAGTGTTGCAGCATGAAAGTCTTACCTAAAGAGAGTCTATGAAATCTCCAGTGTACCTGAGCACACCACATTTAATGCAATTTTCCAAACTGAGTCACATTTGTGAGTGAAATCTCTAAGTGAAAGTCTCTCTTTTCAAAGGTAGGTGAATGCATCCCTGTTCAAATGTAACTCTTCCAGCATTTCACTGTCTTTTAATATGTTTTTGACGAGGACGTAATGCACCAGTAAGTGGAGCTCTACTGCTAAAAGCTGATTTGTGACAGCTGTGATTCCATCAGCATGACGGTGACAGGCCAAACGGAGCTGAACTTTGGTCTCATGTGACAGATGGAGGCTTTTAAAGGGACAGTAAAGGGAGCCTTGGAGCACATTGACCCAAAGATAAAGTATGATTTTGTACTGTAATGTTTTTTGTCTTGTGTAATGGTCCACAGACACTTTGTGCCAGCATAAGTTAATCTTTTTCTAGAAGTTATATCACTGCAATCACAAATAAAACACCAACAGAGCTGAAGTTAGAGTTCAACAGGTTTCTCTCATCACTACAGCAGAGTCTCTGCCAAACACTGCTGAGTACAGTAGATGATGTTTACTGTTTGAACCAGCATTTATTTTTGTCCACTCTTTACATTTCATATCCTATGTAATGTAATGTCATTAAAAGTCCTATGGAATTTTAATGTAAGTGCAATATAACAACTCCTTGACTTTTGTTCTCAGTGTGTAGAAATGGCTGCTGCCAGCTGTCTGCTGACTGGAGATCACTTTCTGTGCTCTATGTGTCTGGATGGGTTCACTGATCCGGTCACTTTACCATGTGGACTCAACATCTGTAACAATTGCTCTGATCAAACCAGTTCCCTGTGACGTCTGCACAGGAACCAAACTGACGGCCCTGAAGTCCTGCCTGGTGTGTCTGGCCTCCGACTGTGAGACACATCTGGAGCCTCATCTGACAATCTCGGACCTGAAAACACATCAGCTGATCGGCCCTGTGGAGAACCTGGAAGGCAGGAT
>JBBMJY010000021.1:24235503-24246260 GCA_037833715.1 Toxotes lorentzi | reverse complement strand
CAGAGCTGAAGACGACAGAGGCTGAAATTCAGCACATGATCCACAAGAGACAACAGAAGATTCAGGAGATCCAATGCCCACCAAGGACTGGACAGAAGTCAGCGTCCATCCTCCATCATTTGAGGGGACAGTGGCGACTGCTGTGAATCAGCTGGAGGAGACGCTCAGTGGACAGATGTAGACACTGTTTGTGGCCGAGCTGAAGGGGGTCCAGCAGTTACACTCGATCCTGACACAGCACATCCCAACCTCATCCTGTCTGATGATGGGAAACAAGTAAAGATTATAGATATATAAAGAAGTCTCATCCAGAGAGTCCGGAGAGATTTGATACCTCCCTCCTGGAAAAGCAGAGTTTCTCTTCAGGGAGATTTTACTGTGAGGTTGAGTTCAGGAGAAGACTGAATGGTATTTAGGAGTGGTCACGGAGTCGTTTAACAGGAAACTCATCTTGATTCCTCTGTGCGGTTGCTGGGCAATATGTTTGAGGGAGCCAAACAATTACAAGGATGGATCTGTCTTTCCAGTCTACATCCCTCCGACGTTGAGGCCTGAGAAGGTGGAGGTGTTTGTGGATTATGAGGAGGGTCTGATCTCCTTTTATGATGTTTATTCTGCAGATCATATCCGCTGCTTTACAGATTGCAACTTCACTTAGAAACTCTACCCGTTCTTCATTCCCTTTCTTAGTCTTGGTGGTAAAAACTCTGCACCTCTGATCATCGCTCCTGGTAAGGTTGTTGTTAACGCATGGTTTACAGACGCCTCTCGAGACAAGGGTCAAGATTAATTTAAAAACGATGCAAAAAAACCAAAAACAAAACAACAACAACAAAGAAACATCATGCTTCCGTTAAAGAGGTGAACGTATGGAACAGCTGTAGCGAGGAACAGAAAATTATATAATAATTTAATGGATGAACATAAAAATGTGTGATTAAAATGGTACATTAGTGGAATAGGGATAAAAATGGTCTGTTACATTATTATTAATATAATAATGTGTTTGTGTATTGTAAGAAGCACACCTTTACTCTTTACTCCATACTTTTTTTTTGCCTTATTATGTAACTATCCAAAGAACAAACATTTCAGTCAGTCATCGGGCTAAAAACACATCCTTCGTCAGTTGATTTAGTTTCTGATCAGTGTTGACTGGTAACTGAAGGTACTGAAAACCAACCAACACTGTGTCGAGCAGAGTGTCAGTGCAGTATGTTACCTACCAGGGGAGAGAGGATGGGGAGGAAGATGGTGATGGTGGCGGCGTTGCTGGCCACCTCTGTTACTGTGGTGACAATGATGCAGGCAATGGTGATGGTGGCCAAGACTGGCAGATCACCCAGAGGTGTCAGCAGCTCGGCCACCCACAAAGACAGGCCTGATTCCTATAGACACACAGACACACATACACTCTGTGGTTTGTATCTGTCAGTGAGATATATGCCTCCATGGAGGTTAAAAAAACATATTGATGACAAGACTGCAGGCCCAAGAAGCAGTCTTTTGACTTCCAAAGAAGTTTTTGTGCCAGTTAAACAAATGTCTAACAAAGTTAACACATTACGTAGACCGGTGCAGCTTACCTTTGTGCCTTCAGCGAGTGCGAAGCCTCCACCGACCAGCAGGGCCACCTTCCACGGCATGGAGGCCTGGAACTCCTTCCAGGAGATCATGGACTCTGGACAGAGGGACATAAGAATATCCTGCTCACATCTTTAAGACAGAAGCTGTCTCTGAAGCTGTGAGACTCCTCACTGGTCCCAAGCTCTGCATGGACTGGCTTACAGGTAACATCTCTGCACTTCTTATCCCCTATTCCACCTGCAGAGCCCTCATCTGACCAATCACTGCTCTCCATTCCATACACCCAGTTGAAAGCCAAAGGTGACTGAGCATTTTCAGCTGTTGGCCCTAAATTGGAGTAGTTTGCCACCAACAGTTAGGTCTGTCAGTTTAGTGGAGCTGCCAACAACCCATAGACATCAGAAACCTGGGTGTTTTTTGTATGGAGTCACAAGCCAAAACAATTGGGAACCACCGGTTTAATATTTAACAATATGGTGTATTTTATAAACTTATATGCTTTTATTTGAAATATTTGCCTCTAAAGTAATTAGTAAAAGCAGTGAAATATTTCCCATCTGAAATGGGAGGAGCAGAGTATCTGAGTAAGTGTACCTACTACTGTCTTTTACATCAGACCAACCTGCCAAGATGACGTGTCAGTCGTGTCGTGTAGTTACCATATTTTCTGGAGGGTCCGTAGGCAGGGACGATGAAGAAGAGGAGACCCAGCAGCAGAGCCACGGTCGCGTCGGTGATGTAGCCTAAGTGACTGCTCAAGACAAGAACAGCAAAAAAAAAAAAAAAAAAAGGTCATTTGGGACTGAGCTGAATATTCAGGGTGGCAGTTTTCTCTCAAACAGATCATTGTGACTCACTGAGGGAAGAGAGAAGCCCAGCCTGGCATGAAACCTGGAGATCTGGTCAACCACAACAACACCATCACCAGGAAAACCACCCCAGTGAAGATCTCCTGAGAACTGGAGGGAGGGAGGGAATGAATGAGTGACTGACTGATGGACTGACCTTATGAATGAATGAATGAAAGGACATGTAAGTATATGAACTATGTGACTGTACAGAACAAGAATAAATGAAGATATAATGGAATAAATACATGAATGAGTAAATGAATGAAGAAACATACGACAGAATGAATGAACGTATGGGCTATTATATTAATTCATTCATTTCTAATAAATGAATAAATGAATGCACCTATAACTGACTGACGGGAACAAGAACATGTACGGATGATCACCTCATGGGTCCCAGAGACTTGTACTCATCTTCTAACACTTTTCTTGCTGCCTTCTCTTGTTCAGACTCCTCTCCTCCACGTCGCCACAGGAACCTGAAGCTGTGTGCATGAGACAGTGTGTGTGTGAGTGAGTGTGTGTGTGTGCTCAGAGCACGCAGACAGATTATATTATTGATAGGCGAGGGGGAAATGTTCACAGTGAACTAAACGATTGACTGTGATTGGTTAAAAGCACACGGAGAGCACACGGCCGTGGGCAGCTAACGAGGAGATTACTGAGCATGTGCGAAGGTCAGCTGCACTCATCATTGACCTGTCTGACACCATCACACTGCTAATGCTAACATTAGCGTTACACTCATGTCTCAGCCTCAGACAGCGGGTATCATAGAGCTGAGAGAGAAGGTGCTGGGCGTTCCTGTTATTTAAGCTGCCCTCGCTGTTATAGAGTGGACAAAACAATAAATAAAATAAAATAAAATAAAATAGCTACGGTCAGTTTTTAAAGTTCACCACTTCAGCTGTCATTTTTAAGTTAAATTCGAGTTTAAAAGGTTTAGAGAGGACTAAACCATGAGGAAAACAGTTTCTTTTATAACTAGGTGTTACATCATCTCTGTTTATGACTTCATTCAATACGCAAGATAAATGATGAAACTAATATTTTATCACTGTGGCCTTGGACTGTAGTGAACCTTCACAATGATAATACACAGAAGTGATAAAAATGTGATACTCAGACCGTGATAATCCTCATAATAATGAATCAATAAAGTTGATAACACACAATAAGTGAAATAGATCTGACGTAAAGACAGAGGACAACATGACATGGAATAAAAACACAGGGAGGAGGTGATTAGCAGTGCACATGATGGTGTGTTGACACTCACTCTGAGCCAATGAACAGCCAGTACAGCCATATCCATGTTAGCAGCAGCATGATGACGCTGATGGGCAGGCACAGCAAGAGCCAGTTCCCGAAGTTAATGCAGTTGCAGTCTGGGTAAATCCTGAACGTAAAGACGGTGATTAAGGTGGATTTAAGGTGGATTTCTGCATTTTTAAATGCACACAAAGGCTTTGAATCTACTGGTTAACACAGCTCAAGTTATTTTTAATTCATTATCATGTATAATGCTACAAACGCCTTCACAGGTGTTTCTGTTGTCTCATTCCTGTTTAGTTTTTTTTTTTTTCTTTTCTTTTTCTCTCTGTCTCATTCACATACAGTTTGCTTGTCTAGTGGAACCACTCACTGGTGGAGGTACTCGGAGAAGATGAGGTTGGGCGAGGTTCCTGGCAGCGTGGTGATGCCGCCGATGTTAGAGGAGTAGGCGATGCCGATACACATGGCTTTACACATCATGCGGTCCCGGCTACTCCTGCTGGGAGCTGCAGGCATGCACACGGCAGCCTGCAAGACAACACAGAGGGCTGAATTACCCATTAAAGGCAGTATTAGTGGTGTGTACTAATCACACAGGTAGTAGTGGTAGTAGTGGTAGTAGTACCATCAGCAGTAATACTGGTCAGCAGTAGCTTTAGCAGAAATGTGGGTTGCTACTAGTAGCAGTGCTACCAGTAGAAGTAGTTGTGGTATTAGTACCAATGTAGTATTAGTGGTAATAGAAGTAGTAACAGCAGTTGCTGAATCAGCAGTAGCAGCACCAGTAGCAGAGGTCGCAGCAATAGCAGTAGTAGTTTTAGTAGTAGCAGTAGCGGTGGCTGGTAGTAGTAGTATTATTATTATTAGCAGTAGTAGGACTTGTAACAGCAGTCGTAGAAGTAGCAGTAACAGTAGTAGAAGTAGTAAAGGCAGTACTAACAGTGACAGTAGTGGAAACAGCTGCTGCAGAGTCAGAGCATCACTAGCATGTGATTTATGGAGCCGTGGTGTTTGTACCTGAGCTGCAGCGGGTTGTGACACAGGCTGTATCTGAACACAGGTGAAGGTTTCCTCAGGACCGTCTGGATGCTTCTTTTCACTGAGAAACAGAGGAACGTGTTATTCATGTGAACCTAGAACCCCCAGGAGGCCCATGAAGGCAGCAGAACAGGACAGCAGTGTTTCTGAGATATATACAACATACAACAGTGAACGTTACAAAAACACAACCTGTCACGTACCTCACAATTTCTTTCATCTTTTCAATATGGCCGTCAATTTCTGCAAAAACAACAGACTGTGGTTAATTTCTCTCTGCTCTCATGGTACTGTGAAGGCAACAGTGACGCACAGACTGATGATTTGTGTGAGTTTAGCTCCTGTTCAGTGCCGAAGGTACCACTTTCTTATAAGGCACTCTCTAACTAAAGCTAATTAGTTAGTTACTAACTTCTAAACAATCTGCTAATGCTGTCTAGATCTATTACAAGCTATAAATAATAAGCACATTTTGGGTTGCCAGGTTGTGAAAAATCCCCGTGGCCATCGTTTTAGATTTCCAACTTGGTAATGATGCAGTTATGAATGTTGTTAATAATGTTGTTGTTAATTAGTAAATACTTAATAAGCGGTTAATAAAGGGATTTTCCAGAAGGTAAGCTGGAGCACGGTTCAGTCAGTCACAGTCAAGAGTTTTATCACAACCTGGAAAATCAAAAAGTTGTTCTTAGGTACCAGGTACCATCCAGCTGTAGGTTGGGGTTGTCTTTTCCGACACATCCCCCCTCCTTGGCTTTCAGGATCTGCTGGAGAACGGCCTCCACGATGGGCATCACCATCGTAACAGCCGAGGTGTTTTGGACCCACATGGAGAGGAAGGCACAGCCGGACATGAAGCCCAACATCAACCTGGAGACGATGAGATGGAGGTCAGAGCAGGAACATCCACAAACTCTAGTCTCCATCTGTTTCCCACACTGTGATATGTCTTTAAACCCCAGAGCATCTGTCACCACATCTAAATGACTTGCAACTGTCAGTTGCAAAACAAACAACAAAACAAAAACAATGCAAAACAACTAAATAATTATAAAACAATTATACTGGATATTTGCCCAGTGACGACAGATTAGGGGCTAATGCTGCAGTCTGCTGCCCAGACCTGTTAGTTCACACATGCTAAACTCTATGAAGTTAAAAGTGGGTGGAGCTCACCATGCAGGGTTGACTCCCACCATGGTGACGAGCCTCAGGGCGATTCTGCGGTGGAGACCCCACTTCTCGATGGATGTGGCAAGGCAGATGACGCCCACCAGCAAGAAGTGGAAGTCTTTAAAGTATTCCTTCGCCACCTGGAGGAGAAACGGAGTATTAAGAGAGTAATACTGTACAAGTAGAGAAAAATTAAAGGAGAACAGTCATTACTTTTTCTTAAAGTTGATGAAATACTTGGCAAACAGGTGCTAATCTCCAAATCCAGCAGTTACAACACGATCCTTCATTTGGAGTCGTGTCTGAATCCACCTGATGAATCTAAGTCTGGTATTTCCTCTCTTTTAGCTCTGTTTTTGGTCTTTACCAACTCCTATAGGAAATGTGGCACTGCAGTGGCACACTTTAGTGGCTAAATGCTCCACTCTGTTCTCCAGCTGCTCTCCAACTGTGTCTGTCTGTTATTTGCTGCTGAGCAGGAAGTGGACAGAGGCTTTTTACAGCTTTTTCTCTGAAAACGCGATGTGATGTGAAGTCGAGGGCTGGACTAAACACTGAACTGCAATTCACTCTGAGGCTCCGTGAAACCAAGGGGATCTGGGTAATTCTTCTCTGTAGGTTCATTACCATGAGTGACACGTTGTCACACTGTCACATTGTCATCTGATTCATTGCCATTATAAAAATATTGATTATGGCTGATGGACTCACGCTCGAGGATTTCATGATGCCAAATGTAGGGAAGAGGACGGCGGGGAGCATGGCGGTCATGGACAGAGGAATCACCTCTGTCACCCAGTACGTCGCCATCAGCAGCAACACAAACGCACATTCTGCCTCCTACAGCAACAAAACACACAGAAAATGCTGCATTCATGTCTAATATGAAACTGTAAAGAAGAGTCCACTAGAAGCTGCTATAAGAAAACGAACAGGGAAAACCACTAATTTCTCTCTGTCAAGGTTACAGCTTACTTTTATTTTACTTTCACTTTTCTCATAGATTCCCTTCATGTTGTACACTGTTTGACAATATATCTGTTTCCATCAAAATTATCTTGTTCAGCACTGTTAAAAAATTATAACGTCTTTCACTTAATTCTCTTTCACAGCAGGAAAGTTCTTTCATCCCCAACTTTATTATTATTATTATTATTATTATTATTATTATTGGCCTTTGCACCAATCTGTTTGTTGCGATGCAAAGGAGACTCACCTTAGTCCTGACAGCAACTGGAAGAGGAAGCAGCAGCAGCGGCATGAGGACAATCAGGCACATGCTGCGATAGTTCGACAGTCCTTTGCTCAGCCTCTTCAGCATTTTCTTTTCTTTCTTTTCTTTCTTTCTCTTGTTGCCTCTGTGTCCTCTTTTCTCCTGCTGTTTCCTGTTGTAACCCCGCGGATGTTCAGCTGAGAGACTTCACAGCAGATGATGGTTGGCCTGTCGTCTGGAATAGTCAGGTTGGTCTTCTTTTCAGATACTCGAGCCCCAGGCTGCAGTAGGTCACAGGTTATGAGTTCATATCTCTTGGAGCTTTCTTGAGCAAGACACCAAATCTGCTTTATAACTGCAGGTTATCTCTGTGCCAATACAAAGGTGAGATAATGATATGACACAGCCTTTCATTTTCGGCACTTTAAAGGGGGAATATTAGTGGATTACAGTCATTAATCTATTGTACACACCTGTATATTGTATTAATATTTGAGTTTGAGTGGTAAATGTAAAGTGTTTCCTCAAAACTCCAAACTCACATTTCAGTTGCTGAAGGCTGGATTTCTTTACTTTAGCCTTGCTGTTTTCCCCTTTGTCCACTTTTTGTGCTAAGCTAAACTGAGCTAAGCTAAGCTACACACATCCTCGATCCATCTCTGTATTGGACGCACAAAAGGTGAAACTGATTTCCATCTTCTCATCTGACTCTGGTGGAGACATCGAAAGTTATAAAAAAAAAAGTGAAAGTCTGAAAATATAAAAATATTTTGTTTAGTGTTGATGCCAGTGCTTCTTTTTTGATTTACTGTTGAGTTCACTTCCTCCCTGAGTTCTGACTGAAGAATACACAGATAAAGATGCAGGATTTAACCTGCTGTGACAAACCAATAAGGACGGAGGGAACAACAGATGGTGGCAGACTTAAGATGGACCTTTTTTTTTTTTTTTTTAAATAAGTGAAACTTGTGTGACACTGTGAACTTCTTACTATGCTGAACTGACCAGAAGTCACTAGGATTTAATAATAAGATGAAGACAGCTTGTGATAATAATTGATATTTACATTAAGCAATAGCAAACTTAAAACAGTCAAATTTTAAAGGCAGTTTTGTGATTAAGTAGAGAGAAAACATTCAGGTTAAGTCAGAGGCTAATGTGTAGTGGATGCTGGTGTTTCATTTACCTTACTTTTGATGTTTTTTTTTTTTTCCTTGTACTTGGTGAACTTGGTGTCCTACTTTCAACGCTGAATTTCCAAGAAGACACTAAGAATTAGGGGTAAATTGTAAATAATTTAACACAATATACGATTTTGGCCTTTTAACCTTCTCCCTTTATGAGAAAGAAGCAAATCAGTACCTGCTGTTCACCGGGAGTGAATGTCTACATGTAAAATAAGTTATGAGCTCGGTCATCTTTGATAAATTCAGTATAAATTCAGTCTGAATGATAGAAGCAGTGTTGGATTGAAACAGTGAGATGTTCGTCCAGGTTTCAGCTTGACACATCTGGGATCTTCACTAGAATTAAATTGAAAGTTTGTTGTGTTTGGCTAAATAAGACCTGCATGCATTATTTAATTACAGTCAAGGTTCTCAGCAACTGTTCAGGCTTTGCTTTCTTCATGGACATCAGCTGGAAAATGTTCGGATGTGCCCTAATTTGACCCTGACATGTCTACAAAGGTTCAACAGAACGTTCTTTGGGTCCACAGATCATACCTGGATGCTTTAGATTTTTTGAATTGTTGGATGGTTCTTGTGTTTCTCCACCTAAATTTGAAACTTATTTAAAATTCAGAAACGTATCCTCACTTTTGAGTCCATCTCACCTCAGATATGTGACAGGTGTGAACTGAACTGAATCATATATATAAAGATGGATACTTCTGGAAATGACTGAAACTCTATTTCAGCGAAATTTACAAGACAACACAAAACATTAAGAATAAGTTCCAGTTTATCACAACTTGTGGTATGTGCTCCAAGCAAGTGAAAACTTAAAAATGGCAGTTTTTCTAAGGAAGTTTTGTGACTTTTGCCCTACATGAGAAAAGATGGAAATCAGTAGTCCCTATTTACAAGATATGAATAAATGTATTCCCATAACCTTCCATAAGTTTGAAAACGTGTCAGATTTGCTCAGATGTCAGCCTGACATCTTTGAGATCTTCACTACAAGTTTTTGGATAAACAAGATCTGGGTGTATTATATAATTACACCTGAGGTATTCAGGAACCATTTGACTGTGATGACACTGAGGAAACTGTGGTGCTTAAATCATCATCATAAAATATCCATTACCTAAATCTGTGTGTTCTCAGAACATGCATGATCATGCCATGAGACCTGTTATCATGAAGACACCAACACTGAGGGGAAATGTCAACAAAGTTGAGTGTGAATTATCTGATATGTTGATAATGAGAGCGATACAGCTTACCTCGCTGCCCTGCTGCCACCTCGAGGCTCTGTGGGTGTGAGAGCATCTGCCTTCACCACTGCTATTAAAACCTCCTTTAATGGGTCTGCTCGTTAGACGTCACAGGGAAAGAGATAAACTAAAGAGAAAAAACAAAAAACAGAACTCGGTGTGATCCGTCTGCCTCTTCGCAGAAGCAGAAAAAGTGAACAAATTTCTTGATGCCGTTCCTAGAATATCTGCTATCCTTTAACTCCTTATCTTAAAGTCCTGAGAGGGTTGTTAAACAGTTGCTAACTCTATTTGTGATCTTTGACCCCTGCTTAATGCCTTAGATTATCAAAATGCAGAAGATTTATATGCACTGAAACATACCAGAGGGGGCAGTAGATGGACTTGGTCCAAGCTGAAAACACTTAAATCGTGGATTTAACGGTGGATTTCATCAAGGTTCCTCAAATGTTTCACAACAACAACAAGAACACACAAACGTACAGAGGCTTGATTGTGCCAAGAAAATAAATACAGACTTCTGTAGTTTTTAGTTCTGATCGGTTAATAACTGGTTCCTGAGCTCTCAGGTCCTGAAGTAAAAGTAACAATACCACAGGGTAAAATCATTCCATTACAAGTAAAAGTCCTGCATTTACAATCCTACTGGAGTAAAAGTATTACCAGTGTATCACATGTGAACTATGAAAAGAGGTTTATAAAACGGATTGTAAGATTATCTCAGACTTGTAATTCTTTTGGAGGCAAGATGCCAGGCTCTGAAAACAGTGTGTAAAGGTCACTACATCCTATTTCAAAATAAAAGTAGCCAAGGAGAAGAAGGAAACCATGGATACATTTATTTTTTATTTCAGACAGCACGAGACAGGAAACAGAAGCAGATGAGGAAAAACACAGGGCGTCTCTTAACGAGCTGAGGCCCGTGTGGTGTCGGTGGCCTGCTCCACTGCCCTGGTGATGATGGGCTTGGAGACGAGCTGGTTTCCCAGGGCAGAAGCTGGCTGTGAGTCCAGGTGCTGCGCCATGACAGGGATCTGGCTGAAGTGGCGTCGAGCCAGCATGTGTTTGTGTTCGATCCCGCGGACGAACGTCGCCTCGTATGCCTGATCTCACACACACACACACACACACACACACACACACACACACACACACACACACACACACACACACACACACA
>JBBMJY010000021.1:24164300-24235403 GCA_037833715.1 Toxotes lorentzi | reverse complement strand
ACACACACACACACACACACACACACACACACACACACACACACACACACACACACACACACACACACACAGACAGGAGGGAGACTCAGTCTGTGCAAAAGCTGGAGTCAAACAAACTTTACCAGCTGTTTTTACTGTTTAACCAGACAAAGAGAAAGAAACCCCACCAAAGTGCAGAGTGACTGACGTGGGAAGGAGGTCACAGTTTTGAACCATGTCCACGTGTCACGTCAGTAAGTCCACGTGTGACGTGAGAGTAAATGTTTACGTAGACAGACCTGGTGGATGTCGTGCACCGCCAGGTGAGCTGAGGTCTCCTCTTTGGACAGAAGGATGCAGTTCCAGGGGCTCCAGTCCCTTTTACGCTCCCAGCGGACAAACACCAGGTTGTAGAGGTCGTTGCTGGCGTGGAGGGCCGAGCGGGACGCCCAGACCACCTCCACCAGGTACCGCACGTCCTCCACCTGAGAACACAGAGATGTACGTGTCAGGGCCGGAGTATCTACACTGTGAAAATATCACAGAACCGTTCAGGACGCAAGAATAACAAGTTAGACAGGTCACCTGCAGCAGGAAGGGGATCTTTGCATCCTCATTGAGCTGCAGCTCGTCGGCTCTCAGCCTCCTCAGGATGTTTTTGTAGCAGGAGAGGTCGTCGCGGGATCTAGCTATGTTGTCGAGTCCGGCACAGTCCCGGCACCGGCCGCTCAGACGGGTGCTGGCGGCCGGGCTGAAGTTGGCGGAGCGCAGGTAGCGATGACAGCTGCGGCACAGGAACATGTCGTTCTTCAGCTGGGACAGATTCTGGGGAACCTGGGATGGGTTTTAGATTTTATGGAGATATTTAAATCCGAGAGTGTCCAAAGCATGATCTCAGACCAGCAGGGCTCTTTGCTCACCTTCAGCAGCTTCGCCACTTCAGGGTTAAACGCTGGTGTTTTGATGTACTGGAGGAACAGAGTGGAGATCCTCCTTCTGAGCCCCTCCAGACTGGCTGCCTTAACTCCCCTGGCCATCAGGTCCACCTCCCTGTCAGTCAAATCCACGATGTCCCGGGTCAGCTGACACTCATGCTCCTGCACATTAAGGATACAGATAATCACGCTACCAACAGTAACAGCAATGCTCATATAAGACAGGACAGCGTTTGTTGAACAGCAGGATGTGCCGGTGTGCGTTACCTTGACGGTGTGTTTGAGTGTCATCAGGACGTGGAGCCTCTGCTCCTGGCTGGCGGCGGCCTGGCTGACGCTGTCGTACAGATCTCGCAGCTCTCTGGCTCTGATGGTGTGTTGACTGTCCATCTCGATGAGTCGACCGTCTGCTGCTCGCCACTGATGAGGAGCCGCAGACTGAGGCGCACAGACAGGAGAGTTAGTGCTACTGCTACAACTGATAATACTCCCCTGACAACATTATTACTACTTTACTTTATTATAGTGTCATTGTTTTACCACAAAGCAACTACTACTCCTACTACTTCAGTTACTGTTCTATCTAAATTTGTATATTTTATATTTCACTCCTCTGAGTTGAACACAGAAACTGAATAAACTCTGGAGGCGGGTCAGCTAACTCTTCCTGTTCTGACTTGACTTTGACAGTCACACACACCCCAACTCTCTCCTTTTGTCTTCGGCTAACTTTTTCCCCTCCACTCACACGCTAATCACTGAAAATCATTTTCAGCTGCAGAACTAACTCCAGCATCAAGGTTATTTAAAAGGGAATTTTTAACCAGATGTAAGCAGATGACCTCTGACCTTGTCAAGGAAGTTCCTGATGGACTTGTCGTAGTTGTTGTTCTGTACAGCGATGCGGTGGCGTCCAATGGCAGCGATGAGCTGAGTCTCCTGTTCCAGCAGGAGGCAGAGAGCTGCCTTCCTCTCAGCTCCTCGCAGGGACGAATTGATCTGCTGCTCCTCTTCACACCTCCACTCTGAAACACACACACACACACACACACAGGTTTAACATTCTTCATCAACATCACTTACAGCTGAACAGTGGAGTGAGATCCCCCACCCCCACCCAGCCTACTCTCCAGGGCGTGGTACAGCAGGTTGAAGTCTTCTCTCCTCTGCGGGTTCATCCAGCGTTGGCGGCGGTCTCTCAGCTGCTCTTCCTTCTCCTCCCTCCTCCTCCTGTCCTGCAGCTCCAGCCAGGTCAGCCGTCGGTCCCGCTCCCTCCTCAGCCGGTCCACCACCTGCTGGGCCAGCCAGCGCCGAGCAAACGACTGCAGACAGATCACCTGGGGGGGCGGGTGAGAAAGGAGGATGCCAAAGAAGAAGAGATGAAGAAGATGAAGAACAGAAGGTGATGAAGATAATAGCTCTTGTCTACATTAAACTATTAGTCTTTATAATCACACACACATGCACTCAGTGTTCACCCACAGCTCTCAGCCTCCTGTTGTGGTGCTCGTCGGCGGTGATGTAGCTGCCAGGGGCGACCAGCTTGTCGTTCATACAGGAGATGTAGCAGCCGATCCCGGTCATCTGGGTGGAGACGTTGACCGGACACTGCTGGGCCTGAGACTTCAGCTCCACTGTCTGACACAGAGACAGAGACAGAGACAATGAGACAGACTGAATTTAAGGAAGAAAACTTTTTCTCCACGTCGTTCTATAAAATAAAATAAAAAAACATTTTAATGAAACTCATGAAATGTCTCACATCCATCCATCCTTCTTCAGACTGAGGGATATGAGTCACATTCTTCTAACATGGAGAAGAATCCTTAAATTCTTAGCAAGTGAAACTGTGGATACATGAATTACTCTGTGTGATTCTGCCAGAGGGAAGATGAGCTTCCTGCCCTGCAGACACACTGTGAGCGGATATGGATGAGCTGTGTAATGCAGCGAAGCAGGGAGGCTGTGAACATCGTGAGGCCACAGCCGAGGTCACAGGCTTCGGGCTGTTAATTGAGGTTCGCTGCAGGAACGATGAGCTGCTGGGTCACATTCTACATTTCCCAGGCTGGTGACACAGATAGATGACGGTCGAGCAGCCTGAAAACAATGGGTTTCAACTCAGTCAAACATTTAATCATCAATGACCTTTTAAAGTTTGCGATTTAAAATTTTGCCTTGTCATAGCTTTAGTGTGAGTGTGTGGAGACTTAAGGATCACTACATTAAAACAGGTACATAGAGATAAGTTGTTATAAATATTTACACCAACCTGACACGTCGACTGCAATCACTGATAAAAGCCTGTTTTTGACCCAATTACTGAAGTGTGTGAGAGGTAACATGGAACAAGGTCAACACATGTGACCTGAGTCTCACTTTCAAAAATGTTCACAAAGAGAAAAAGACAGTTTAACCTGTGAATTCTACTGTGAACACAAAGGACGGAAAACAAGAAGAACGTGTTGCTGCAGAGGCTGGAAGATGTGGACAGTCTGGTTTATGTCTCTTATTAACACAGCAGATACAACATGTAAAACAGTACATCAACAATAAGAACACAAGCTCATGACTGTTTATAACGGATCAGCAGCCATGAGGGAAATCAGACGGCTCAAAACCAGTAAGCCGTAGCTAAGACTTTAGGGTTGATTTACAAACAAATCAACCCTACAGACTCTCACTGTTTGTCTTGGTGGTTGAGGATTATTGAAGTTCACATTAAAGGTAAAACCATTCCAATCACAATTTACAGACATGTACATCTGAATGCATCAACTCCAGCCACTCAACTACAGCACAGCAACAAGGGTCAGAGATCACCGTTAAGAAAAACGGTACAGGTTGCCATCACCATTACAGGTATATTTCCTTGCTTCTCATTTGTGTCATTTGTTCGGTTTGAGGGAGGTGAAAAAATGGAAGAAAATCATGTAAACTGCAGCGCTGTCTTCGTGTATGTACATCTGTAATGAGCCAACCACCATCATTAGGCAGAGAGAGAGTGTGTGTGTGCCCACATCAGATGGAAGCAGTGTATGACTCACTCACCTTCACCCTCCTGCAGGTATCTCTGTGCTCACACACACACACACACACACACACACACACACACACACACACACACACACACACACACACACACACACACACAGGTACTGAGAATTAAGCATCTCAAATAAAAAAAATCCTTTCTGATTAAGGCTGAAGAACTTCCTGTGATTTTTAAATTATAACTTCCTGGGAACGTATCACACTCCATCTGAGATTACCAGGACTTCATGACCCGCCACAACTGCGGATACATCAGTATGAAACTATGTTTTTCTTTCATATTCATTACTGTATGTTCCTTTTCTCTTGCACTCCTTTTAAAAGTATCTTTGAGGTGAAGAAATACATAAAAACAGCTGCCTGATCTTGTGCTGGAAATAAAAATGTTCTCTGACAGCTCCTGATGGAGCTCAGCACTCATTACGAGGACGTCTGCTGTTATAAATCATTAGACTTTATAAACTCACTGACCGATCCTGCAGCCAGGTCAGGTGATTTAAATAGAGTTACTGATGCTGTCTCACATGTTTGGGAACATTATAAAATTTACTCAGACTTTAACCTGCTCATCGCAGACTCTGCACTAATGTATTTGAGATCTCAGTTTGTAATAGATGTGAAACTGTGAAGCAAAATAAAAGAACTGAGACTCAGTGTGAATGAGAAGGCATTTTGTGCCTCTGCAAACTAAAGCCACACAAACTGTTGTTGTTGCACACTCTATAATGTTTATGGACAAAATACCGGCTCTGAAATGTGGAGAAAAACACGACATTCAGATTTTGTCCTGCGTGCGGAGGATCGTCATCAGTGATTGGTTTTGAGTGCTTCCTTTCATTTGGCGCGAAGTTTGTTTGGGGAGAGTGTGGGACAGAGCCTGAGACAGAGCAGATGTCTCATGGTAAAAGTGTGAGAGCTGACGACTGAACCACACAGCTGGTGTGTGAGCTGCCAGATGAAACCTGCAGCCGGGAAGGTGATCCATTTACTTTACCATACAGTTATAAAGGCATTCAGGGTCAGACTGTAGCTACAATAGGTAAGAGGTGGTGGTAATGAGGGTTTGAGATCTTTGTTTTAGTCTAAAAACAGAAGGAAACAGGATTCAATTTTGGCAAGAATTCCTGTGAAATAATCGGATCTCAATTCCTGGCATTCAAACCAATTTCTTATTGGTTGACAGAGATTAAAATCATCACCCAGTGAAGTTCAGAGGTTTGTTCCAAGAAGCAGGTTTACTCAGTTATCTTATAACTCTGTCGAGACCGAGCTGCCACATCCTCAAATCATAAACACAGTCTGATGTAAAAAGATATTTTCCAGGTTTGATTCAGCCGAGTTATCCGATAACTCAGTGCCCCTGTTTCTTGGAAGGTTGAAAGTTTTAAGACATCCTGAAATGGGTTCTTCTATTTCCTGGAAAAATATTACTCCCTGGAAATCTGTGCATCCTCAGGGTTGACCTCGTGCTACGGTCCAAAAGTCAAAACCATAAAGTCGCCACAGCAGTCCTATCCTTCTGCCCCTCCCATTAAATCAAACCGCAGATATCCTGTTGGACCTGCTGGAGTCACTGGTTACCATAGTAACACACTGATGCTTCACATACTTTACCAGGTAACTGTGACTGGTGAAACTAACCCAGCCCTGAGTAGAAACGGGTAGAATGACTCTGGAATTCCCCTGTTTTGCTCCGAGGCTCCGTTCTGTACCTGTGTGTCACGGCTTAAGACCACCACTCCTCTGTCAGGTCTCCTCTTGGGCAGGGTCTGGACAGCAGTGTGGTGGTACTCCACCCCCGTCAGCCGGTGTCTGTAGCCGCCCATGAAAACCTTCGGCTGGCGGGGACGCTCGATCTCCACCACCACCTCCTGGAAGACTCCATCATCTGGAGGCCAGAAGGACAACAGTTATTATAGATTATTACTAGTTATTATGAGATCATATTTATTGTTATTTCCATGAGCCTTGTATTTACATTGTTATCTACAGGAGATTTATTAAAAAAAAAAACTATAAAAGGAAAAGTTTACCTCCCACTGATCTATAACAATTCACACTAATAATAACAATAAAGGACAGTGCAGAGGGCGGGGTGTTCATGCCTGTTTGGACTCGCACAGTGATGACATCCGGCATGTTGTCATGCTCTGGAGGACGAACAGGGCGGAGCGAGTGGGTGACCGGGTCGGTGGAGCTCATCTCCATCCGGGTGGAGCCGTGAGGCCGGACGCCAAGCTCCATCAGGCGCTGCTTCTCCTCCACCACCCTGCCTAAAAAACAACTCACTCGTGTCTGATCGTATTTGATTATTCTGGAGTTTTGTTGAATTTCACAGTGCTCCTTTAAGTCTCTTTAACATCAAGATAATATTTGTAACTAGTATTTCAAACTGCAATTTGCTTGAGAGTAGGAGTTAAAAGTAAAGGACAATCTGTGACAACATAAAAGTTGGATCTTCTGCTAAGACCAGTCCCTTCAGATCAGAACACCATTCACCTAATTCCCATCAACACAATTATACTGACAGTGTTGTGGAGCTGATCACAGGATACATTCATTTGTGTACCAAAAAAGACTATTAAGATCCAAACAACCAAGACAACATCATGGCTGAGACCAGACGTCAGATGGAAGAAACAAGCCAATGATATAATGGACCTGAGAGCAGTTCAAAGAGAACTAAAGGGAAACTAAGGGAGGTGTGAGAGCAACAAGCCTTTTCAACTATGAACACGAACAAACTGTGGAACCCCATGAAAGAAATGACCAGTCTGAACGCTGGCAAGAGGCCTACATGTACCATCCCGACAGTATGAAAAAAAGCCTTCATTATTCCTGCTACAAAAAAACAAAAAAAAACAGGAATACCATCCACAGAGATCTGCAGCACCTCCACAGGAACCCTGAGCTCCGAGGCGAGGTGACGCTTCAGCTCCTGAATGCTGAGACCGATGGCAAACGCCACCGTCATCACATGACCCTCTGGCACCAGCACCACCTTCACTGAAATCACACACAGAGACACAGTCACAGTCTGTGATGATGAGAGTTTATGACCAGTACAGAAACGTCTTATTGTGGTTTTTTTTTTATGTTTTATTTTGTATCATCCCTCAGAATCTGTGTTTTCTATATTTTCTTAAACCTGTAAATCAGATTCTCACCTGTAGCTGTGGAGTTTCCAACATTTTCTGTTGTGTGAGCTTCACTGAGCTGCTCGGTGTCATCACGCAGATCAGCCTGAGTTTCAGCTTCTTCCACAGTCTCCAGCACATCTGTGCAGTCCAGACAGTTCAGATCACCGAATAAAACACATACTAATCATGAGTAAAAAAAACTACACCTGCCAGTCACTAATGAACAACTATGAATATCTGCCAGTTTTCTCTCAAATGTCAATCAGCTTCAGAAATCAGTCGGGTCCTTTTATGAAGTGTTGTGAGACAGAGAAAATAAAATGAAACCAGCTGTAATTCATATTTTATACTTTATTTTATAATATCACTGACTGAATTTGAGACTTTTTATTATATATCAGGTGTAGGGTCTTTGTGATTGTCTCACCATTTCCTGCTGTCTGAGACTCATCAGGCAGATCAGCCTGAGTTTCAGCTTCCTCCACCTCCTCCAGCACATCTGCTCATCCAGGAAGATAAAAACACACATGTGAGCCTCCATGAAAATCACAGCTGCTAAACTCTGGACTTGGACAGTCATTTTAAAGTAAATACATCAGTAAATACATTATAAGACGTCTGCAACGGTAATTAACTCACCTGGGGTAAAACTGGACTCACCTGAGGTCGACCTGTGAGCCTGCACCGCCTCTCGGTCACTTCCCGGCTCTCTGTCGTCCTCTGGCGGCTCCTCTGCAGCACCTCCTCCACCCGGCTGTGGGTTTGTTTGCTCTTCACCTTCTCTCTGCTCCTCTTCGGTCACCTCCTGCTCTTCACCTTCTCTCTGCTCCTCTTCGGTCACCTCCTGCTCTTCACCTTCTCTCTGCTTCGACATGACAGTTTTAACCGACCAACTGACGCTAAATCGTCAGTTTCCTGTCTGAGCTGAAACGGAAGAAATATGCTTTAAATCCGCCTGAGCGCTGGGACACCGGGGACACCGTGAGAAACTGGTCCACCGTCAGTCCTTTAGACCTCTTCTTTGGCCCAGTTCCTGTTTTATTTTTTATTATTTAACAGGAGTTTGAGTTAGCATGCCAGCTAACGCTCTGCTCCGAACGCTAGCTTGGTTACCAGGCAACCGCATAGTTTACACGTTGCTACAGCAACCACAAACGTCACTCTCCAGGTCATTAGGGTACAGCACGCAGAATTTTTTTTTGTTCTTTTAGATTTTCATTAAATATCCTGAGCATAAGACGAAGGCAGAGGGTTTATTTCCATCAAATCAGTAGTCAGTGCCCATACTGTATTTACACTCAAACATCTTTTCCCTCCTTCCACATGGGTCACTTAAAAAATCTTCATAATGTGCTTTGAATGAAAAGCAATTAAAATTTGGGTAATGCGATCCCGCTTGCGAGCTCCCATTAAAAGCCTGGCTGCAGTATTTTGAACTGAAGACGATTTAAAGATGTGTGATGTGGACCAAATCCACGCTCCTCGCTCTGTATCTGAAGATTAAAGTCTGCATTGACCAAACCAAGTATATTTGTCCCAGAGTTACTGTGTGTTTAATACCATCACTAACAACTTCAACCAATACACAGCTTAAGTTTGAACGGATGAAAACTTTAAACGATGGCTGTGCCATGGATGAAAACCAGTCTTATTTTAGTTAGTTTACAGCCTCTCTTCGTGGACATATAGGAGCTATATGTTGAGCTGTATGCTGCTATTTCAGTCTGTGAGCCGGAGGAGGCGACACGGTGGCCCCCGTAAAGCTCTACTAATCTGCTGCTGGACATCTGCTGGATCCTCAGAGATCAGACAGCCAGCAGCAGAGCAAGAGGACCGGGCCCCTGAGTAAACCTGTCGTGTTAGCAGTTTTTCTGGATCACATTCAGAGACTTGAATACACAGAGGGACCAGACTGGTTGACACATCCGGACTCTCTCGTCCTGTTTTCAACAAGGGATTTGGTCCATCTGGTCTGATGTGTGCCTCAACAGAACCTCAGCGGTTTCATTACAGTAAAATGGGAAAGGAAGTGATGCAATATGGTTACAAAACAACATAAGATACAATATGATATGACATGAGACAATATGACATAAAACAGCTCCACAGTCTGAGACATTAACTTTTTTTTCTGTTGCTTTTGAGTGGAGATCTTAATGTGCCATTTAACCGTTTTCTGTGTTTTGCATTTTCTCATCCACATCAGTCATGTTCTCCTTATGCCATCATCTTATGATTAATTGTGAGCTGGAATGAAATGTAAATATTTTTTAAAGTAGTCTGGAACTGTATAAGAGTGAATACGTCAGTTTTGTTAGAAAGCAAATTGTGAAATCTGAAATATGTGGTTACTGAATACATTTTGTGTCCGAGCAATGAAAAGTGATCCACAGCTGCTGTGCTGACTGTGGGTCAGTCTGTCCTTTGCTTTGGTCCACGTCACTGCTGCAGACTCAAACACAATGCTGCTGCACTAATGATGCGTAGTTCTAGATACAGATGCAGGGGAACACACCAGTTAAACTGCATGGACGATAACTAGTGTTTTACAAATGACGCAGATGCTCTTTCCTCCTTTTTTTCTGTCAGGAAACATATGATCAAACCTATCAGAGAGCCGCTGCATAAACTACTGTCAGGGTCTCCTTTTGTTTGTTTGTTTATGTATTTATTTATTAAGATTTATTAAGAGCTCTATTAGAGCTTCAAAGATTATTATTCAACACTGGAGTCAGACAAAATCACAGACATGGACCTAATCTCTGATCATCAATATTAATAATTAAAAAAAGATTCAAAAAGAAAAGTAATATGCATAAAAATTACTAATTGTGGTCATGGTGAGAACATGCTGCCTCATCTTTCTTTGTATTGTAATCTGAATTATGAATTGTTTCTTTTGTTTTTAGCTGCTTTTCATGTGCCCAGATTGGCCTCGCACCAGGAAACAATTACAAAACTGTTTCCTCATAAAAGCAGATTTAAAGCCTGGATGACAGCGATGGCACAGACCTCTGCTGTCGCCTGGTTTCCCAGTTTTCCTGCAGCTCCTGCTTTAACTCAGCCAACATTTCACAAGGCATCCATCATCTCATGTTTCTTAGACAAAGCAGTGGAGGAAAAAATAGACCCAATTGATTTTGCTTTCCATGAAACAATAGATGGCGAACTTGTGTTTGAATGAGTCCAGGGCTTAAGCCCCAGATGCTTGTGGGATCTTGAATGTAGGATTCATGCCAAACAGGCCAAAGACCCGGCTTAGCTCACACAATGGCACACGTAACCCGGCTATATTTAAGAGCAGCAGGCCAGGTGTCGCCCTACACGCCCCCTCGCTGTGTTTCTGCAGGCAGGACCGCCAGGCATCTGAAAGCAGGGCACACCTAAATATACAAAGACTCTGAGCTGTTAGCAGAGTTTGACCCATCAGCGACTTCTGCTAGTACACCTCACAGGTGAGAGTTCTTAGGTTTATTTGCAAAGACTTTCAGGTGTGTTTTTTTCTGTCTGCAGAGGGGGTGGACACAATAACATGAACACCTGCAGGCCTGCAAGCTAATGCTGCTTGTTTTGTTCTCATCCATCATCCTCGGTTTTTGTTTTTTGTTTTGCATTGGCATCCAAGTTATGTTTTTTTGTGTTTGTAGTGAATGGGGGTCAGTGAATAACCAAACCAAAGCTTTGATTATAATATTTTACCTTTACTAGGTGCTGTCTGTAATTGTACCTGGTTAGGTAAATTGGTATTAATTACTGGAAAAAAACGGAATTTCCTGCAAAGGAAAGCTCAGCTTAAACCCAAGAAAAGGTGAATGAATTGAATTGAATTGGAAACTTAATTCTTGAATTGTGTGCTCGCCCATGAACAAATTCCATATTTTTGCATGTCCAGCTGACCTGCTGTGCTGTGACTGTATCTCTATGCTACACTAGCATTTAATTGGAATTCATGAAGTGGAAGTGAACCAGCTGAACAGTCTCTATTTTCTGTTGATTTAAAATCATGATCTTTTCTAAGGGATTCATTTCTTGGCTTGTTGTTGTGGGTTGATCTGTTTCTGGTTATTTGTCCTCTAACATTCCAGCTGGATGCAAATCTGGAAAAATCGATAAGAGGTTCAACTTTATTTCAGAGTAACACTGTTTGGAAACCAAGCCAGAGCTTAAAGGACAGTGAGGACTGGTCTCACATTCAGGTGGACACTAACATGTTGTTCTGTGTCTGCAGCTGTTTGTTTGTTCTGTTTATTGTTACTCTGCTGCCACAAAGTACACAAAAATGAATAAGTGTGAATTTAAGCGTCAGTGAATTGTAGTTAATGTGCTCAAACTTGCAAAACCACGAGTTTGGTCTTTGAAATTTTGAATAAAAGTCTTGAACTTCGGAAATGCAGAGTGTTTATTAACTGGAATCACGTGTTTCCTTCCTGCAGCGTGATGAACACGTATGAAGAATATGACGAGGACGAGCTCAATGACTATATCATCCAGCTCAGTATTCAGGACTCGTGTCAGGATGCCTTTCTAAAATCTGCAGCCAGGTATGGAAGCCACATCCAAACTCCAAACCTCCTCCTCCAAAAACACACATGCATTAAAACCCAGCTGACTCTCCTGTGCTTCCTCTGCTCCTGGCTTTCAGTTTAGCAGTGGCGACAGATGAAAATCTGAGAGTCCTGGCTGCCATCAAGCAAGGTAAGCCGCAGATACCTTCACCATGACCGCAGACTGTCCTTATGTTTGGTCTGAAGCCGACGGCCAAAGTCACACGGTCAGCAGCTGTAGGCGAGGACTGCCAAGCATCAGGAGGCTGGCAGACCGACAGAGAGAGGGAGATAAATAAACAGAGAAGAGGGAGAGAGTGTGACAGGAGGGGAAGGTGGAAGCTGCCGATAGGTTTACAGGAAAAAGAAAGAAAAAGTAAAGAATACCAGGCCACTCGTCTCAGCCCCGGTGAGTCCTGGATGTTTCTGTTTCTTTCTTCTTGTCTTTCCTGAAACCCCCCCGTGCTGTTGTCTCGTTACTGTGGTAACCAGGTGAGGTGTCGGTGCTCAGGGAGATGCTCAGGCACACCTTGGCCTTCAGGGAGTCGGACAGTCACGGCTGGCTTCCCCTCCATCGAGCTGCATCCCAGCCGTTGCTGGAGGTTCTGGAGACTGTCCTGATGTGTAAGTACATTTGTTCAGTATAAACTCAGATTTAATTCATTCATTCACCTCCATGTAGGAGCTTCCTGAGACTACAAAAAAAAAACTATAGATCTGTGGCTCACAGATTCATGCAGCTTTAATTAGCATTTCATGTTCAGCTTTACGATGCCACATTCCTCTGAATCCTCTGTGTGGGGTGAACCTGAAAGGTAACTTCATCATACATCCGGTTTAAACAAAAACAAACATTCATACACTGATGGCGGCGGAGCTGCCGTGTCGGGGCACTGGCCTCGGTTCAGTATCTTGGTCAAGGACACTTGGACATGTGGTCTGGAGGAGCCTGGGACTGACCTGCCAGCCTTGTGATCAGTGGACGACCCTCTCTACCTCCTGAGCCACAGCTGATTTCTGCCGTGGTCTGACAACACGTAGCGTGACATGGAGCTTCTCCTGACCCTAAAGCCAAGCCAAACCAGTCAGCTGACAAGTGGCACAGCAACACAATCCTCCTACCTTCAACCGGTGGAGGTGACACCAATAAATAAATAAAGATAAAACACAGGTCACACCAGATTAAAGACTGGTGGCATCATCAAAATAATGGCTGCCTGAAATAACATTGATCCACAGAATTCTTTGCTGTGACAGCTGATGCCAACAGTCCCCTCGGTCTAAGATAAGCTGTGACTCCTTCAGCCTGGAGGTCTGCCAGCAGAGAGGTGTCCATGGCTTACAGGCTCCCCCGCCAGGCTAGCACAGCTGTCAGTCCAGGGATGTGCACGCTGACCTGCTCTGTGTGTTGTGTTTTTTCAGTGGCAGCTCAGGGGCTCAGCCTGGAGGAGAGGACAGCTGTGGGCGGAGAGACGCCGCTGACGCTGGCTGTTAAAGCCGGACTGCTGCAGAACGTGAAGAGCCTGCTGGAGCACGGAGCCTCGCCTCACACCACCAACAGCAAGAACGAGTCGCCGCTGCTGCTGGGTAATACTGAGGAGCAGGGAGCTCCCAGGAGCCAGTGGCTGTCATTAGACGACAGAAAATCAGAGTCTAACTGAACCCTTGAATTCAACATTGGTAAAACCAAAACTGGCTCCAGAGAATTATGACTGTCACTTGGTTGACTGCCAAATAAAAATATTGATTAGTACAGCTTTAAAGAAAGACAATGTTTTTTTTTTTGTCTTATAAACTGAACATCAAACTCAGGACAGATTACATTTCCCACCTCGAGCAGAAAAGCTAAATATTGCTTCATCAATCATCGCTGATTAAAACACTCTCCTTGCAGCGGTGAGGGTTGGCTCTTACGAGATGACGTACACTCTGGTGGTCCATGGCGCTTGGGTGGAGCAGGTCTGCCGGAAGAGGTGGACGGCCATGCACGAGGCGGCCAAAGTCGGCAATGTGGACATCCTGATGCTGCTGCTGAGGAACGGCGGGCGGGTGAACCAGAGGGACGTGACGGGAGTGACGCCGCTCGCTGTGGCTGCAGAGCACGGACACTTCCACATCACTGAGATTTTGCTGAACTGTGGTCAGTCTGATGATAGTTTCACCTGCAGGTTTAGTGACTGTGGAGTGTGGGACTCACAACAAGGGGGGGAACTGTGGGTATCACAGTGGCCATAAGGAAAACAAAATAAAACTTTGTACCGAAACGTTGGACTAACTCTGACAGACCTGTCTCCATTTTTATCTGTGAAAACGTCCAGTCTCCCCTTGTTTCATCTCTGTCTTCCCGCCTCAGGAAGCAGAGTGAACTCTCAGGCCTGTAACGGGGAAAGTGTCCTGCTGGATGCAGCCGGATCAGGAAACACCGCCTGCATTCAGCTGCTGCTGGACAACGGAGCCAACCCCAACCTGCCCAGCATCACCGGACACCTGCCCATCCACAAGGCAGCGTACGCTGGACACTACGAGTGAGCTGCTGTCAAACACTGTCCAGACCATAGGCTGTAATGAACACGGCGGCCTGTAGGTGGAGCCAGTCTCTCTGTACTGGACTGGAGGGGAAGAGAGTTAACAGAGCCACTAATGGGAGAATAATTTGTGCAGTTTATTTAAAAGATGTGTTTGTTTCATTGACTCATGGCTCTGGTGAGAAGTGGTTTATATGAGGTTAAACAGTGTAAAACACATGGTGACGCACAGCTAATCAGAGCTAATCTATCTGCGCTAGTTTCCTCCATTTTGGGTTCTCTGTGCCCTCAGAGGTCAGCGCCCTTAAGATAGCTTGGTATTGGTGAACAGGAAAGGATCACATGTCAAAGGTCATCACGATTTTTGTTTTTAATTTTGTTTTTGTTCGGCTCTTCTTGTTTGATTCTTGCTTTCTTTTCCTGCAGCGCTCTGAAGATGCTGATACCTCTGACCACTAAGAAAGCCATCAAGGCCGCAGGTCAGAGTCCAGTCCACTCTGCAGCGGAGGGAGGCCAGAGCCGCTGCCTGCAGCTCCTGCTGGCCTGCGGCTTCGACGTCAACTACCGCATGAACACCAGAAACTCCGAAAACTACCGGGACATGAGGAAGAGTGCCTTGTACTTCGCCGTCTCCAACGGGGACGTGGAGGGCACCAAAATCCTGCTGGCGGCCGGAGCGAAGACAGACCTGGACCCGCTGTGCTGCCTCCTGGTGGCGGTCCGGTCCGGACGCTACGAGATCGTGAAGTTGCTGCTGGCGGCCGAAGCAGACGTGAACTGTTACTTCACGGTGGTGAGCGACACGGTGTTTCCCACGGCGCTGCAGTACTGCCTGAAGGACGAGGTGATGATGAGGCTGCTGCTCAACAACGGCTACGACGTGGAGAGCTGCTTTCACTGTTACCATGACAACGCTTTTGATGCTACGGACGACGTGGATGGGAAAATCCCCGTGAGTGACAGATCTTTTAATTGTTTCCTTTAAATAAGTAGTTTAAAATGTTGGGAAAACACCGAGCTCAGCACAAAGACTTGAAGTCAAACCACTCACACAGACAGGAAACATTAATGACCCTCTGAATGTTTGTCTTCTCTCCAGTTCTGCGAGTTCATGAGTCTGTGCTGCCTCATGCATCTGTCCGGGAGCGTGGTCCGGATCCTGCTGGACTACGTCAGCCACGTCCACATCTGCTCCAAACTCAGACTCATCCTGGAGAAACAGAAAGAGTGGCCCGAAATATATGAAATCCTCAGTGAGTGCATTCACGATATCATGACGGTTATAGCAAAGGTGTGCCGCTTTACCTAAGTAAAATAAGTAAAAATGATTTTCTGAACCTTGGCCTCCAGGCAGTCCTCGCTCCCTCAGGCACCTCTGCAGACTGGAGATCAGGAGGCTTTTGACCCTGAAGAGACTCAACAACCCTGAAATCATGAACTCACATGTTTTCCCTCCCAGACTGAAGAGCTTCATACTGTACCAGGAGCTCGACCTCTACAGCCAGGACCCTGAATGCATCATGTGAAGGATTCCCTGTTAGAGTCCTGCTTGTTTTTAAAGGATGTAACTATTTGTTAAATTTCTAGTTTATTTTTTTTAAATCTTTATAATTATCATTGTTTTAAAGTACATTTTAATAATAGGTTGTGAGTTTTCTGACAGAACCTGTTTTTAAAGAAAAAGTAAATATTAAATACATAACAGGTTTTTTATATTTCAGTCCATTTATTGCAGATCAACAGTACTTTACATTTTTTCAGACCATTTTCAAAATCACACCTCTGTTCATTTATTTATTTATTTATTGTCCGCATTTGATTCTCAGTTTAAAATTGATTAAAACTTTATCTCAACAACTGAAATGAAGTGAATCCTGATGATTGTGATGTCAGGAAGTACTGAGACAGAAATGAACTGTTTTATGGCTGATCGCCATATTGATTGTTGATTATTGTTCACCTGATGCGTCTGTAAATAGACTGATTAAGGAAGTTCAATGTTTGTGAGATTGGAGATCTGATCTGCAATAATTTATGATTTTACAACACATCTGGAGCTTCAGTCAGCTGCTCTGTAAAAGTAAAGAAAAAAGAAAACTGTTGATTCAGTCTGTTTAATTATTGAATTAGTTCATTTTGCTTATTCTGCAGCTTTAATCAAGAGTAAAGAGGTCAAAGGTCAGGGATTCTTCAGGCCTCCGTGTTATCTGAGCAGGTTCCCATCAGTTTGTTGTTCGGACGGATCCCGTCTGAAAACATCGTTGTTGTCTGATGAATCATAATGACACAATAAATATTCATATGAGCGGCCGGCTCGTTACCATTTGGCATTAGCTGTGGAAAATGTGCAGTGGACCGGCCTGCATGTTAAATACACTGGAACAGGTGACACCTATAAATAGCATGGTGGAGCGTGTGTGTGTGTGTGTGTGGGTATGTGGGCGGGGGCTAAACCTCGGACACAAACACCGTGCTGCTGCTGCTTCGTCCTGTTTCTTCGACTCTGACACATTTATCAGGTGAGAATTATGTAATTTAGATTTTTTTTTTTTATTCTCCCGAACTGAACGATATTAAATTCATGACTCATGAGTTAAATCTGATCAGCAGCGAGGGGGTCAGGGGTCAAAGTGTCCCGAAAACAGCTGATAGCTAAAAAAAAATAAAAATAAAAACTAAGAGTAAAGAGACAGCAGGTAGTTTCTGAGTTATCTCTGCAGGTTACTCCAGTGAATCAGTGAATGTGACACCTGCTGACGCTCGACGGCTACGACCCAGGTCACTGCTAAATGCTAATGAGTGCAGGCATGAGGTTTATTTTAGCAGGAATCAATGTTTCGGCTCGAGCTGTGAGGAGCTGAAGAGTTGTGAAGTGGTGACTGTGAGTGTGTGACTGTACCTGCATGACGTCAGGAGGATGGACGCAGCTGATGACGTGGACGAGGACGAACTTCTGGACGGCGACGTCCAGATGATGATTGAGGAGTCGTGTCAGAGAGACCACCTGACAGGATCGGGGAGGTACAGCACGAACCAGCTTCACCGTCCAAATCAAAGTTTCTCATGAAGCATTTTCAAACATCTACCTTCATCTTCCTGTTTGTACGTTTAGGAGTGAAGCTCTGAAGCTCGCTGATGCCATTGAACGAGGTAAATTTAACTGCAAAGGTATGAAATTATACTTTATCACATTCAGATGAAGACGATCTCTGTCTCCAGGTGCTGATACCCAAACACGACACAAACCTTTCTGGGTCCCGCTCAGAAATCTGTTCTTCCCTGGAGACTGAAACCAGCCAGTGGGATGTGGTTGTATGTTGTATGTAGTGGTTGTATGTTATGATGTCTCAGTGTGATTTAGCTCGTTTTTTTCTCATACGTCTTTGTTCTTTGTTAGAGTTACATCTAATTCTAAAGAGACAGACACTGATTCAGAGCCAGAGTAGATTCCACTGTTCAACACATCGTTTTCAGGAAAAGTAAAAACTCCTCACTGAACCTCTCTCTGCAGGCGACCTGCTGGCTCTGCAGGAGCTCTGTGATTTCCCAGCAGCCTTCAGTCAGGGGGACGAGCACGGCTGGTACCCTCTGCATAGGGCGGCGGTGCAACCCCTGGTCTCGGTCCTGGAGACAGTGCTGTACGGTGGGTAAGAGGTCCAAACTTTTATTTCAAGACAGGAGTGAAGAGAACTCTAATTTTCAAACACTAGATGGCAGCACAATGACAAGATGTAGTAAACAAAACAGTTGGTTTAGTTCTGGATTTCTTCAAATGACATAAATCTAAATATTAAAGTATTAAATCCCGACATTAGCAGTCCTCCTCCTTTTTTTATTTTACAGCGTCTGATTTTGTCTGCAGGTGCTTCATCTGTCTCAGTGTTCAGCTTCTCCATCATCAGGCTTTAAACTGCTGTTTTACTGATGATCCCATAAACGTCAGGATTTTCTGGTGCAGACGTGCTGATTTTGGATTCGGTGAAATGAAACCTAACGTTTGTCGTATGTTTCAGCGTCTTTCCGTCTGACTCTGGAGGAAAAGACTCTGGACGGTGAGACCTTCCTGACTCTGGCGGTGAAAGCCGGTTTGGTGGAAAATGTGAAGATGCTGCTGGACCACGGAGCCTCTCCTCACACCACCAACAGCAACCACGAGTCTCCTCTGCTCTTAGGTCAGAATACCGTCTGTCTACACTGTGTGATGCCTGAGACAAAGCCTCTGTCCATCCTCAGTCACTTCCTCCTCCTCTCACGTCCTCCCTGCAGCAGTCAGAGCTGGATCTCCTCAGATGGCTTCCTGTCTGATAGCCGGAGGAGCTCGGGTGGAACAGGTGTGTCTGAGGAAGTGGACGGCCATGCACGAGGCCTCCAGGGTCGGCTGCGTCCACGTCGTGGAGCTCCTGCTGCAGAAGGGAGGTCAGGTGTCGGAGACAGACCAGCACGGAGTGACTCCTCTGGGCATCGCGGCAGAGTACAGCCACCCTGATGTCCTGGAGCTCCTCATCAAACACGGTGAACCGATAAAACCACACAACTCTTCCATCTCTGTCCTGTCAAGGAGTCAGTCCTTTAAATGTGTCCATTACTGTCCCATTGTTCTGTGGTCTGAGTACATCCTGCTCTCACATTAAGGAGCTGATGTAAACGCTCAGGCTCCAAACGGCGACAGCGTCCTGTACGATGCTGCAGGTTCAGGGAACCCAGACTGTATCGACATCCTGCTGCAGCACGGAGCGGATCCCAACATCCACAACCTGAGCTCCCAGCTGCCCATCCACCGAGCGGCGTACGAGGGACACTACCTGTGAGTGGATCAGTGTTAGAGTCACGTCACGCCACAGAATGCACACAGCACAACAGGATTAATCAGCTGCTGTTTTTTAAATCCTTCATCAGTCCAATTTTCTCGCTCTTCAGGTTTTTGTTCCCAGTTGAGTTCCTGAGTTTGGTTCCTTTGGTTCCATAGTTCCTCAAACTATTTAATCAAAAAGAGTTTTTACTGTTGACATTTATCTTCCTAAAAGTCTAATTCAGTAACTGTATCATAATCATAACTCCTTGGCATCGATCCTACTGATCCTAGTATCAATATTTGGTATCAATACTTTGGGGATAAATCATCTGTCCACACTGATCAGGTCTGATTCATAAGTTTGTCTCCACTTCTCTGTTATTCAGACGGTCCAGCTTTCGTGTTTCAGTTTGTGCTGTTCTTCTGGAATCATCTGCTCCTTCTCTCCATCAGAGCTTTGAGGGTTTTGATCCCGATCACCACCCGACGGGCCCTGCGGCTGTCCGGCCACAGCCCCGTCCACTCTGCAGCTGACGGAGGCCACGCTCACTGCCTGGAGCTCCTGCTGCGGAAAGGTTTCGATGTCAACGCGCTGTTGGCTCCTCACATCTCTGAAAACTACGGAGACATGAGGAGAAGCCCGCTACACTTCACCGTCTCCAATGGGGACAGGTCCTGTACCGAGATGCTGCTGAGGTCAGGAGCCAAACCAGACCTGGACCCGCTGTGCTGCCTCCTGGTGGCGGTCCGGTCCGGACGCTACGAGATCGTGAAGCTGCTGCTGGCGGCCGAAGCAGACGTGAACTGTTACTTCACGGTGGTGAGCGACACGGTGTTTCCCACGGCGCTGCAGTACTGCCTGAAGGACGAGGTGATGATGAGGCTGCTGCTCAACAACGGCTACGATGCCGAAAAGTGTTTCTGCTGTAACCACGGCGACGACTGGGACGATCTGAGTGAGTCCGGTTACTCACAGCACCAGGAGGAAAAAGTCACTGTGAGTTCTGTTCCCACTTTGAAACATCTGTTTCTTCTGTTGTTTCAAAGCATGAAACTTGTTTTTGTTCACATTATTTACCATGATCTGCTCAAGTTGCAAACAAAGACTGTGTCATATAGAAAGTCAAAATACATTTAGATTAGTCGATCAACAGACGATCTGCAAGAATCCAAATTATTCACTGTCTCGAAACTGTGATGGATAATTTTCATTTTCAAAATAATCTGCAAATTAATCAATAATGAAAATAATAATTATTTGCAGGCTCAGTGATAATCCCAGTGGTGACCTCTAGAGGATGCACTGTTCATTACAGCCACAATACCTTACACTGGAAGCTCATTGTTGACCTGAACAAACTTCCTGTCGTGTAAATTCTAGACAAACGAGTTGTTAGTTTCTCTGCAGTCGTGTCCGAACAGATTAACCACCTGTCTGTGTCCGATGAATCTCTGTTGTCCAGTTTTGTGATTTCGTCAGCGTCTCCTGGCTGGTGAACCTGGCGGGCCGAGTCGTGTTGATCCTCCTCGAATACGTTGGTCAGGTTTCTGTCTGCGGCAAACTGACAAAGATCCTGGAGAAACACAAAGAGTGGCCTCACATTCACAGGACAACACGTGAGTCAACTCACTCGGATTAAAGAGCTGCTGTTACAGATGTGTTTGGTGTCACATCGATGCAAACCACCGGCCTCTCTGATCCAGGTAACCCTCGCTCTCTGTCTCACCTGAGCAGAGTGGTGATCAGGAAGCACCTGAGCTGCAGCGCTCTGATGTCCGTGCACCTGCCAAACAGGCTGAAGGACTACCTGCTGTTCAAAGACAACGACCTGTACTCCAAAATCATCTGCAGGGAGGACCGAGAGGAGGAGGAGGATTTTTCTCCGATTTAGAGCCGTAAACATCAGCAGACTTTGTGTTTTTCTTTTTTAAACAGGGCCTGTATTTATCAAACTTATAGGAGTTAAACCTGAGAAGGTTCTGAAGAAACTCAGGAGTAAAGGAGTGCGAGCAATAAGACACATTTATCAAGAGACTCAACTTTTAAGTGATCAACACGATTAATCATATTTGTGCTCTGAGCAACAAGCCAAACAAAGACAAGTGCTTCAGAAAAGTCTTGGAAAAACAACAAAAAAGTATTAAATCTTAAGAAAAATCATTTTGCTATCTGAGTTCAGCCTGATGGACATTAATTAATTTTATTCTTTAGTTTGCAAGTAAGAAAAGGTGAAGAATTTTCACATTTATTCTCCAATCCAATCCAAAACGTCACTGTTAGCAGTTTGATAAGTACAAGTCCTAATTCGTACTATAAAACTCTGAAGGATTTTATTTCTTTTTAAGGGGCATTAACTCTGATTACTTTGGTCCCGGCTGTTGCACAAAATTTCAGCATTAAAATACCTGCAGTTAGTGACTGATCAGTGCTGGTCGCTTCACCACGGTGTCAGCTGACTCTGATTTCTGGGACTCAAGTGTTGGAGGAAGCAGCCTCTTAAATGTGACTGTGGAAATATAACAGAGCAGGTGATGTTCAGACCATAACATCACCAAAGGCAGGAAATGTATATACTGTAAATTCTCAAACAAAAATAAATAATATGCAAGTCTTAAGGACAACCCAGCACTAATGAACTGTGTCTCTTCTACTTTATTTACCATTATTTTGAGCACTGTTATGTTACTGTTGGTAAAATTCACATTGTGCACAGATGTTTCATATTAAAAGCCTTTTAGTGACTTGTCTCTGTTGTTGTACTGATGAGATTAGTTCTCTAAAAATTATACATTATACTGATTATGTTTTTAGATTTATACATATAAGATAAACATGGAGGAAGTGTTGAGTTTGTATCAACAGGAAATTAAAACAGGAGCAGCTCAGGAAACTGGAAGGCTTCTTTCTAAAACACAATCTAATACAATCTAATGTTATACCCATCCATGTTTTAGATCTGAGGATATTTCACTGAATAACTTAAAACTTTTTCCTGCTGGTGGCATCAACAGTCACTTGAATTCATCCTCTGGGGAACATGAACACAAAATTTCAAATCAGTTCATCTGATAGTTGAGAATTTCAGGCTGATCCAAAGTGGTGGACACACAAAATGAGTTGTTGACGTCTTTCTGGAGAGAAGGTGAGTTTTTTTCTCCCCATCTTGTGGCCACTGGAGGAACTGCAGCTGTTCATTTCCCTGAACACAACACAACACACATTACACACTGACATTGAACACTAGAGTGATTTGCTTCCACTGGCTGACAGACAGTGAAAGCAGATCAACTATATTTAACCTGCAGAAACAACAACAACAACATGGCGCCACATTCTGGCAGGTCACCCGAGGACCTGATAACAGAGAGAGGTCACGTTGTTTTGAACGACCTCCAAACCACCAACACCGGCGGGAAGTCGGGTCAGATCTGAGGCAGCCGTGAGCAGCAGGTGCGTTAATGTGTTAAAACAAAGCACATTCAGATTAAGGTGAGACGATAAAAGAAGGAACGTAGAACACGTCCTATCATGAACCTCAGAACAGCTGATTCAGTTCCCGTCTGTTCTCAGAACAGATCAGATTTTATATTTGGTTTCTAACACTGTCACATCATAATCACAACGCTGCCACATTAAAGTGGCTTTAATTAAAGCATTATCACTTTTGCCACTGAATCACTGGATGAACCTGCACATACAAGATGAAGCTTCGCTCTGCTGAAAGTCAGTGTCTGGTTTCTTGTCTCTCAGGTGAATTTTAACTCAGATTCAATGAGGCATGACAAGCACGGAAACAGCTACATGACAGCATACAGTAACAGCAGCGGCAGATCACCTCACTGTTTACGCCTGACAGCAGCTGGCATTCTTTGCTGAAGCCCATAAAGAACACACTCAGATATCAGCGCGTCAGATTCAGGTAGCTGTAAAACGAGAACACGTTCTTATAAACACAGGCTGACAACACTGATCTCAGCTCTGCTACTGGCATCAAGAAGAACCCGCTGAAAGCAACCTGAGAAGAGAGATGAACAGGAGAGGGCAGGGATGCACATTATGCTTTATACAATCCATACTTCCATTAAAAAGCAGCAGGAGAGAAAGAACAGTGCCATCTCCTTCCTCGTCCTCACAAAAGAAACTCGTAGTGTGACACAGTTTATTATTTAGAAACAAATATGCGCAAAGTTTGTCTTTCTAAGAATATAAACGGCACCACACAGCTTATGCGATTTTGGACTTCCTGTTCCCTTAAAGACGAATGCTGGCCAGATGTTCTGCAGCTGGTCAACGGTGCTAATTAGCATCTTAAAGTTCACCAGAGTTTAAGTTGCTCAGCTCCGACTGATCAACTTTGTGAATGAACGTTTGCAGCAGTTGCACTGAAACGAGTGAATGTTGCTCAGACTTTGGTCCTTTGTTTTGTAACCGAACCCGTTTCCCTTCTTGATCTGAACTCTGCAGCTGGATGACTAATGCTAATCAGCATTAATCCAGGTCAAAGGTCAAATTTACAGCAGCTTTAGGATGAGAGCGGTGTTATGTCACTCAGAGGCTTTCCACTCCGGACGCGTAACACGATACAGCTTGTTAAACACGACCAGTGATGGATGCATGCTGTTACTGAGCTTTGATGGTTGTCTTGACAACGACATAACAAACCAGCCACAGCTGATGAAGGTGATGATTAAAAGCTCCAGAAAAGTTACTAAATGGCCTTGGAAGTGAGATCAATCATTCTGTTTCTGTTTTTATCAGATTACCTGAATTCGCCTTTCTTTTGAACTTGATGGTGGAAATTAAAACCAGACACTGTTTTCTTTCCTTTCACCAAATGTCCGTAAGAAAGTTGAGGATTAGTTATGTTTGTCCCGACTCGACATTGTTGTGTTGTAAACATCTACCATCAGTCCTCCTCAGTCCCAGCCAGAGCTGCACTAAACAAAATCCCATCACCCTCAGGGAGAACAAGCGTTTCCCCGACAACACGACAACCACGCCGTGTTTCTGGGTCCTGACGTGTTACATAAGTTCATCTCCGATGTCTCCCCACAACGTTTTGTTCCCTTCGTTTCTTTCGAGGCACGAGTCGCTGATGAGCTCTCAGCGTAGGCCACTCAGAGGGCTCACATTCCTGCAGTAAGCCTATCTCACTGACCCCCCCCCCACCCAACACCCTAAAAAAAGACAGGCCCATCAGAGGCATGGCGGCCCTCCCCTTTCTCCCTGTCAGGGTCCTCTGGCAGCTGGGACCAGCAGATGAAACAAGGAGTAACCAGTCACCCACAGCATCCCTGATCCGAAGGGATCTGATGGAGACAAGCCAATGAACAAAAGCAGGAAGTAAACGAAGAGATAAAAGAGCAAGAAGAAGAGTTAAAGTTAGAGATTTAAGTGTTTGGAGAGTCCTAAAACCAGCACTGAACCATGAATACCTTTGGGTACCGCAGGGAGCTGAAGAAGTACGAGGAAGTGGATGAGGACGAGCTCTTGGCCACGCTGTCCACCGAGGAGCTCCAGGAGCTGGAGAGGGAGCTGGCCGACCTCGACCCCGACGATAACGTACCCATCGGCCTGAGGCAGAAAGACCAGACCGCCAAAACCCCGATGGGGACCTTTGACAGGGACGCTCTGCTGAAATACTGGGAGCAAGAGAACAAGAAGCTGCTGGCGGACGAGAAGGTGGAGTCCAACGGCATACAGGTGAGATTTTAATTTAAATTCTGTTGACAGAATGTTTAAAGCTGCACTGTTAAGTTCAACCGATGAGACAACAACAGGTCTGAATTTCCTCCGGCATTATGGAAGTGGAACACAGGAACACACATCTAAAGCTAAAAATTCACATGAGCAAAAATCAAATGTGGTTTTTATGTGAAGCTTTTTACTTTCAGTCCAAAGTGAGAATGAGTCTATCATGCATTCAAACATAAACCCATACTGTAATGTATAATGATGTAGAAGGTGTCACATGTACCCACTTAAATGTGTTGCTGGAAAACGGTCTAAAAATACAGCCTGTCTGAGAAATGCCAGCTTTAATGACTGTCTGCCAGCGTTGGAGAGGGTTTTTAATTAAAAGCCAGAGGCTGGAGAATGTCAGGGTTCGACCTAATTTTCCGCCGTTATCATCTGCAGGAGGGGCGGACAGATAAGAGCATGGGGGAGCGAGTGTCAACGACCAGCAGCAGCACCAGCAAGACTCCGGACAGGAAGAAGATTTCAAATAAGGAGAAGAAAACGCAGAGTGTTTCAGGCAAAAATGGTGTAAAGGTAAACGAGGCGGAAAAGAAAGATGACTGTAAAAAGGAGGCTCCAATCAGGAGCAAAGGTCCCCCGAAGAATGGTCTGTCAAAAGGCTCGAGGAGTGAACTGAGCAGGACTGAAAACACAGACCAAAACCTGAACGTGACCCACGACAGACCGAGTGGGAACCCCATCGTCATCGATAAGGTCCTGGAGCAGATTCTGGGTAACGATCCCACCATGAACGAAGTCAACCTCAACAACATTGAAGACATCTCCCAGGAGACCTTGCTTTGTTTTGCTGAGGCCCTGTGCACAAACACTCACGTGCACGTTTTCACCCTCGCCAACACACACGCCGACGACCGGGTCGCCTTCGCCATCTCCAAGATGCTCTGTGAGAACCGCTCCATCAGAAACCTGAACATTGAGTCCAACTTCGTGTCCGGTCAAGGCATCCTGGCACTGCTGGCGGCGCTGCAGCACAACAGGACGCTGGTGGAGCTTCGCTTCCACAACCAGAGGCACATCTGCGGGGGTAAGGTGGAGATGGAGATGGTCCAGTTGCTGAGGGAGAACACCACTCTGCTCAAACTCGGTTACCAGTTTGACCTCCCGGGCCCCAGGATGACGGCGACGAGCATCCTAACACGCAACCAGGACCAACAACGACAGAGGAGGCTTCAACAGAAGAAGGAACAGAGTCCTCCAGAGGTGTCGGGACAAGTTTCTGGTTCCGCTACAGAAAACAGACCGGCAAAAAAACTGTCACAATCTTCTAAGACTGTAGAAAATCAGAACAGAAATCCTCCTCCTCCATCTCTTGACCCGCCAACGAGAAAGATCGCTGAAATGGTCAAACAGCACGAAGGCTCAAACAGCGCGAAGGGTCAGGTGAACCAGAGGAAACCCAAGTCAAAGAAGCTGAAGAACGGTGCCAACGAAAAGGAGAGCGCTGATATTCTCAAAGACCTGAAGAACGCTTTGAAACCATCGCTGCAGAAGAGACGAAATGAACCGTCCCACCTGCCACCGCAGCAGAGGTCGAGCCGCGACGACCTGATGGCGGCGATTCGTGGAAGCAGCATCAGGTCATTAAAAAGGGTAAGACTTCCTGCGAGTCAGTCACAGACTGATCTCTGTTAGGGGTCTGAGGGAATTTTGTTTTGCTTGAGTGAAAACATCAGAGACACGATTTAGCCTCTAAAAGCCATTAGACCCGCTCAGCGTGAGAGCCCGCTGTCGTCAGACGACAGCCTCTGTCACTCTGTGAATTCCTCAACTCTCAGCCGGGTTATAAATAGTATGACTTCTTCACTGCTGCTTGATAAGACTGATGCCTCAGAGAGACGAGCTGAAAAAACAAAGCGCTGGCCCGATTTCAACCAGGAGTAAAAATCAGAGTTCGGTCGTCACATTTATTCACACAGAGCTTTGTTAGTGAGGAACAAACAGGGTTAAGCAATTTAAAATAAATATAATAACTGAAGTGTGCACTTCTGTCAGATTGTGGGGACAAATCTGTTCACACAGGTGGATTACAGGGACAAAAAGCAGGTCCTCTGAGAGTGAGCCATTAAACTTTAGGGTAAAGATTTACGTTTCAGGTGTTATGGTCGGGGTTAGACACTCAGTGACAACAGTAAATCTCCTGGGAGTTAACTGAAGCCGTTTTTTTGTCTTGTCTCTGTTTTTCGTCCATCACCGAGTCTAAAACCTGCCGTGAGTGATGAACACGTGTGATGTTTATCGTTTCAGGTGGATCCGTCACAGACCTGAACTCACCGACTCATCACACCTGAACTCTTCACACTTTGCACTGAAATATTTGATTTTTATTTCGCACCAAACGTCACTTTTAACAGTGTCTCATTTAATCTGTCACACAGAGTCGAAGCAGACTGCACTTCTCTCTGTTTCAGTTGTTGTTGCATTTTTTTGAAACCTACTAAGAAATAAAAGTTTGTGCTCTGACTCGGTCTAAATGTTCATCAACACTAAACTCATAAAAGGTTTTGTACCTGCTCTCTTTGATACAGAAGCTGACGATGTTTTACCCAAGTTTGTTTGACGGGTATCTTTTTATAAGAGTTTTGTTTTTTACTTTTTTACTCATGAAACTGTACATACCATGTTAGTGGGCTGTTTAAATGGACTCATGTAGACATCACTGCTTGAGTTCATGTTAGTGAGCTGAGAGGAGGAACAGTTCACTGTTTTCTGCTCAAAGAGGGATTAAACTCTACTACAAACTCACACAGAGAGTTGTTATGTGATCAGACTGCAGCAGCTGCTGCTTACTGTCCATCAGCGCATCAAATAGCCCACAACACTGACAGAACACGATCAGTGGCTTTGACCGAAGAGAGAAAAAAAAGCTCTGATGTAGTTCTTATTGTATTTCTTATGTTAATGATGTGCACCTACATTATGACAGAATAAACACACTGTACAATGATCACAGCTCCACCTCCACAGAGGTCAGTTCAGTTTCACTGGCTCTGCCTTCTGGTAGAGACTCAGACTCAGAGGGCATCAGATCCATCTGTTTACGAATCACTTTCTAATCCACACAGTCACTGAAGTTCATTACACAGCTGTTCAAAGTAAACACAGGCTCCCCTCAGGGATCCGCGGAGGGTTTACTGGGAGCAAGTGACCGCTCATTACAACATTTCACATCTTTAATAAAACGCCACTTAAATGTTACGACCCATGTTTAATCTCTGTAAGCAGAGAGAAGCTGCAGCGTGTCTGAGTTATTAATACTGTGCTCACTGCATCCGTCTCATTATAACACGAGTCAGGGAAATCAGTTCTAAATCTGACCTGTAGATGGTGTCAGAGAAACATTTTCAAACTCACTTACCTGCTTTCACCTGTCACCTCCCACACTGAAAAACAAAGGTCTGCCTGGAATCGATGTAATTAAGTTAAACTTTAGACTTTTTAAGACCCTTTTAATCCAACACAGAAAGTAAGCAGCGATACTATGACCGAGAATTGTTAAGTATTATGTCACATTGTTTTCCAGTGCAGAACAATAACTTTTAAAGATACAATTTATGAAATCAAAGCAAACTCAAGCAGCAGAAAACAGATGAACTGAAAACGAGTTTGTTTCTTTCTGCTAAAGCTCACCCATAATGAGTCGATGGTCCTGAGCTCCCGTCGACGGCTGTAGAAACAGTGTTTGAAGCAGGTCTGATGGTTCTGACTTAACAGCCTCGTGCAGGACATGACAGGAAACAGAACACATGAAAGACATTTGTTCATTAAATTCAGCTTTGAAGACTTTTCTGTGTGACACAAAAACACGTGTCACAGGTGGTTTCCTGTGGGTATTAATGAAGGTACGGTATGTTCACACTGTGCACGCTGCCTGCTCCCTGAAACAAATCACCAGAGGCTGAACCAGTCTGACAAACAACAAGAGACCAATCTCTCTGTAAATATTAACATTTATTTAAGTATACAATTTAGTCTTCTCATTGCCCCCCCACCCATCCCCCCTCCCGACCCTTTTCACAGGTTCAACATCAGTATCTCGGCTTCTCTTCTCGATGCAGCATTAAGCCTCACTGGAGGACGGTAAAAACTCTAAAGACGAACAGTTAAAACGAGCGTTGATTATTTCCCTGCACCGCTTACAGACGGAGGATCAGGATCACAGGCGTCGCCAAACCCACAAGCTGCTTGCAAATGCCACATTTGGTTCATTATTAATTGCTTTTTTATTATTCTCCCTAAGGAGGCGTTTACAGTCGCATTGCATAAAATGATAGTTTGTTAACTGAAGGACGGAAGGATGATGATTTTTTAAATTATTATTTTAGTTCTTTTTTTTTTTCCTGTGGCATATTTGTTTAAAATACTGACGCTTCTAACGGAAGCGAAATACTGAAGCTTCTAACGGAATGATATCACAACAAAAACCAACCGGACATAAGAACAAAACCATCATTTCACGAAATGCCACACAGTGTGTGAGTTAGTGTGTGTAGACATATTTTTGTATTAAGTCAAAGAAATGTGCGAACTCAAACATCGTCAGTCATGTCTGTATTCGAATTTAAAGGCTGCCACACCGCAAAACCTTTAGCTTTAAAAAAAAGTGTGCATCGTCACTGTATCCTGCCAGACACAAAATAAAAATCATTTTCGACAAACGCGCATCCAGAAAACACAAAACTGAACTATCATAGAAACTGTGCAAATAAACAGCTTTAATAACATAAAAAATAAGAGCTGATCTTCCGCGTGAGGCGACCGAGCCGCCGTGATTTGGTTAACGAATGTCTTTATGAAAAAATAACACGACTAAACTACAATTTATTAGGAAACTCGAAGGTATGAAAAGAAGCACAGTAAGAAAATAGTGTTATCTCGCATTTAAACCGACCGCTTTCAAACACAAAGAGGATCCTGCCTGTTTGCTCGCACATACGTCTCCCTTTTACGTTTCTCAAAAAAGGAATGAAAACACGAAGAAATGAACACAAAAATATTTCCCAAGGATCATACGAGGACTCCCATTCCTCTCAGTGAAGCAGCTAGTGTTTTATATTATTGATTATTGATAATGAAATGTAGCCGGCTGTGTCTCCACATCGTGCTGATGACAGATTTAAGTGCTCTCTAATGACCGGATGTCCGGGGGGAAGTGGAGGGCCTATAACGGCGAGGGTGCGTGACGAACGTTACAGATTTAACGGATGAGGTATTGCACAGATTAATTGTCATAATAATAAAAAAAAAAAAACCAAAAAGCAAAAAGGCAAAAATAAATATACAGAAAATTCATACAACATTTACATTACAATTTTAGTCAGATTCTGGAAGATTTTTAGAAGATATTTTAGTGTCAGCGATAGGTGCGGGGGGTGGGGCCCCCGGCTGTGGACAGGAGAGTCATCACTAGTCGTCCCACTCATCGTCATCCTCAAAGTCCTCTTCTTCATCGTCATCCTCGTCTTCGTCTGGGAAAAGAAAAGGCAAAACGAACATTTAAAAAAATGTGGAAACCTAAAGAATAAAAACTTCTTCACAACAAGACAAAGTAAAACCGAGCAGGAAGAACACAGACAGCCTGTCCGGTGCGTTACCTGAGGAATGGATGGCTTTGCTCCTCTTCTGCATCACTTCCATGAGAGCGCCGACGATGCCCGAGGTGGGGGCCGGCGTCGGAGGGCCGGACTCCGGATGATCCGACACCTGGAGACAAACAAACAGATCGAGTTCAGTTTGTTACAGCTTTCATTTAAAAACATTTCTGTAATTTGAAATTGTTTGCTTTTCTTTCCCTGTATATTCTTCTGCGTGATATAATTATGTTGTTTGGGAAATACAGTTCCCATCATGCTTTGGAGGTACAAGCTGTATATACTGCCATGGAGTTCGCTGGCTAACTTTGTAGCCTGTTATTTAAAGGTATTCTGAATTAGTTCTCAGCAGATCCTGAATCAGACGCTCTGATCGTCTTACGGTCTTGAGCTGGATCCCCTGTCGGATCTGGTCCAGCAGGGCGTCTCGTCCGGTGCTGGAGGCTGGTGCTCGGTGGTTCTGCTCCACCTTCTTCAGCTGGGTTCCTCCTCTGATCTGCTCCAGCAGCGCCGACTTCCCGCCTGGGCTCGGCGAATGAGGCGAGTCTCCGCCTCCACCCACGCCATCCAGCTCTGGAGGGGGTGGAGGGCCAGGCGGTGGAGGTGGAGGAGGAGGAGGGGGAGGTGGAGCAGGAGCAGAGCCTCCACCGCTGCTGACTGGAGACTGCTGGGCCAGTGGTGGGGGTGGAGGGGGTGGAGCTTGGGGGGCGATGGAAGCATGAGCGAAGGATGGAGGAGGAGGCGGAGGCTGGTGGTGGTGATGGTGGGGAGGAGGAGGGGGCTGGTGACCTCTGGTGGGAGGTGGTGGGGGAGGCGGGGCACCCAGAGTTCCTGGTCTGGAGGGAGGTGGGGGAGGAGGAGCTGAGGCGGGTGCTCTGGACGGAGGAGGGGGAGGAGGGGCTCCCCGGCCCCCCCTGGATGGGGGAGGAGGGGGTGGAGCTGAGTTGTGGGGTGGTGGAGGAGGAGGAGGCGGTCCGCCACGAGAAGGAGGTGGAGGGGGTGCTGGAAGAGATAAGAGACACGAAGCGGTTTGAAGATGATAAACAATAATATTCAAACACCAGGGATTGATATCAGATCAATGAACATTTAATGGGCACGCGCACACACACACACACACACACCCCTGAATTCAGGTTAACACGAATAAAACATGGACAGAAACTGTCACGAAGAATAAAAAAGTCAGACAGAGAAAACTGTTTCATCTGCAGACCTCAAACCTGCTGCCTGACAGAGAAATAAAGGAGAAAAGAAGGAAATGACGGTTCAGGATGAAGCTGAAGTCATTTTGTTTACATTCTCTATGATGGTGAACACAGTTTATTCTGTTCTGTTTTGCTGTGTTTGATTTTTCCAGGTACTCGAAAACATTTTACATTTACAGACGAGGCTTAAAAATCCTTCTGATGTTACATTACACATTTCAGTTGTCATGTTCTTTACTTGGTGCACTGTTGTTATAATCACGTTGTGTGTTATAATCACACAACGTGTGTGTTAACATTATGCATGATGATAAAAAGACACGTCAACAATGAAATACTTCTAACATCAGGGAAATTTCTAACTGAGCTGCAAATTCAGGCTTTATTCTTCAACAGACGCTGCACTGTTTCATGGTTATCTCTGATCGGTTTGACACATCAAAGGTATCTCAGAGTGTGTGTGTGTGTGTGTGTGTGTGTGTGTGTGTGTGTGTGTGTGTGTGTGTTCTCACCCTGCCTCCTCAGCTCATTCTTGACAGCCTCCACCCCTCCCTTCTTCTCGATGAAGTCGTAGATGACCTTGGACGTCTCTCGGTCCTTCAGCTGAGCTTCGGAGATGCCGCACATGTCGAACAGGTTCTTCAGTTCAGGGTCCAGGTTGTTCAGCTGCAGCATCAACGACACAGAGAAATGAGTGACATACAGAGACAGGAGTAACTACACGGCAGTCAGTCGCAGGGCCGGTGTGACATCTGGTGGCCAACCGGTAGAAATATCATCTGCCTCCAACCCGGCGAGAAACCTAAAACCACGGTCTCGTCCACCCTGTCTGCTGTGTGACTGACTGTGTGTGTTCAGGACGGTTCAGCGAGCTCGGTCAGTCAAACAGAGACGACTGAAGGCAGAGAACAGGAAGTAATCAGCCTCCTGCTTGTTAAGCCCGTCACTCTGAACACAGCGTTTGTCAAAGGAGGACAAACTCAATGATGATTTGCATCAGCAGCTCTGGAAACCGGTCACGGTTTCTAAGCAGCCTCCATTTTACACCTGCAAACATCTGTCAGACCTTAAATGAGAACACTGATGTTACAGCATGTTTACGATGCAGCTCAGTCATTTTGCACTGGACACTGTTATTCTCTCCATTTAGAAGAGCAGTTCTCCTTCACAGGGATTTCCTCTGGCTTGATGTTTGACTTTCAGTGCACAGGTTTGTGTACGTGGACAACTTAACCCCTCCACCACACACACACTGACTGAGACATCAGATAAACGGCATTTCTTTCATAATTATTTAAAAGGAAAAGATTAGTTGTGCTTCAAAACCTTTCCCAGTAGTTCTCAACTATCTGAGGGAATAAAGGGCTGTTCTGCTCAAATATTAAAACTATTCTTTTTCTGAATTAAAAACACGATGTATGACTCCTGTCCAGCACACGATGCTTTGAGCATAGAACACCACGCTGATGAAGGCAAGATGGCTGAAAAGGTTTGGGGAATAAAGCGTGGTGTGTGAGAAGAGCTGCGCTATGTGTCTTAATTAAGATGGATCTGCTTCGTATGAACACAACCAGTGACAGCTAACAAACTCTCATTTGCGCTGCTTGCTGCTCGTGTTGGGTTCATGAGGCTGAAGCCTGGAACTTTCTGCGTGCGTGCAGCTTCTCAGACGCAGCGAGACGTCTGAACATGAGCACCAAGCAACAACAGCCTATTGTGCGATTTCAGTTTCATCATGCAGCCACCACACAGGTCACTATTGTGCTCCTGTGTGTGTGTGTGTGCGTGAGAGAGAGAGAGAGAGAGAAAGAGTGTGTGTGTGTGTAAAAGGGGGTACTCACATCAAAACCTGTGTTTGGATCCCAGCCCACGTGGCCGATGTGCCTGAAGAAGACAGGACAGACGTGATGAGATCACACGTGTCCACACACACACACAGAAGTACATAAACTATTTAGCATGTGCACGTGGGCGACCATGTGCGGATGCTAAATAGCGAGCCCACACACACACACACACACACACTCATCCATCCGTCACAGAGACAGTGTGGGCATTGAGGGCTCTCAGACTCATGTTAACTGCTGCAGGTCTGTGACTGCTCACACTCAGAGAACACACTCGTGTCAATAACTTCCTTTTTAACTCTTCAATTCTTCAAGCCCTCAGTAACGTTAAGTGTGTGACGTGACTCACTGGAAGTTGCTGGGCGTGCCGATGTCGGCCTTGGTCAGCTTCTTCTTCTTGCCTTTGGTCTTCTTGTCCTTACGGGACAGGCCGCTGTGGCTCAGCATGTTGTTGAGGTGGTACGGCTGCTGGTGGCTGTGGGAGTTGGAGTGGAACCTGACGTTGTTGATCTCCGGGTTCTTGATGTCCACTGTGGCCATGGGCAGAGCTGGACCTGCACACGGGGGGGGGGTTCAGGGAGAAAGGCTCATGAACTGTGGCTGAGTTTTGAAAATTAAATTTTCAAAACACTTTTAAAATCTAATTAGCAGACTGTCTGCTCCCCTGAGGATGAACCTTTTCCTCTTGCACCAGAGGAAGACTCTAAGAAAAGCTAAATCATCATGATGTTGTTTACACTTCAGGGTTTCTGCAGAGTTAAATTTGAAGACCACACAATAACAAATCAAAGGCCTGTTTTTTAGGAAAGTGAATTCCTTCTTTCTGACTAAGGAGATGCAGAAACTGTGGCTGCAAGGAATACTGCATCCTTAAGGGGACACAGGACTTAAGACTGGTAGTCTGCTTTTTAGAGCAGTAAATAATCTAATTGAGCCCTCCCGATTCTCATACACGTTCATCAATATGGATTACGGACTTCATCTGTCTGCTCTGAGCTTTCATGATCCATCTTTTCTAATCGAAAACGTCCAGCGGCACTCTCCTCCTCACCGCAGCAGCATCTGACATAACCCCTAATCCACTGTTAATCCCAGCCCAAATCCCTGGGCTCCGCTTGAATACTAGATGTCTATGACCAGAACCAACAGGCTCGCTGGTGGTCGTTTCCCACTTTCAAGATGAGCTGCAGGGGATGGTTCTGCTCAGGTCTGGGTTTCAGAGATCAGTGTCTCTATGATACTGACTGAAAAGCTTCTTCACTAAGGTTTATGAAAAATGCTAAATATCTGGTACCAAGTTTCCATTACTTCTGGAACTTTGTCAAATACTTAAAGTCTACATCAGATGTGTGGTCAGATTCATAATCCTGACTGGTTTTTCTCTGATCACATAGTTCCTGATTAAAATACCAGTTTTACCGATGTCAGGCTGTGTTTAGACAGAGTTCTTGAATGGCTGCTTGTGTTTAGAAAGCACTGAACACTGGTTTCTCTTGCACACTGAAAAACATGTTTACATGTTTATACTAGTTAAAAAAGTTGAATGGGTAAAACGGTTAACAGCAGTGAGCATCCATTCAAGCTGACGGGCACTCGGATAATCAATGAACAGCATTTGTGAAGGAGCCTCAGTTGGAGTTCAACAGTTCACAACAGGTAACAAGTGAGTCAAACAATGTGGGTAATCCCTGAAGGACCAACGCGAGCGGCCTCCTCCCCCACAAGGGTGTTTACACTGATGCTCTCACAATGAGGACGAGGACAATACATTCAGAGAGGAGGGAGGAGGCAGGCATACATCCTCCAAACGCACTGTTAGTCTCATGTTTCACGGCTGAAATGTCAGAATGAATCTGTGCCACTGGAGAGAAACTTCAATGAAAGAACGATCTTGGGCACCGATCCATGGAGCTGACTGAAGAAACGACTGATCTGTTCAGTGTATGTTAATCCTGCTCTTTACAGCCTCAGTGTTTGCCAACAGTCAGAGGGCCTGATGAAAGCAAACAGTCTTCTGGGATGACACGCAGACACAGCTGCAGTTAAAGTTCTCATGCATTGGGACCATGACTCACAACTTGTTGATGTTCACATGTAGGAAAGCAGACACGGTCGAACAACATTTACATTTTGGAAAGCCCTAAGGACGGAAACCCACTATCACATTTTTACCCACAGAACCTGTCAGACTGTCGACTTCTGAATCAACAGTAAGAGCCGAAAGCTCAAACTTCTCCTCCCTACCATAATGCATGTAGACTCCATGACAATCAATTTAGAGCACATTTGAATTAAGAACCCTAAACGTGAAGTCACAGTGAAGTCAGCATTAAGGCGGGAAACAGAGCGTTTTGCAAACCACCTTGAAAAGTGTATAAACCTGAAATCATCGGCCATGTTTATGAAGTGTATGATGCACATCATGTATGTCCAGTCACGGCACGGCTCATAAATGAAAAAAACGTTTGCAGGTTCTCTTATTTGCTTCCATGTTGTGCGACTCACTGCACATTGAAATGATGCCATGAACATAAAAATAGCTCTGGGAAACTTTTACAAACATAAAGCCTTTGTAAATTAAAAAAAATCATAATTTAGTCTTTTACGATGTCGGTCTATGAGGAAAATATAGTTTAGTTTATAGTCACATGGGATTTTTATATTTTTATGCTAGCAGCAGAGCTGAGAGGCACGACGTGTCCAGCTCTCTTCACTCTGCTCAGTACATGTTCGAGATCATGAACAGACCGCGTTTGCCGAAAGAAGACGAAGAAGAAGAGATTGAACTCTTTTCCTGTTGTTCAGGTGTTTCGTTGCGGAAAGGGATCTTTCCAAAAACGACCTGAAAACACTACAATGTTTTAAAATCATTGGTGTAGACGTAGCCCAATAATGTGACATCCAGTGAGGAATGACAAAATTTATACACGAGACACATGTTCAGCAGCAGTGATTGTGGGGATTACAGATTAGGCCTAATGTGCATCACAACAGGGTTTAAGGTTGACAACAGAGACCATGTGGTTCACATATGGCACAGATGGACTTCCTGCTGATCAGATTAACCTGCCGAGGACTGCGCTCTGTGTCAGCGTTCGAGTCACACTGTCTGCGAAACATCGCCGCCAACGTGTCAGGAAACACCACAACTCAACACTCCAGTGTCCGGGAGCCTGTCACTCAGTCGGCGTCTATTTTAGTAAGAGATGCTCAGTGAGCGTCTTGTGTAAGACCACAGTGTTTTTCAGATTTTCTGTTACAGTCACTGATAAACAGCACAATGAATCCAACCAGGCCTCAGAAACACTCCATTATACGGCTGTGCTCTGTAGATTTTATGCACCAAAACAGAAAAAGAAGTTGTGGATGAAGTGGTGGTTGTAAAAAGACGCATAAATCATCACCGAATTCACTTAAACCAGGAAACCATAAGCTCAGCTCTCATTTGCAAATAAAGCTGGATTTAGTATCAAATGAGAGTTTACGACAGTCCTGCCATTAGACACCTACAATGCAGGTTTTGATTTATAATTCATTGCTGGATTTCGCCCGTTGATACCACCACCGCTTCACGAGACTGATGAAACATTAATTAAAAGGAACTGTATTTACAATAAGAATAACAATAATAACAATAATATCTCTGGTCCTATCGCACTTTTTGTTGTTTGGCATCGTAAAAAATAAAACGGGTACTGATATAACGTCATGATCTCAGGAAAACTGGACCAAAAAAAAAAGAAAAACCTAAGACAGAAACAATGTGCTCTCACAAAGCAAAACTGAATCTGCATTATCGACATTAAGAGTTCAACATACCATTTTTAGGGTCACCTCTTTTCTCTGCAAAAGAAAAATTAACAGAGTTATAGTTTCAGAACAAAATGAACAGGACTTGACTGACCTAATAAAACAAAAGGATGTTTTGAGTTTTTAGCAGGCGAGAGCAGGAGGTGAGCACTTTGTGAGTCAGGAAGTGTGTTTGGGTTCAGTTAGAATGATTCTGTGGCGGTCTGAGAGAAGATGACAGGTTCAAAGCCCACAGGTGTCGAAGCTGCCAGAGAAAGAAAAATGACGCCGTGGGCAAAACAATCAGAAGGACAGTTCAGGAAGTCTTTGACACGAGCAGAAGAGGAGAAGCAAAAGGTTTGAAAGCTGAGTTGTGTCTGGAATACGACCCCCCCACTCCCTCGCCCCTAAAAACCCTCTGTTTCCCAGCTCTGTGAGTCTTTGAGCCCTAAGTCATCATCACAGTTTGAGCAGTGCACTTCAAAAGACCAGCATGCTGAGAGGAGCTGGAGGGAAGCCAGAGAGGAGCCTCACTGCAGAGCATTCGGTTCACAGACAGACTGAGACTTTTACTACAGCAGAGAGAAACGCACTGAGCCGACAGCAGCAGGGGAAGGAAGAGACGTGTCCCTCACCAAACCTCAGCTCATGTCCTCATCTAAGACCCAGGAGGGGAGGAGGGTCCGCTGCTGCACGTTCATCCATTCAGTGCTGACGTGGGTCTGACCCACGCCACTGTGTCGTCTGAATGGGGCATTACACTGCCGAGATGAGCGTGAAAAATACATCACAAATCATCTTTGGCATCTGCGGAAGCTATTCTGGTCCTTGATTTTGCTGAAACTCATTAAGGAAGATACCTCATGTGTTGTGGAAAAGTTTGGTTCGTACTAATTCTTCGTTTCTGCCTCTCGTTTTCAAAACGTATTCAAATATCCCAGCAGCACAACATCAAAGGACAATGAAACCATGAATCCTCCATGTTTGCTGTCGCTGTCTTTATCTGATATTTACTCTTCTTGAGATGCAGTGGAAACACAAATCAAAGGAACTTCAGGTATAAACCCTGCTCATCTCCCTGGTACAGCCTGGACACAAGTGAGGCAGAGAGGTGCGGGACCCAGGTTCAGGTTGCGTTAGTAGAAGAGGAGATGAGGTGAGAAAGCCCTGGCAGGCTGACGAAGCAGGCAAAGAAGAAACTGAAACTCACCAGTTTTGCGTTGTCGTCGGTTGAGCAGGTCATTGATGGCGACTCTGAATCTTTTGGCCTCTTCTTCACTGGCAAAATTCAGACCGATCTGACAGGTCTGAGGAAGAAGAAGAGATGAATTATTCAACAGAAAGATCACAGAGCTTTAAGTCCACACATTCGTTAAAGGATGGGCAGATCACAGCTGATCAAATCTGCTTTCAAAACCACTGATAACAGATCATTTCTATACTTTCAATAATCTTCAGGCACTGTCTGGAATTACGTATACTGTGGATTCACTTATAGGATCAACGCTTCACAGTTAATAGTAGTAAAACTAGGAACATGTTCATACCATAAATTGATAAAATGCTGCGCACAGAGAGCGCCGTTTGTACTCAGCACTCTGCTTAGTTCATCCACCTCGTTTGTTAAATTTCATTGACCCTTTCTTAACGTTCAGAAGCTCAAACAACAGCGGCTTTTTAAAGGGCAGACTCCTCCTGAAGCCCTGCAGCTTCTTCACATTAGTGTCTGTGGAAGTGGCAAAAAAAGTGTGTGCAGATGCTTCAGTGATTACCGCACTTTAATAAACAGAGAAGGACCCGAGCAGTGAGACCAGCTGCTGTGGATGTTTTTTTGTTTTGAGGTGACTGTGAAAGAGCTGCACTCTTACGTCTCCTGCAAACGAGATGAAGTAGGATCTGGAGCTGCTGATGGAGAAGCTGTGGTACAGTTCCTGTTCAAACATGGTTTTCCCTTCCTGCAGAAACATGAGGCAGAGAAAGAAATTTCACAGCAGATTCTTGTTCAGGTTTGAAAAATGAAACCTGCCGTTCAGCTTTTCATCCAATGAACAGAAACCAAAGGAACACGTTTTTAGATGGATGTTCTTCCTTGCAGACAGTCTCTGTCTTCAGTTCTCTGAAAATCAATGCTCTGATACCTGAGATGAAGAGTCGGCTCCTTTTCTATGAAACAAACAACCAAATTCACATAACTCATTAACTAGAATGCAGTGGTATATTCTGTCCTCAGACACTTTAATATCCATACAGCCTGTATGAGTGTCAGACGGTGAACACAGATCAGTGGCTGCTAATTCACTTTGATCCGTTAGGGTTGGGCCATTGATTGCATCATCATCTTTAATGCACCTTATTAATTTCTTCAGTGACTACAGTGTATGGATGCAGTCTGGCCACAACACACATACTGAGGCAGTGAAGACAGCGATGAAGAGTGAAGAGAAAAACGTTTTTTAACAGAAACTTTTTGGGAAATTTGATTAATTAACTGTTAGATGAGAAAACTGATACCACACTCATATTTGTAGACAGACATGAGCATGCCATCGTTCTAACACACATCAGAAAGCCAATACTAACTGTCCTTCCTTTACAGACCTGTGTCACTCACCTTGATGTCAAACACTCGGATGAAGTAGGACCTCTGTGGGTTGTCTTTGACCAGACAGGCCACTCCACAGCATCTCTTCGCCCAGCTGGCGCTCCGCTCGGCCCCGTACACCTGGACCACCGCCGAACACAGAGTCTGAACAGACAGAGGACAGGAGGGTGATTAAGGAACAAAAACAAAAACACACAACTCAACCGAGTGGTGAAGTTGCTCAGTCAGGAGAATTATAACTGCTTGGCTGTGACCTCCCTCCATTATGCGTCTGGATTTCACAGACACATCTGGTTCCCTGTTAAAAGTGTGACAGAGCAGCAACAGAGCAGCCAACAAGGAAGAAGAAATGTGCATGATGCAAAACTTTTCAACAGCGATCAGGACTACAGACAGGAGACAGACACACACCTGCTGAACCAGGTGAGAAACAAGAGCTAGAGTCCGAGCTATCCTGACGTTAAGGCCTCAGTCTGCATTAACAGAAGAGCTTGTCAGATGCTGGGACAGAGTGTCTTTGGCCAGGTGCACCGAGCAAACAGGGTTTGAACTTGTCTTTCAAGCTTTTTTTTCTGACCATCCTTCTGCCTTTCAAATTTCAGCACACCTGGGTGCATCTCTCCAGCTGCAGCAGTGCCAACGTCTGGTTTACCAGTAATTCAACCGACCTCACAGAGGTTATACACCAGAGCTGAGAGCATCAGAGCAGTGAGCAGAAAGGAGGGCAGAGACACAGGGAGACCTGAAGGCTGCGCTCAGACTGACGCTGAAAAAGCCCGATGATTCAGCAGCATGAGGTTTAAATTATCATAAGAATTACCTGCGTTTTGGGGGCAGCCCTTGTTGCCACAATCATCTTTGTGTGCTGGAGCATTAAAATTTCCCTAAGCAGCCTGAACAAGTAAAGAGAGACCCAGACCAAAGTGCTTCATCAGCCTCGCACTGCCGACAACTTCACCTCCTTCTGGTTTTGAGGGCTTTTCGCCCTCAAACTGGTCTTCAGCTGTAACACACGCTATCAGATGGACTGAGGTCATGTGACTGACTGGACACTTCACTGTTTGGCCCTTAAAAAAAAACCCTCTTTGTTTCCCTGTTCTGTCCTCCTACGTTGTCCTACAATTGGAGGACTGTGTATAAAATGGGTCGTGAGTGTTTGACTGTTTCCTCAGTATGAATGTGAACACCTTTAAATTAAAGTTGAAGGTCAGTTCTTTAATCTTACACTGGTTGTTTCATTTGACATTTGTCCAGTGTTTAACCTTGACTTCTGCAGTACAGGAAGCTGACTCCAGCTGCTGTCCTCAGAACTGTCTTGTCTTCAGACTGTTCTGGTTTGTGGTTTTGAGGTTTCTGCGGAGGTCACCCTGGGTTAAATCCTCTGCCAGGATTCGTCCCTCTGCGGCAGAAAGCAACTCCATTCGCTGGGGGAGAAAAGAGGAAACGCCACTGGGCCGGTTTCCTCCCCCATGATTTATGAGCGCAGGTCAGAGGAGCAGCAGGAAACACTTTTCACCATGAAATCGCCGCTCAGCATCACACAGGAAAGGTCAAGGGTCGACTGTTAAAAGCCTCATTTAGGCTCTGTAAATTCTCAGTGAGGGAAAGTTTGCAGCAATAAACAGACCCAGACACTGGAGACTCACAGGCTCTATGCATCAGCTAGTGCCTCAGCACGTACTACACCACATTTTAATCTCTGAGCAGGATCACTGCTGATCATTTCAAGATCATTCATCAGTTTTTAGATTTCTCCTTCAAGGCAGCCACTGGTTTGATTCATTTCGGGAAATGATCGTTAGTGAAATCATTTAAGTCGTCAGTCAAACCAAAATCTCAGGAATTCTCAGGTTTCCCAAAATGAGGATCTGTTGCTATTCTGTTTTACATGATTATCAACTGAATATCTTTGGACAAAAACAAGTAATTCTAAGTTGTTTCACGCAGTTGAAGCAGTGAACTCTGTTGACTCACATCATGTGAATCGTGGTTTATTCAAAAATAACAACAGCAGATCTGGGATTTGCAAATGTTTTCAAGGAGAAAATTCACAACCTGTTCACAGCAGGTGCTTGTTGGTTCTCAGCAATGGACAACTGAGATGACAAAGCAGTGTGACCACAAGGTCCACACTTCGCTGTGTTGGAGCTTTCGACCCGTCCAACCGTCATGGAACTGTAGAAGTTGAAATTTCCATTTTTCTGGAAACAGCACTTCAGTCTCACCACAAGCTGCCTTCATCTGGTGGCGAGACTGTTTTGTCAACTTCTTTTTTCCAAGGTCAAGAATGAACTTTGAAAAAAGTTTCTGTGCATTACTACATGATGAGAACAAAACTTCATCATTTTAGTCATTTTTCAAGCAAAAATGCCAAATAGTTTTGAAGTATTGTCTACTTCTCTTTTTTATATCACAGTATATTCAATGTTTGTGTTTTGCACTGACAAAACAAGACATTTGATGAATTATAACAGAACTGGAATCATGGTTGAGAAAAGCCTGAGAAACTAGCTTTACACATCCTGATTTATTCCCCAAACTTTACATGTAATCTGGCTCCACATAAATCCACCACAGAGCCGTTTAAAGTGCAGAGGGGCTCTCCACAAAGCTGGATTAGCAAATTAGCCACATAACTGTAGGAAGCTTACATCTAATATTTTCTGAAAGTGTGTTTTTTCATTTAAGAAACCATCACCTTGAATAACTGAACCCTCATACCAAATGTAATAACACACAGTTTATTTGATAATAATAACCGCATTTTATTTTCAGATTAAAATCTGCATCATCAGATTTTGTTTTAATATTATCACAAACATCTGTCTAACTTAGTCTAATCCTGCTTTGTGAAATACTCCCGAGTATAACCCTGCATCTGTGTGTGGAGGAGGAGATCAAGTCTGAATACAAGTTACCCTAAATGCTGGTCTTTAACTGAGACTTACCCAAGAGACCAAAACAGCAGCGGAGCTAAATTATACTCCACTTCACTGAACTGGCAGCACCTGGAGTTAGTCCTTGGTGCAATGTTGAATATTTAGTTTAAGATATAAAACAGGGAACTGCAGTAAATACCAGTTATTTTAATGCTCATTTCTATTTCTTCATTTTTTACTGGAAGGTTTAAGTTTGGGAATGAGAGTCGGACAGTTGTGGCTGTATTTGTCTCATGAATTTGTTTTCTTGAACATGACAGCTGGTGGAAACCTACAAGAACAATATCACAGCAGACAGTGAAACGACCGAGTACCTGGAGTGACCACTCGGACCTCAGCTCAGGTGTTTTACCCTGTGTACATGCGGCTGCTCCTTGTAGTCGACCCTGCAGGCTCAGCTCCAGTTCACCTCTGAAACCTGCAGCAGCTGACATTAAAACCTGCTGAGCTGGCCTGCAACCACCACATTACATCACCTCCAAACAGATCAGCTTACATGCCAGACTCACATTTTAGAGTTTTTGTCCTCATCTAACAGGATTTTTGTGGCTACGCTATGATCTGATGTACAAGTGCAGCAAGGATGAAGCTAAGTTTGGTGATAAAACATGCAGATGATGCTGGTTTTCTGGTTTAATTATTATCATTTTTTAAATTGGACTGTGGCATCAATGATAACAGCTTCACAGCTTCCTGTACCACCTCTGTATGTCAAGAGGACAAATGACCATCCTGCACCCTCACAATTCCTTGCCCCAGCAACATTTTTTTTTTTGGATGATGCAACATTTAAAGGTTTCTAACTGGAAATAACTTGACCTCATGATGACAAATCAAAGTCGAGAATAAGCGGTTACAGGAAGAGCATCACCAGCTTTTTCAAGACCCGGAGCGTCAATAAGCCAGATGTTATGTTCTCTAACTTGTCAAACAAAGTTTTCATTTTCTGTACATGTTTAAAATTTGATCAGGAGAACCTCAGGCAGCTTTCACAGCTCCACAGACTTGGTGATGATAACCAACTTGTTATCTGCCCTGTCACCATGACAACCTCTAATCACACAGAAACAAACCCGTATAATGAGCGATATGCCACCTGAGGCTTGCTCGTGGTGGGAACCTGGGTTTCTTTTATAAGAGAAAGCCCATCACAGTGTCCCAGGGCACAAGGTCTTTCAACTGTTCTGTCCAAAATCCAGAAATTTTCAGTTTACAATGACAAAAACTGAGAAATCTCTGAAGTCCTCACATTAGGGGATTGAAGCTGCAACCAGAGAGTGTTTGGCATTTTGGCTTCAATAATAACAACCAATCAATAACTTAAAAGATGAAGAGATAATCTAAATTGTTTTCAAATTAATTGACTAAATGCTAATGTTTGTCAGAAAACAGTGACAAATGGCCATCACAACTTCTTGAATCCAAAGTTAATAAATTCACACACTGCTTGTTTTGTCTGGCCAACAGTCCAAAAAACCCCAAAGGAATTCAGTTTTCTTTCACAGAAGACTAACAATACCAGCAAATCTGTTAATATAATAATTACTGACACTGATGTTATGAACTTAAAAACCTCAGTCACATTCGGATTGTTAGTCGCTTCCAAGTTTTTGACTTTTAGTGGTGGCAGCTCGCAAACTGTTTGCATCTGGCTTACAGACTGCAGCTTTAAAGCGGAGCTACTAACAGGAAGATCGCGGAGAAACCAAATAAAGACGGTGTTGTCATATTTTTTTAACGCCTCCAAAAATCCGTGTAAACGGTAAAAGCGTCCGAAGGGTCACAGACTTCACTGTGAGACCGGGGCCCCCGGTTTGAGAGCCACGGCGGTGTCAAAACATGTTTCTGCTGCCTCATACCAACCGAGAGGGGTTAACTGGGAGAAGGAGCACAGGCTGACATTTTTATATTTACCTGCACATGTTCTGGACCTGCAGGTGATAAAAAAAAAAAGAAACGGGGGAACTTACGGCGCATTTCCTGCCCAGGTAGCCGAACAGGCACTCGTTCTCCTGCGGGGTCAGGAGGAGGGAGCCGACGTTAGCAACCCTGCGGGGCGCCGGGTGGCTGTTCATGGCTCCGAAATCTTCTAGTTAACCCCGAAACGATGCGGTTATCCCCGGACGGACTCTGCAAACTCTACTGATTACAGAAAATCCATGCGGGCTCCGGTTGCTGTGGCCTGCAACCGGATCATCTCCGCTGAGTCCGACTCCGGGCTGGAGGAGGACGGGGAGTGTTTTCCCCACACTTGGTCCTGATTAAGGAAGAACCTGGACTCCTCCGTGTGGTGTTAATTAAAAAATTAAGCACCCGTTTGGTATCTGTAGACGAATAAACGCTCAACTTTCATTCGGAAACTCCAGCAGCCGCAGCAGCAATGCGTACATCCAACATGGCAGCAAGCGGGAGAAGACCACTTTAAAAGGAGAGGAGAGGGGGGTGCTGCTTTGGATAAACTCTATAATTATTCGCTGTAATGTGGACAGCATCGTGAAGTAGGCAATCAAACAGGCAGGACGATATTATTTAACACAATTCTAACGTCTAAACTGTCTAAACTGGCTGGCATATGTGTTTTTTTGTTTGCAGTGAGGCTAAAATGTCGTTGCTAAGACAAAATGGTTCGGTCCGATGTGGCAGCAGGAATGCAGCTCTGCGGAGGGAAAAGGAGGGGCGCGTGGATCGCGGTGGGAATGTGACGTAACGAGGGGAGGAGCCAGATGGTGGACCAAAAAAACGTAAATAAATCATTTTTACCTAATAATTTATATATATTGAATATTCTGCACACATGATGGTTTTTTTTAGGGAAAAGAATAATAATGCTACGACTTGATGTAAATTGTGACTGAAAATGATAAAAACTTAAATAAATACATTGTATTGTATCAAATAAATACATAAAGTAAATTAGAAAACAAAATATAGACTGTTTCAGCTGGACATAATAAAATTTAACAAGCATCATCGTAATGGTCATCATTTGCCCAGAACTATATGAAATAACACGATCACATTCTATAACATTGTATTGTTTTCCTGTATTCTAATGATTGAGGTTTGGGCTTTTGTAAGAGAATTGTAAATTCATACTAAATTGTAAATTCATACTAAATCTGCATGTTAGCTTACAGACAAAGGCATAGCAGTGAGGGGGCCCTCCAAAACGCCTCAAAGGAAAAGTTTGTTTTTATTTGTGACATTTAGTGTTGATTTTAGTTTGAAATAGAAACTCATTCACCATAATTATGCAAATTTAACGTCTTTTATTATGAAATACAATTGTACAGTAACCATTTCACAATGCTGGGCTAGACTAAGATGTCTTTCCACCTTTGTCTCACGCACGGGGTACAATAAAGTTGTAAAATATTTTTGTGAAAGTTTGACAAATGAAGACCAATGATTTGAGAAACGAGAGCTGAAATATGAAATTGTGCTGACTTTCTTAAATGGGTTATATACACTTAATTACTGATTGTCCTAGCACTACGGACGCACACGTTTAATTGTTTAATTTTTTAATTTTAATTCCTTTATAAAAACAAATAAACTGAGGGTGAGGGTTGTGAAGGTAGTGATGGCAGATGGACTGACTGCATCGGAGGTCGGCGTCCCGCAGGTCCAGCCCGCCTGCTGCAGCATTAAAGCCTGTCAGTAGCATTAACACTAACTCTAATCTGCAGACCAGCTGCTTCTACACTTTACTATATGAAAGACCGAGCAGAGGCCAAACAAGAGCAGTTAAAGGACCATTCACACATATCAGAGAGCCTGTATCATAAGATCCATCCTGCTATGTTGCGAGAGGCTGCAGTGTTCATTACAGCCACAATCTGAAAGTGGCTGTAACAACATCTTGTTGAGCCTCATCCGTTGTGTAGGCAAGCATGTGAAGTTTGTCTTGAAGGTGGCACACCATGGCGATCACTGGGTCTTTAGAATTTAAAGGCTTCATCCTCTGGAGAGCAGGAAAAATATGTCATGACAATCAGGTTTTAGATATTTTTAGTCAAAGTCCGGCAGTCGGTTTGTCCACTGAAACATCTCAACAACTACAAGGTGCATTAGAAATCCCCAGTTTATCGTCCCCAGTGGATGGATCCCACTGACTTTAGTGATCCTCTCAGCTGTACGTTTTGTTTCATGCTAAGTAGCAAATGTCAGAGAAAAAGATGGTCCGTCATGAGTATTTAAGATTGAGTCAAAGGTGGTGTAAAAACAAAACAAAACAAAAAAAAAAACGTAAAAGTTTTTAACGTGAGGCCGCACACTGTGGCTGCAGCTTTTTCCACATAAATCAGTTCAGTTCCAACTTATTTTTATCTCATTTCATACACACCTGTGAAAGACAGACGACAGTGATTATCTCAGTTTTAACAGATGGTGAGGGGTACAGGGGGGAGGGAGCTGTTCTTGTTGGTTTCAGAATCTGCTCAGATTTCCAGCAGAGCAGATTCTGCTAAACTGAGATAGGTTTGATGATGATCATGTGCTGTCCTCTTCTTGTCTTGCTCAGGTGTTTCTCAGGTTAGTGAATTTACTGCGAATCAGATGCTTCATCAAATCTGAGGAAAACTGATCCTCCTCTATCAGACCTTCAGCAGTTATTCTGTCTGATGTGAACATTTTCCTCTTTTACTGTCTCTTCTCTGTCACAGTACAAAAACAGTTAAATGCAAGTACTGAGGTATGGTCACACACATTATATTAAATCAGTGGTTTGTAAACTTTCTGGCTTGCGATACTAAAGAAGTACTGTCTGCTCTGGTTCCCTTGTCATGTCTCATGTGATCTTTTTGTTTTGTCATTTGTTAACACCACCGCTGTAGATTCTCCTTTAAACTTCTCACATTGCTCCATTTTAATAACTTTTTTGAGGCTTAAATATGTATTAAATATGTAAATATGTATGAATGATCCATTATTTAATGTGTGCAAAACAATGTGAATGATAAATTGATGTATCTCCATGATAACACCACTAGATGGCGTCAAACACGTTGCTGTCCAGCATCATGTCTCCTCTGATTTCACCCAAACTAAACGCAGAGCAGGAACATGAGACATGATCACATCCCATACGATCAACAGCAGAAAGAGGATCAGGTCAGGATCAACACTAAAAACCGAAAACACTCAGAATCTGTCCCCCAGAATCTCCTGATGGCACATGTTCATTCTGTTCATCAGTAAATGAAGATCATTTGTGAGACGAGTTACCAAAACCTTCAACTCCAACCAGATAGATCATATGTTACCTCTGACACGTGCTGCGCCTCCTCTGCTCCTTCATAATCACCTCCATCATAACCAGTATGGCTGGTGGGTTGTAACAAGCTTCCTGCACAAACAGCCTATGGGGTCATTTTTTATGGGAGGACAGTCTCGACTAATCAGATGGACTGATTAAATACAATACCTCAGACAAATATTACATAGCAGAATATTTTTCATAGAATTTTAATTTTTTAAAAATTTAAAAGAAGTTGTATACTTTGCTGCATATCAGTGTCAGTTTTACTTTAGTTAAGGATTTCTTGACATCATCTACATCTCCAGTATGGACTGAAATTCTCTCATGAGTTGGACAAAGGCTTCAGACAAATGGGATGAGTATCTGTAATGATGCCCTCTTCCCAGAATCCTCCCCTGTGGCCCAGACGTAACTTGGGCTCTTTTCTCTCTGTCTGCCGGTGTAATCTAATAAAACCTGCTGCAGAACGGCATGATGGGAGTCATCCTGTCTATGTGTCTATGTTGTTTCCTGTCCAGACATTCATTCACAGATCAGACAATCTGACAACCACGGGCACATTGTGCAGTGATTGGCCAAGCGCATGGAGGTTACTTCTCTCTGAACCTCTCTTTTCTCACACTTCACACAACTATTTCTGTCACTTTTGGTGAACACAACTGAACACAGCATCACAGGTCTTCAAGGTTTTCTCCACACCTTCGAGTGTAGCCATCACAAACAACTAGTCAACACTTTTGACTTCCTGTGTGGTCGGACAACATTTAGTACAAACTAGTTCTTTTTCCAGGACAGTCTACAGTAGATTTCATGACAATCCAAACACTGACCGCACCCAAAACACTGAAAACACACAGAAGCTACAGGAAGTTGAAGTACGCTTAGACTAAACAGGTCAACACACAATGTTCCACTAGTGCAGCTCCTATGTGTTTTGCTGTGTTTGGATCAACCGGTTGCATAACATTTTGTTTATATCTGACATTTTATGGGGTTACATACTGTCTGATCACCTAAAAAACAGCTTAATGCAGGCGTGCAGTTTCCCAAAGCTTGCATGCTAGCTCCTGCTAGATAAACTCTGACTGATGACAAAGCGTAATGGATACCAGCCCATACCCTTGCTCCTCCAGCTCTGTGTGTCTAGAACTAACATCCACCTGCTCTACTCAGGATTTCCAATATTTCTACAGCTGACAGGAACTGCTTCACCTCCACCGCTCTGCATTATGAAACCGAGCTGCTGCAGCTGCACTTTACTGTGTGCAGTAGAGTCGTCACTCAGGGGGTCCAGTCTAATCTGTGAATGTGTGAAGATGAGTTTGTGGCTGTTGGTTGGAGAGAAAAAAGAAATGAGAAAACCAGACAGTCCAACAGTGTAAAGTCGTGCGAGAGTCTCCTCAGCGGTGTTTCCCAAACCTACTTTCAGACAGTTCATGCAGGAGTTATACAGTTGCTCCTGATGGAAAATTATTTGTCTGAACTTTGCTTTGTGTCGCACCTTGTTCAGTAGACCTTCTCTAAGAGTCTTCTGAGTGCAAAAAGCAAATAGGAAACACTGAAGGGATTTCTGTTTCTGTTCAGTTTCTCCAGAGCGGTCTTCAGCTGAAGGAATGTACTCTGATTTTATCTGATGTAAGCTAATGTTTATCTAATGGAAGTTAATATTAAACTGCTGTCAGGTTCAGGTGATGTTCTGTGTGGCTTTGAGGAAACGTGATCCAAAGTAAACTTTTGTGCGATGTGTTTGTGCAGACATAAACTGATGATTCTGTATATTTCCGCGATGTTGATGCAGAGGTGCGGCAGTACAGAGACTCGGTTTTTAATTCCTCCAGATGTTTCCTTAGCTGCAGGGTTGGGTGAGAAACTTACACATTTCCCAGGGTCACTACAGTGTCAAGAATCAGGGCCGCAGCTACCACTGAAGACCCCAAATCCCTGTTCTCTGTAGTTTTTCTGGGAATTTAGGGAGTTTAACTTACAAGTAATTAAATAGTAAAAAGTGTTTCTTACTGGCAGAAATCTTCGTGGGGATCTGGGAGACTCTCAGACCCCTTAATTTTGACATAGGGATCCATGAAAACCTCAAATCAGTATTTCATTATAAAAGATTTCCTAACATTTTGAAACTTGTTTTGAAATGTTTTAGTAAGTATGTTTTTATTGGTTTACAGTATATAGGCTGGAGACTGTGTTGTTAGCTACTTGACATGCCTGATTGATGCAGGCCTATTCTGTTCTGAACGTACTGCAACAACCCCTGATTATATGAGGGCTCTGGACCTCAGCATTTCGAAAATCCTGGCCCAGTCTGGAAACTAATTTTATTACAGAGACTTCTCCATGTTTTTTTCTCCATCAAATAGGGAATGCAGTGGGTTGTTATTGTGGAAGTAAATTCCTAAAGTCCCCAGGTAACTGTGGCCCACAACAGGTCTTAAGACCTGCGAGTGTGCTCCAGCCTGTTTACTGTCCTGGGCTTCATCTCCTGTATGGTCCAGTAAATGACAGTCCTGTTGGGTGCAGATGAGGAGGGGCCATATGAACAATAGTGGGGCATCTCTACCCTGAAAACACCCAGGGGACCTGAGAGAGGGGGGACAGAGAGACAGTTCAGCAGCTTTTCAGACAGACGGTCTCTGTATCTGAGGTTAAACACCTAAAAGGAGGCGTTGATCCACAGCGTGGCAGAGACGGGAAGGTATGTCATCTTCATCATAAAACTGTTTTTAATCCTAATGTTTAAATGTTTTCATTCATCAAACCACAAATGACAGATTTATTTGTATTTCCTTTGTTGTTGCTTTTATGTTTGTTCCTCACATTTCTTGGCAACAGGCTTTTAGTGGGGGATTGTCATGATGTTCTGGTAATGTTGGTGACTTTTGAATGAAACTTATTTCAAGCTCTAGTTAGCAAAAAATTTTGAAACTGCTTTCAAATCAGACTGGTGGACTGTCCTGCAACGTGCACAGCACCCTAAAACTTTCTATGCCGCTGGCCATGTTCATATCATTAATGGTGGATGGTAGATATGGAAAATATTCCCATGATTATAAAATGTTGGTAAGAGGGATGAAAGGGTAGACACATGGGTGAACAGACAAGCTTAATGACTGTGAAAGTAAAACGTAAAACGCAGCTTCTCGTCGCTGCAGCAGTGAAGTGTCTGACTGCTGGTGTTAAAAAAAAACCAAAAAACATTAAATCACATCTGGAAAGTGCAGCAGAGAGACCGCAGCCTGAAAACCACACGTGGACATAATCAAGACTCCACTGGAAGCTGGAAATGAACCAGATTTAATCAGTGTGTGTGAGAGTGATGGAGAGTAAAGGCTTCTGCAGGCTTCAGATGAACTAGTCTGTCTGACGTGTTGTCGATCCTACAGGCACTGTGTTTGAAGCAGGCTGAGGCCTACGCCGAGCCGCAAATTTACATTTTATCTGAGTGTCTGTTGATGCATGAGAGTGACACAAATCTCATACTTAACATTTCACTGCCACAGAGTATGTAAGTGTTGGACAGAGCAAACAACATCCCGATGAATGAGCATATTAGTGGTGCTGGAGAAAAGGTCACGAGGTCATGCAGTTATAAAGGACGGCTCCTCTTCCTTACCTGCTTGAGGTCCTTTCAAGAACCTCAAGCAAGTCCGGTTGACTTTTGATAACTTTTGGAGATATTCAGTCTAATCGAGTCTGGAAGCATCCAGTTACTGTATTATGTCAGTCACTCTGTCTCTGGTTGCTGGACATTAACGTTGGACCATTAGCTGTTAATTAAAGGTTGGCTTCATATTTTCCAGTCTTCACTGTACGAGCTTGTCATGAATCAAACACACCCCCTGAATACTGCATCACCACATCTGCACACTCTGCTGCAAAAACACCACAGATAAAATCCAGCTAACAGGAATCAGTTTGATCATAGTAACTCACTACCTGCAGCAGTAAGTTCGGTAACCAGAGGTTAACTGTAAGCATCATTCTCTAACCGCAATAGTTAGTGGGGTCTCAGGTTGCTTAAAAAGCTTAAAGGAAGCTGTGATAGCCTCCTCCATATGGACTCAGTCTGAACCGAATTTCATGGCTCAAATGTGAACAACAGGAGGAGAACCTCATGGCGGCACCAGAGGAGAAGTCAGGGCATCACCAAAGGAATCAGGATTCTCTGTGGACCATAAATGTCAGAACAAAACTCATGGCAATCCATCTAGTAATAATAGTTGTTGAGATATTTCAATTTGGACCAAAGTGGTGGACTAACCGACCGACTGCCATCCAGAGAGTGAACCCACTAGCATGGCAAAGCATCATGCACACTGACAGTTCAGCCCACTGTCCTCATCTGGATCTATTTAGTGGGGTTCGGGTGCTTTTCACTGTTTCGTTGTGTCTGTCTGAGACAAAACATCAAACTGCATCTCCTGGGTCAGTTTGGATCCAGACTTTGTGTTTGGGGGGTCTTCCTTGTGGTCTGGAGGCACAGCATTTCCAGAGTCTCCAGGCCTGTTAGTGGTTTGGAGAACAGCCTGAGAGGCTTCACCGCACTCTGTTTGTCTTGGATCAGCATCACCAGAAAAACCATTGCACTGAGAGGATTATGAAACTGGTGTGAGACACACAGGCTTAAGAAATGCTTCCCTAAGCTGAGCCGGACATGAGGGAAGTTTCTGATGAATTACAGCCTTCTTAAAATGTTTTGAAGGAAAAGTTTTGACAATTTATCTGTGAACTAAAGTCCTCAATATTCCACCATCATCGCCTCCAACTCTCCCTTCACTGATCCACATCCAAGATTACTGTGATCATAAAGTTCTTGTACCATTAAAAGTCATCAGAGAACATCAGCTCCAGGCCAGTAACTCCTCAGACGCATGAAAAGTTGAAACAATTCGGAGAAGCCTCAGCCCACCGGTGGTTTCCTGCAACCCTGCTCTGGTTACAGTCCTGCAAAGAGAATGATGGGAGATTTTCCATTGAATCCTTGGAGGCAACCTCAGTGGTCATGTTTCCCAAGAGCCGGGTCACAGTGTCTTTCCCCCAGCTTTGGAAAAACTGAAATATGAATTACTTGCATATGAGGGGGCGCCAATAGCAATTAGATGGGCAATTCTTACATAAAGAGCTGGAGGGAACAGTTACAGAAGAATGACAGAGAAGAAAATAAAAGGAAGAGCCATAAAGACACTGAGCTTGTTATTTACTGTATGTGTAAATGAGTACATACAGAACGAGTCTATGTAGTTGTGGTTTCTGAATAAAAATACAGAAAAACGTTCTCTGTTGTTAGCATCACATATTTCAAATTCGTAAACAGAGATGTACACACACATCTATTAAATGTCCATGTAAACCTTAACTTTACCTTTTAACTGTGTTGGCCCAAGACCAGCAATTCAAGTTTGAGGTTACATCATAAAGAACTGCTGACAACCACCAATACGCTGATAGTCAGGCATAGTGTCCATTTCATTCGAATCCGTCCTGCGGTTGCTGTGGTTTCGGTTGTTAGGAGCAGTTAACGATTGTCATGTCGTGGAGGGCTTATCCTGAGCTCTCTCCCCTTCTACACTGCCCTTGCTGCTCTGGGATTTGAACCTCCATCTTTTTCATCATAGTCCTGCTCCATCAGAGAACAGAGGAACCTTGTGTTTTGCTGTATTGTGGAATTTGGAGCATTCACTTCAGTGATCATCACTCATGTGTCCTCTCACAGGCCTGTCTGATTATCTCTGCTCACTGAGGCTCATAATGTGTTTATTTTCTCTATAAACATGTAATTTCTCCCCTCTGCCTGCTTAGGACCTCTAATTGCTCCATGAAGAATCGGGGGCCATGGTGCAGATGGGGTTCCCTCTCCTTGTGCTGGCCTTGTGGTTTGGTATTGGAGTAATTCTCCAAGTCAGGGGTGACCAGATGAAGCCAGCCCGTGCACCTCTGATCCCTCACCGACCTTTCGTTGTAGTGTGGAACGCTCCTACAGAGTCCTGCCGCCTTCGATTCAAGGTGGACCTGGACCTCAGTGTTTTTGACATTGTAGCAAACCTTAACGAAACTCTCAGCGGACCGAATGTCACCATATTCTACCACAGCCACCTGGGATACTACCCATACTATTCCAACTCCGGGGTCCCTGTTAATGGTGGACTGCCACAGAACCAGAGCCTCTCCAAACACCTGAGCAAGGCCCGGGCCGACATTGACAAGCTGATCCCTCATAAGGATTTTCGAGGCCTGGGTGTTATTGACTGGGAGAACTGGAGGCCTCAGTGGGTCAGAAACTGGGGTTCCAAGGACATCTACCGCAATAAGTCCAAAGAACAGATTCGGAAATTTCACCCAAACTGGCCAGAGAGCAAGGTGGAGAAGGAAGCAAAAGAAAGTTTTGAGAGGGCTGGGCAGGCCTTCATGAACCTGACCTTAGCTCTGGCTGAAGGTCGCAGGCCGGATGGGCTGTGGGGGTTTTATCTGTTCCCAGACTGCTACAACTACGGGTACAAGCAGCACCCACAGAGGTACACTGGTGAATGCCCCAACGTCGAGCACATTCGCAACGACCATCTGATGTGGCTCTGGAAGGAGAGTACGGCCCTCTACCCTTCAATTTACCTGGACTATGAGCTAAAGTCTTCCCACAACACCGTTAAGTTTGTCCACTATCGAGTAAAGGAAGCCATGAGGATTGCATCCATTGCCCATACAGACTTCACTTTGCCCGTGTTCGTCTATTCCAGACCTTTCTACGCCTACACCTTTGTGGTTCTTTCCGAGGTAAGTTTTAGATTTTAGACTGAGGCCTAGAACATCTGCTCACCAGACATCTTTAACAAGCAGAAAACCAGTTTAGTTTGCTGAGTCAACCATCTGAACAAAATAAAAATACTCAGAAACCTTCACTTATCAACCTCAAACCTGGTCTGTCTGTCAGGATGGCTGCTTGGTTTGCCCTGGTGGCAGCATTTGTGTGAATTCTGCGATTAAACTGTTTGAGCCAGTCTTTATGGTAATGTCAGTATCATAGATCACTGAAAATGCCTGTCTATGTGTTTCAGAGTGACCTGGTTCATACCATCGGGGAGAGTGCAGCCTTGGGAGTATCAGGCGTCGTCCTTTGGGGATCATCTGAGTATGCTCGATCACAGGTGGTGCTAAAAGAAAAACAAACAAACAAACAAAAAAAAAAACATAGAAAAGTAAAAGTAAAAAGTAAAAATATTTCAAATTGGTGAGTTAGAAATTATTAAAGTGGTGAAAACTTGATGCTTTAACCCCCCCATCCAAAAAAAAAAAAAGAAAAGATCCAAAAATCAGATCAAAGACTTTGCTTTGAAGGGAGTGCTCATTATGTTATAGCATTACCCTTACATTATAGCGTACATTACATAAAACAAGCCACAAAGCATTTGGAAACCAAAAATGTTAATGACATAAATGACATGCAGTCACGGTGCATTAAATAAAGCTTCATGATGTCTGACTGTGATAAATACAAGCAGACACCATTATTTTCTTCTCCTTTCCAAAAATAGTACTTTTTCTTTGTTTTAGATTTTTTTCTGACTGAACTTAACTAACAGTTAAAGACCAGGAGACTGCATCAGATTTGTGTGTAAAAGTGGTCAGGGTCTCAGGGTTCATCCTATTTACAGCAAACTCAGCTTTAAATCCTGAAGGAAAACTTAATCTCTCATAATCATCACTAAAGAGACATTTTCAAATCTAACACCACTTCACTCAAGTGAGCTCATTCTCACAAGTTGAACATTTCTATCATTTATGTCTCGTGAACTTTCAGCAGTGAGTCTTCTGCTCACTATTTTGAGTTGTACCTCCCTCTAGTTCTCATTAGTGTTAGCATGCCATGCTAACTTAACATCAGTAAACAAGCATTACTGTCATTTGCTGTTCGTTCTTTTTACGCTGTCTGACCTCCCACCTGCAGAGGAACTGTCTGACAGTGAAGAAGTACATCGATGGGCCACTGGGACATTATGTAATCAACGTCACATCTGCTGCTAAGCTGTGCAGCAAAGCTTTGTGCAAGAAGAATGGCAGGTGCGTCCGCAAGAGCCTGGACTCAGGTGCTTACCTGCACCTGAACCCACGCTTCTTCCACATCCACCGTAACCCAGCGCCCAGGGGCCCTCATTTTCACGTCAGCGGTCACCTCAACAACCACGACATCCTGGACATGAAGCACAAATTCACCTGCCAGTGCTACCAGGGCTGGACAGGTGTTTACTGCGAGATGCCCCAGGCCCCGCCCCCTCCTCCTCCTCCCCCGCCTCAGCCTGCAATCCCTCTGCCTCACCCCCGCGAAAGCAGCCTGCTGGGGGATATCCTGGTTCTCCTGTCCCTCCATTTCTCCTGTCTGTGCATCATCACGTTTCTGGGACTCTGTCTGATTATCAAGTGTCTGATACTGTAGCAACCAAGACCTAAAATTAGGACCAGAGAGTCACTGTAGGGACGATAACCGAAAAGGTCTGTGGAACGAGCAGCTACAGCCGAGTGTTAGCCAGAAGTGTGATCAGCTGCAGTTCCTCTAATGTCCACTAGATGCTGCAAGAAAACGCTTGACTGTATTGAACAGAATGGGAAAACATCCAACTTCTCTCTGCAAATACTTCTTTTTTTTGGTTTTTACATGTTCGATGTATCAAACCACCTTCTATCAACCAGGCTTGATGCAATGCTGTGAAAAGTTTGAAGCTTGGTCCTTCACAAAAGACGGATTCATAACGTTGAATAAGTTGCACAGAAAAAAACATTAAAACGTCCATTTAAATTTTTCAAACCACTGCACCCACCATTAACTCTGCAAATCTTTTATTTATCCATATGACAGCAGACTCATGACTAGATCTTCCTTCATCCACATCCTCCAACTTTATTAGTGAAAACTGGAAGGAACATTCAGAGGTTTGCTATTTGATAAGTTTCTATGTGAATCCATTGTACCTTTTGTGAATCCAAACTGACCAGAGCTGCCATCCATTACAAGAAGCTCCAAACTTATAAGAACCTGGAGGAGGTGAATATACTCAAAAGATGGTTGAGTATTCCTACAAAATGATGTTAATGGTATCTAGCTTCAAATTAGCCAGAGCATTTGCTGTGAAACGTTGGAATTACAACTTGTTTGAATCCCATGTAACGCTCCTGAACCTGTATTCAGACACAGACAATGACAATTGTGAAGAAAGAAAAGTAATGAACTGCTCCATTTCACCATTTTTGGTTCTGGAAAGGCTTGAAGAAAAGACACCACCCCCCAAACTCTTTAAACACCCCATGAACAACCATGTCAACATGTGGAGACGGGTCTGCCCAGGTACTGCTGCCATGATTTGGACAGTTGCTGTTCAGGGGAGGGGTTTAGCAAAATGTAAATGTCAGCGGGACTTTAAAAATGTACTGTAGGTTTTCTTAGAAGAAACAGTCACGTTTCCTTTTTGTGTAAAATACAGCTCTACTGTTTTCTTTTTTTTTTAAATGCCTTTGTGTGTTTACAGTCTAAATAAAAGAGATAACTTAAAAAATTAAGTCTCATAAATTTTGACACGACAAATCAGGCTCTGTCATTATATCCAGGATTAACTGCAGCAAACTTCCTATGAGCTTCATTTGAAATTCTTTCTTCCGTTGATCTGAAAGTGAGTGTAAACATGAACCAGCATGTGATGTTTAAGCCTGATGCTCAGTGACCTGACCTTGATTTCAAAGTTGATGTATCTGCTGAAAAAAACTAGAGGGAGAAACTGTAACTGAAGTGGAGTTAATCTTCTCCAACAGAAGGAGAAAATAAACATTAGTCTTCGATTAAAACCTAATAAAACAATCAAATCAGCGACGCCCTTCAGAAGACAGTTCAGTTATTTTACAGTCTCAGTCATTTGTTTAATTTGGGATAATGACTATAATGAGGCTGACATCACAGCCAGCACTTCATCAGGCTGCCGAATGAAAACACAGTCTGGTGGTGACAGTGCAGTCAGTCCAAGTCACAGCGAGCTGCGGCGGGGCGGGTCACATGACCAAACAACGCAACAATAACCCCTGTTTGTCCCACGGGAAAGGGAGGGACAGCTGGGTGTCAGACACTGCTTTGGGTGATGAGAGGATGCAGAAGCTTCTGTTCACGCCTCTGAAGAGAGAGACTGTCAAAACGCAGTGAAGTGTGGATTTTACAGAAAGTGCTGAAGTCAGACGATTAGGAGCATTAGACACTCATCATTAATCATTAATCACTAATCATTAATGCTGCTGCTGGAGGATCTGAATTACAACTCTACATCAGCTCAGCCAGTGGTTTCTGAGGACCAAAGGATACAAGCTCGGATCAGCCTGCTTGTCTTCCCACCAGGACCAAGACCACTACAGATCCCCCTGGGGATGCTCTGATCCCATATGTTTGATCAGCACCGGCGCCGACACTGATCATACGAAGCCGATCAGTTGTTACCATAAACACTTGGTTTATCTGCACAGTCCCAAATACAAAATAGGAAACAGATCACAAATACCAGACCAGATATGTTTCAGAACAATCTTGAGCCTCACACTAAGATCCCACCTGGACGCTGTGCTGCACAGTCCGATCTGACGGACTCTGGACCAGTTTGGTTTAAGGACATCAGGGAACCTCAGCGGTGGTAATGAGGGAGGAGCAAGAAGTGCTTTTGGACCAGACATACTCTAAAATGAATGGGACAGCATGTTCTGTTTATACACCAAAGGGTGACTATGTACTTGGACATGTCCACATGTCCAGATGGTCATCATGCAGCCAGTGTGGTCTGTACGTGGATGCAAGATTCATCCTGCTGCTATGGGGGTAAAACCACCAACCTTCTGGTCCTGAGTCCAGTCCCATTTCTTAAAGAAATAAAGCAGAGATGTGGGTATCACATGACTATTGTTGTTCTGATGGAATTAATATTGAAAATATACATGATACTGACGAGTTTTTTTCATGACAGATTTAACTTATGGAAAACTAAATTACTCACAGTATTAAAGTATTATACGGTTTTTATCCTCTGCGCTGTGAAATGCTCTTTCTATGGCTGCATGGTTCAGAATGGATCGCTGCGTTTACACTACATCATATCACTTTCCACAGAGAAAAATACACAGCTTTCTCTGTCTGTTCATGTTTTCCAGTTTAAATGCAAACACTCTATCCTCACTATCTGTGTGGACTTTGGAATAAATTGTACCTTAAAACTCCAGCAATCAAACGTCCGTCTTCACTTTGCCGTCCTGTGAGTCACCTCCTGACGAACCTGCTCATTAAACGTGTTTTGGACAGAACTACGAGTTGCCAGGCACAGAAACACAGTGACTCAAAATATTTTCTACGCCTTAAAAAATGGAGAGTTTGTCCAATAACAACACAATAAAAACGCTTTTGAAGAAAATTTACACTGGGACCAGACTGACGAGCCACGAACACTCCTGGCTCTGTGACGTCTCTCACCATCACCCACTGACTTTCAGTTTTTTAATTGCCTTCCTTCCAGGCAGCCATTGGTTTCATTTCATTTTTATAAATATCACCCAGCTGCAGATGCATTACGAAAAGTGCATGTGAATTTGTTAAACATAACGATGTAGGGATGTGGTTTTCATACACTCACATCATATGTTAAATATTCAGCGAAAACAGTCAGATACATAGCAACATGTAATACACTATATGAGATGTGACAAATCAACATATATAAACATGCGTTAGCATGTTTTTAAATTTTTTGTTAGGTCAACTTCCTGTTGAATTTCAGTTATTATGGTTTTCTCAGCTTTTTAACAATGCACGCTAACCTGCTAACGCTAACCTGCTAAACTAAGATGGTGAACATGGTAAACACTTCAGCTGCTAAACATCAGCATGGTAAGAATATAAATAAAACTGACTTGAGGAATTTTCAACAAGCGTGTATTTTGACCTTTTGGTATTGTCAGATTAAAAGTATTTAGGATTCATCCGAATGTCTGAACCAGATTTCACAGCCTTCAACGCTGCTCGTGAGTAAATGTGACTCAGGCAGAGCTGAAGCTGACTTGGCTGAATAATTCTGACAGCGCGTCTCTGTTGACGTTATTATCGGATTATGATGACTGGCAGCCGAGGAAGTAAACAGCCGTGAATTGCATCTGCAATTCTCAGTCTCACATCAGGGTCTTTTTCTTCTGCTACTTCTAAACTGAAACCTGAGAATGTGAGATCAGAGGAAATTTTGCTGCCAATGAAAGTTATATCAGAAAACAGTTTGTTTCTTTCATATAACCACATTTGAAGAGTTGACTTTCAAAAACTCTGTGTACTGTATCCACTTTACAAAACAAACTCCTGAGGTTTATTATTCAGGGTCCTAAATATACAGAAACCAAACACCTGTGATTTTACAGACCTCAGGCTTCACTTAGCTCCTGTACTTTAACTAATAACCATAATCAGCCTTGGTTCAGTGTCAGCAGTCGCTCTGGATGTTCAGCCCAAGACTCAACATGAGTTTTGTTTTCTGTCAGAGTGACATTCTGTCTGAAATCAGCCATCAAACCTTAAAGCTATTTTTCTAGACTGAGTGCGGCTCAATTCTGTTTTCCTTATTTCCATCAAATCCCTTGAAAAGGTCAAAACCCACAAAGTGCTAATTCATCTCCCAACACTTTCTGACTAAAGCCTAAAGTCCACTGGTTCCCTCTGAAGATGTAAACCTTTTTAAAAAGGCTCAGTGATGTGCTGTTATTTTCACTGGCAAGATAATTACAGTAAATCAACCTATTGTGAGCTGTTTATCAGCTGTTCATCACCGACTCTGCTGCCTCTCCATCAGCTTCATCTGCTGCTGCTGCTGAATTCAGGCCGGGAGGAAGAGCAGCTAAACATTTATGACCTTCGTACACAAACAATTAACAAGGCCTAAACATTCACGACTGATGATCCAGACAGAGCAAACGTCTCACCTTCAAAACAGCCTCAGAAGGAAAAAACACCTCAATCCGCTCCACTTCCGACTCTCTGTAAGCAAAGACTGATGACTAACTGGAAAACACATCATTTCTTCCTTTGAAAATTAAAGTACTGTATTTAGTGAGGAAGAAAACGATCCAACGACTTTTATAGGTTCGGTGTCAGTATCAGCAGGGATTGTAGACAGATTTGTGTCTTATATGGTGTGAACATTGATAAAATTAGGAAAAAACAAATCACACATTCTGCAGTGTATGTTTTTTAACTGTATAACTAACTGGTTAATTTATGTTTTCTCACCATTTTCATTTTCACTCTAAACGACTGTGTTCAACAGGACCAACACTGTAACAGCAAACATTGCTCACAACCATTTCTGAAGCAGTTGGAGTCAAAAACTGTGAGAAAATCTGTTCAAAACAACGTTTTCAAAACAAGATAAAGAGTGTGCAGCCATGCTGAGCTCCCTGTGAGGCCGCACAGCACTGACGAAGTCACGAGGTCTCCAAAATCATTAGGAGTCGTCCTGTGGGAACCACGAGCAGCCACAGAAAATGAAGTGGAACTCAGTCAAGATCTCGCCAACATTTCAGTGTGGGACAACAACTTCTCTGAGGCACCTCATAGTATTGTAAGTAGAGAGTGAACAGATGTCGTCCTCTCCAGTAAAAACATCAACTGAGCGTCAGTCTGTTGATTTTGAAACCATGTGAACTGTCAGATCCTGATCCTACATCAACACACCAGCTCTGTGAAGCTCCTCGGGGGCCGTAAAATGCAGAGTTAGCTTGGTGGGTGAAGATGGCATCAGAAACAATAACACGACCGGTGGGGAAAACTGGCAACCCTGCAACAAAACACGCCGCCTGTGAAATTCACGGACATGCGTGACAGACACCTCAAGACTGTGCAGGAAGTCACTGACTCCTGCAGATCACCGGACCCTCACTCCTGTTTAAAATAAGTCCGTAACTGCAGACAGTAGACTCAGCTTCAGGCCCTGGAGGTCAAAGGTCAGAGTCACAGCACAGTGACTGTGATGAAAGAAATGATGGTCATTTCCCTCTATGTGATGGTCTGATAAAAACATCAGAGAGACCAGAGAGAAGAGGTTGGTGTTTTAAACAGGAAATAATAATTCTCCCCGTACTGTAAATGTTATGGAACAGATTTCAGAGTAGATCAGATAAAACAGAAAAGCTCAGTGTAAATGCAGCCGAGAAACTGAGATTCAAAGAAATGCCAGTGGAAGGAAGGAAATGATGAGCGGGAGTCGTTTAAAATGTATGTACATTGGTATACATTAGATAAAACATGCAGAACTGCCTGCATGGTTCAATTAAACCTGAAGGAAATGGGAGTGGGAGGGAACCAACAGTTCAGTCAGTCCGTACGAGGAAGGGATGACCATCATCTGCAGCAGCCACAGAAATCAGTTCTCAGTTTCCATTCTTTAAAATTTAATTACTGTCGACCGTTGTTTGGCAGGAGCCGGCGCCGTGCACGTTTTCCAGATGAAAATCCTCCATATCATACGACATGTACCGAACGTAGGCCGACCCTGAACCATCACTTCCTCCCCGGGCAACTCGATGCCTCATTACAGCCGAGGCCATTAAAGCGGCGGGAGGATCCGCGCTGTCTGAGCCCAGACATTTTCATAACACAGTCCATATGTTCGCGAGGAGGCTTCGGCCACCACAGTCAGGGACGCTGAGGTTTCCGTGCAGGGGTGAGTGAGTGGGTGGGTTCAGGCGCCCAGGGTGAGGAGGTGAGGGGGGGCTGTGTGGGCTCAGGGTGGGCCTTTCATCCACAGAGGTGGTGGAAACAAATCCGCAGTCAGGATCAGAACGCCAGGCCAGAGGAATCCAAATACACTACCCACCACCATTCAGCCACCCCCACCCCACACACACACACACACACACAGTCACACACACTGGAGTTGAGATATTATGAAATCAGTATTTAGATGTGTTTTTCTGAGTTTGAGATCTGAGTTGTGTTTATTTTAACATTTCTATGAGTTAAGACAGTGTGTGTGTGTGTGTGTGTGTGTGTGTGTGTGTGTGTGTATGTGTGTGTGTGTACAGTTCTCAGTGTGTACGTCCTCCAGTGTATATGTGGTGTGTTTGTGCTTTGTTCACCGGAGCTGTCGACCTCAGGACTCAGGACACTTCTGGAAAAGTGAAGACACGTAAATTCCTCCTGCTTTTCTTTATATCACTGTGAAATTATCACAATTATTTTCATTATTTATAATAATGTAATGTTTAAGGATCTTTGGGTTATTTGAAGACGTCACCTTTGGCTCTGGAAAAATAACTGACACATTCATTTCCTGCACCTGTGTCCCCTGGTCATGAGCTTCTGTCCTCTCACTGTCTTTTCCTGGACCTCATCTCCTCTCTGCTGTACTTGAGGACACTGACTGCATTAACCAGCATTGTTTACCACCACCTGTAGCACACGTCAGACGCACCATAAAGACGGAAGCAGCAGCAGATTATTTGACCGATGAGCTTTTTTGGGAGAGTCAAGGTGAAAAAAGACGCTGTCGATAAATGCAGGTGTTTTGATGCTCAACACGCTGTCGGCTCAGAAGCAGAAGCCAAGCACTTGTGTAACCATAGAAAATGAATATGTAACACGTTGCTTTCAGCTGTAACACGTAATGCATGAAGGAAAATAGGGAAAACAAGTAGATCATCATATTCAGGAACCTGTAACCCTGCTGTTTACTGTGTTATCACCATATCAGTTAGTTTCCTAGTTTCAGCTATAAATATTGGCTCAGATGTCAAATGAATGACAAGATGCTGTTAGGTTTGCGTGATCCTGCTTTTTTACTTACTTCCTCATCATTAGCTGAATTTAACGGCTCAGAAACATTTGTTGCTCCTAAACTCTCTGGCTCCTCTGGTTCTTGTTATGGAAAACAGATTTTGGTTATTCAGGGAAAGTCAGCTGACGGCTCATTCCCACTGCATGAAAAAACGTGTCTTTACGCAAACTAAACTTTGGTAGTCGAGCCGCCGCTGCTGCTGAGCATCAGAAAACACAGTGGAACACAGGTGACTTCACCGAGCAGTCTTCCTCTGATTTCTACTCACCCTCAACAAACAGAAACAGAAATGCAGACCATGTAATTACAGCCCACGGTTCGTCTCAGCTGATGTAGACTTGCATTGGCTGTCAAAACGTCCCAGACTGCACATTTGACCTTACGCCTGACACTGAATCGCACACCGATTGTGTATGTGTTTAAAAAAGACAAAACTGAAGGTTTGTTTAAGGAGCAAATTAGAGAAAACGGCATCTAATGAGTTGAGAAAGAAGATCTGAGGGAGTCAATGACTGATTATCCAGGAGAGAGGAAAAAACAACTGAGGCTTGCTCACAGCAGCCGATGATTCAAAGGAAACACACACACACACACACACACACACACACTCGTTCTGATGCCATATTGTGTATTTAGATAAAGCCTCTTGTTCTCTGTCTTCTCCAGAACCACATGAAGAGATGGATGAATATCACTTTCACCCGTGAGTCCAGAACCAGATGGATTGAGGACGTGTTTAGCTTAGCTTAGCACAAAGACTGGAAGCAGGGGGGAACTGCTAGCCTAGCTTCACTGAAAGAGATGAGAGAAAAAAGATGCTCACTGATAATTAACACGATGATGTTAATGATCCTCATATTCATCCGTCTGGAACGAGCAAGTGTTTGATGACTCATTCGTACGAACAAGCCTCAGAACAAAGTAAGAACATTTTAGGATAAGAATGTGGAAATATTCGTGTTTCAGGCTCATTGTCATGCTGATTTACGCTCATCAATAAACAATATCCTCAAAGTCAGCGGTGAACTAACAGATTAAAACTGAGTCCACCGGCCTCAGAGGCGTACCGGTCCAGGTCACACCGTGCTGTCCCTCCCTGATCTGACCGCCTGCTGCAGACCGACAGCCTGTTTCTGACGAGCTCCGTCCAGTTAGTTAACTCTGAACTTTACCAGAAACGAGACTAAAAGTCTGAAGACTTTGAGTTTGTAAAGCTCATTACTCAAAAAAACAAACCTCTGAAGAGAAAATTTTCCTTTTTTTAGAAGCTTCTTAACACGGAAACAAGCTCTCTGAGCTTCAAAGCTGAGTGAACACAGAACATCTGAGATGTTAATATTTTAATTATAGGTAACAGGAGTTTTACTGATGCAGCGAGCGAGTCGGGTTTCTCCCATAATAATATATTCTCCCATAATCTAACGTGCCCGTTAAAGAAAACAAACTACGGTGAGTTTCTTCCTACAGATGGAAATCTCTGTGAATGCTGCTTAGCTGGATGGTTTTTACTCAGTGTGAAAACACAGAGTTAAAAAGGGAAAATCCGCGTGTATATTTAACAGAGGGACTCGCAGGGATCTGGTTCAATGTGACTTTTGTCTTCTGGTTGTAAATATGTGTGGTTAACCGCAGGAATCTCGGCTCGGCCGAGTTAAAGTGCTGGGTCCACATGTAATGTCATTTAATCAGCACAGTGACACTCGGCTGCACCGAGGAGCGAGAGAGCTAATTAAGAAATACACAGAGATGAAGATACTAGTTAACTCCGCTGCACATTTATTTTGGCAGAAAAAATGAGTAGATGTATGTTATCATGTGACACGTCTGACACCCTGGTGATTTCCTGTTCTCTCTGTCCTCTCACATTTTCTCAGGGTAGTTGAGTTTGAGTGTTTTCACTTATTAAACTGAGACATGAGACTTCCCCTTTGAGTGTTCAGTGAAATTAGAGACAAAGCTTTGGTGTAAAAGTGCAGTATTTAATGCATATTTCGTGATGACTCCCCGTATCACAGGCTCCGATGCTTTGGTTGGTTAAAGTGCCTCCAGATTCAAAGCATATCAATCAAATGAAATCATGAGATTTACCTTTAATGTTTTCCTAAAGAATCGCTGACTCTAACATCCATGTTTGCAGTCTTCTTCCACTCTGCCACCACAAGTATTTCATCATGCTTGTGAAACGAGGACACACTTGCAAAAACATTGCTCCATAGTGTTACTAGTGGTCGAAAACTCCACAGGGTCCTTTAAAGCTCCGACTGAACGATGTTCTCACTCACGCCTGTTTCCCACCAAGGGCAGTTCGAGGGCCAGTCCGGAGCCGGTTTCTAGTCTCGAATGAGTTCTTCGTGTTTCGACAGCCAAAGGACCAGCTCTCGACCTAGAAAAGCTGGTTCTGGAGCGGCACCAACACTTTGCTGGTCTAGAAAAAAATAGAAAGATAAAATAAAAATTATGATGTGGTCAAAAATAAAAATAAACACAAAAGAATTATCAGCAGGTGAGATGAGCTGACCACACGTGGACACACTTCAGCCGGTGCAGCGATCTTCTTTAAGTACAAAGACACACAGTCCTCTCCCTGCTGATACACACTCCTGTTTCTCTTAGTTAGTTCGTTTTGATTAACTGACTTTATGTTTGCTTCAAAATGGATTAAACAGAAGTAAACTAACTTTTCCTGGACTCAGATTGAGCAGTAGAAACAAAGTTTTATATTTAACATCCATTTTTAAAGATCAACACACACACACACATGCACACACACACACACACACGCACATGCACATATGCACATGGACAGTTGTTGTTGAAAACTGTGTGTTTACGTCTGTCTTCCTGTTTGCTGCTGATTGAAGTGGATGGCTTGAGACTTTTCTTCCAGAGAGGATCAGACCTCAGAGGAGCTCAGCAAACTCACAGGGATTTAAAACCTCTCTCTCTCTCTTTACTGTGCGTCTCTATGTCTCTCGCCCCCCTCCTCCCCCTCCCTCTCTGCTCTCTAATCGCTGTGTTGTGGTGGTGATGCTTTCTCCTCCCTCTCTTCTCCTCTCTGAGCTGTATATAAGTGGATATGGCTGGCTTGTGTTTCAGACAGACAGAATGAATGCAGGCCTGATGGACGTACGACGCTGAGGGCCGCCATGGTCCCTGCAGTGACCCTGAGAAAGAGACCCCCACCTTCCCCCAGACTGCTAATTATTGGTCGATGTGCAGCATCTACAGGTGAGCTGTTAAAATCAGGTACCAGCTTTTCACCAGTCAGCAGTTTGTTTCATTTTTATCAGGATTAAAAAAAAATCCAGTTTCTTTTCTGCAGCTTTTGTTTTGCTGCACAAAGACAAAGATAAGGTGTATTTTTAAACCCTGAGGGAGGCGGCAGCCCTGGCTGTTACAGGGAGGGGGGAGGAGGAGGGGGGAGTGCCGTGTCATGTCAGGAATGTTGGCTCACCCTTAACAACCCGCTTGCAGTGGAGAAAGTTTTTCTCATTTAGACACAGAGCAGCACATTTTTAAAGTCTCTCCGTGGAGTTTTTACCCGACAGGCATGAAAGTTTTGCTAAAAAGCTTCACGTCAGTTGTATCGGGAACATTAAAGGACCTGAGTCTCAGTCATTTAGCAGATGCTCTGACTCATAACAACTTACAGTAAACAGAATAGACACGACATGGGAGGTCACTGTTCTCGAGGAACGACAGCGAGAGGATTAAAGTTCATCACAGCCGGCCATAAAAAGGTCTTTACTCTTTATGGGAGCGTGTAGTTTTTCAGTCTGCGCTCCGCGGAGAGACACAGGGTTAAAGTGTCTGGGGTTAAAGATCAAACGCTGAGGCTGGGAGTCTTCATTAGATGACAGGATCTCAGGACTGTGCATTGAACCCTGCAGTTTACGAGGTATATTGATATGAAGAATCATGTCAGGTCTTGTATTGATCATCAGACTGAAGCATCGTGGTTGTTCATCACCGTGGAAGAACTTAACATTTTACAACATGTCATTTGGCTTTTTCTTTTTGGGGTAAAGTATAACCAGCAAAATGAAGCATCAAAAGTTAAAGTGCTCCTCATCTTTCATCATCTCTTCTAATGAAACTCTCTCTCCATCTTCCTCCTTGATAGACAGTTTGCACTGACGTCACTTTGTCACAGTGGCCAAACAAACCAGCAGGAAGTTGCTGTGAATGGGTAGAGCTCTGATGCCGCGATGAAAACGCAGGGATATCTTGGAAAAACTAAAGACCATCAGGATAAACAAAGATCTGCAGGCAGTCCAGAGGCTTACTGTGTAAATCCCTTTGAAAAATACCAGATTCTGGGCTGAAAATATTTTTTCCGCCTCCCTTTCTTAATTTTCATCTCCATTAGTTTTGTCTTCTCTCTTCCTCTGAGGTCATCCATCTGTTTTCTCCATCTGACAAATCCACCCCTAACACAGCGACTCCGGAGCCTCGGTGCTCACCAGGCGCTGCATTAGCTTTGGCTCGGCCGAGCGGAAAGATTTCAGCCTCGGTGGTTCCTGTTCTCCAGCTTTTGTTTTCAGGCTTTCGTGTGAGAAACATGAATCACGACCACATTCAGTCACCAGGAATATTTGTAAAAATGCTTCTCTTTGCTCTGGTTAACATGGCTCAGCCAGCCTCGTGTGTGATTCACGGAAAGTCCTGATGCAGAGTCGTGTTACTGAGCAGTTGAGGAGAGTTTGGAGGATTTTCATGGGCCCCTATGTGAGCCGAGGCTGCTCCTCGTGGTCTGATGAAACACTCGACTGAGTCTGTTGGATAAACTCTTTAACACACAGTCATTAGGCTCTTGTTTTCAGATGATAAGCTGACAGCAGCTATCTGACTCAACTTTTGGATTGGATTCTGAAGAGGATCGTCAGTCAGTCAGGTGGTCCGTCCAACACTCGGGTCCGGAGCGACATATCACCACGACCGCTGGCCAGGTTACTGAACACTCATTAGATCTTTTGTGCGGTATCACACGCTTTAATTGATGTGAATCTTGTTTTTAAAAGTAGGTTCTGTAGAGTAAAGTCATGAAGACACATCTAGACTCGCCTCCGGTTTCCAAGAATAAATCCAGTCTCTCATCTAACCTTTATATCACCTGTCTGTCTGAAACAGTGAACGAAGCTCTGTTCTTTTAGAATTAACCCATGAGCGACAAGTAGCATGGATGAACTTGAACCAGCTTGAAAATCAAGGAACACTACGAGGAATTCTCCATGACTGACTGAGAAAATAAGCAATAACAATATTTCACAACATGCACTGTAAGTTTCAGTGCTGCTAAACATTTTCCAGATCAAACCATCAGTTTTCAGGGTGAGTTCCCTCCATCCAGGAAACCTTCCCAGTTCAACTTTCAGATCCTGAACGTTGTGCAGGCATCGATTTATGATTTGTAGATACAGTCCTGTTAAATTTTCATACAGCAGCGTGAAGTGTCCAGTGCTTTCATGGAGTTTCAACGCAGTCAGTCAGACTGTGTGAGTACTAATGTGTCCGGTCGATGTTGGAACATATTTACATGGCAGATGGCGTATGTGAGAAAATCTGTTATTTTGGCCTCGGGCCTTCAGAGCTCCATCAGGGGTTCGGCTCGATTCCCAAACATCAAACCCAGGCCGTTCTACTTCCTCTCCTGGCATCTCGGAGCGTGTGTTCTTAGAAGTGCCTCCGTCAGACTGTCAGCTTCATTTCCTCCTGAGTTCAAAATGTTTTCTTTGGGCATAAATTCCCTCCTTCTTCAGGAGGAACTGGTGTGAAGTGAGCCCCTTTGATGTTGCTGAGGTTGCTGAGGTTGAATGGCACTACACTGAATGATAAAACCTGGCTTTCCTTCAGTCCTTGCATGAACACACAGATCATTAGTTGATCTTTCATCAGCTGTGCAGTTACGCAAAACTGCGACGTGGTGTGCCAACATTCCTGTCACGCATCTTCCTCCTCACCTTTGCAGACCATCGCCGCCTAGATCAGCGAAGCTGCTGTGAGGCAGAGGAGCGGTCTAAACTTCAGACGCTCTCAGCTGTGGCTCAAATTCACCCCAACTTTCCAACAGAGACGCTGAAACTGTGTCTCTCTTTCTTGTATTTGTTGAATGAGCGGAGCCGTTCCACAAGAGCCACAGACATCAACAAACTCTTATCTTAATCGATGCCAGACCGGCCTGCGGCTCCAGGCTCCTCCGGATAAATAATTCACTTTGACAAGAGGCCAAACTTTAAACATGAACCCCACTGTTTAATCTGAGGCTCTTCTCCATCTTTAAGGCAAGAAGAACCAGCTGGAGAACATGGGGGCTCGGTGTGGCTCTGCCTTCCAGGTGGACCCAGACTGTGGTCGCGTGACAGTTGTTTTTGTGCCTGTGTTTCCCAAACGATTTCAGGCTTCTTTAAGTTGCACCATAGATCATCTACAGTTTGAGGCCTGTTTCAGATCCGAGAGCATCTTTATTCAAACACTGTAACGACACACAACCTCTTCATCAGTAAATCGACAGAAAATTATTCTGCAGCTACGTGATGTTGGATTAACAGTTTCAGTCCTTCCTGGTTCTTGGACTTCAGATAAATTGAAAATGATTTGCAGATAAACTGAAGATGAAAATAATTTGTTGGTTATGAAAGTCCCTTTTAGTTGGACAGGTGTAGACAGCTGATTAAACTGAGGAGTCTCTCTGTGTGGCTCTCAACAGAGCAGATAAACTTCCATTTAATCAATAAAGGCATCTGCACTTTATCACCTAATGCTTCATTCAAACTTTACACGAGGCAACAAGACCCGACAGTGTTACTCACAACTCCGGACTTTAAACACACACTGACCATGAGATTTAAATGACACCGCACAGAGAGCAGTGATGAAAGTAGGATAGTTACAGCTGTGCTGACTCAGGGATGAAATGTGATTTGCTTTTCTTGAGAGTTAATGCAAATCAGTTATTGGAAATGGATGGGAAATTGTTGATGTGCAAAAAAGCATGGGACCAACAATGACCACAATCTTTCCTTAACTTTAACCAAGTAGTTTTAGTTTCCTAAACTTGACCAAACCCCAGAGGCGACAGATCAGAAAACACTTATGTGAATTGTTTTTGTAACGCTCATATGAGTTGTTTTGCAAGTCACATACAGCATAGAGTCTTAAAATCCTGCAGACTGACAACTGACATGTTGGAAACATCACTTGCAGAAACAGACATCTGAAAGATTTACATCAATCAGTCAATCAATCAATCAATCAATCAATCAATCAATCAATCAATCAATCAATCAATCAATCAATCAATCAATCAATCA